>CM065728.1:3598397-3618397 GCA_033310375.1 Conus canariensis | reverse complement strand
AAAAACAAGGCTTGGAAAAACTGTGGAAAGACCTGAAAGAAAAACACAGTGCCCTCAGCAAAGCGGAATCTGCGAGGAAGAGGAAGAGCAAAAAGAAGAAGACACAAGAGCGCTTCTTCAGAGACCCCTTCCAGTTTGCCAGAACACTGTTTGAGCAGCCAAAATCTGGGACCCTAAGTGTGGACAAAGGAGTTCTTGAGCAGCATCTGAGGAAAACATACTCTGACCCACAGAGCAAAGCACCACTCGACATTCAAGGTCTGGTGTGGCCAACCAACCCTGAGGAACAGTTCAATGGCAAGCCTCCAACGTTGGCGGAAATCAAGAAGGTGGTCGACAAAGCCAGAGCCAAATCATCACCAGGGCCAAACGGAATACCTTACCAGCTTTACAAGAAATGTCCCAAGGTGCTGGAGTGGCTCCACAGGCTGCTGCGATCGGCTTGGAGAAACCAGAAGATCAGCGGCCAGTGGATGACGGCAGATGGTGTGTACATCCCCAAAGAGCAAAACTCAAGTGACATTAGCCAGTTCAGGCCAATATCACTACTGAACGTCGAAGGGAAAATCTTCTTCTCTGTCATGGCAGCAAGGCTGACCAAGTACCTGATGGAAAACAAGTACTTGGATGTGTCAGTCCAGAAAGGTGGCATCCCAGGCGTGGCGGGCTGTGTAGAACACGCCACAATGATCTGGGACGCAATCCAAAAAGCAAAAACAGAAAAGAGAGACCTGGACGTAGTGTGGCTTGATCTGGCAAACGCATATGGATCTGTGCCCCATGAGATGATACAGTTGGCTCTTGAGATGTACCATGTGCCAAAGAACATCCGCGACATGCTCAAGAAGTACTTCAATGGCTTCTCAATGCGGTTCTCTACCAAGGAGTACACAACAGACTGGATCAACTTGGAAGTGGGTATTGCAATGGGCTGTGCAATTTCCCCAATACTGTTCGTGCTGGCAATGGAACTCATCTTGAAAGCAGCAACAAACAACGCGAGACAAACAGACCTTGGCGATGGATACAAGATGCCTCCTCTCAAGGCCTTCATGGATGACACTACAGTGATTTCATCCAGAGAAGACGAGACACGTCATGTGCTGGAGAGGCTGGACGACATAGTTGCCTCATCCAGAATGAAGTTCAAGCCAAAGAAATCACGGAGTCTCTCACTGAGGAAAGGAAAAGTGGCCGGATCTGTGGTCTTCAGTGTTGCCAACCAGGCCATTCCAACAGTCACAGAAGAACCAGTCAAGAGCCTTGGAAGATGGTATGATGATACGCTGAAAGACACACAAAGAGCAAAAGAAACCAAGCAGATGGCGGAGGAAGGCTTGGAGACCATTGACCAGTGTGGGCTCCCTGGCAAATACAAGGTCTGGTGTCTGCAGTTCATGCTGATACCAAAGCTGCTATGGCCTCTGATGATATACGACATCTGCACCAGCATAGTGGAGGCAATGGAAGCCAAAATCAACAAGTTCACAAGGAAATGGCTTGGTGTCCCACCCTGTCTGACTGACATAGCGCTGTACTGTCGCCAAGCAAAGCTGAAACTACCCCTGAAATCCATCCTGGAGGAATACAAAGCAGGGAAGATCAGACTTCAAAGCATGCTGGAGGACTCAGGAGACAAGGTGGTAGAAGCAATTAAGCCCCAGCTGAAGACAGGCAGAAAATGGAAAGTTCAAGAGGCGATGGATTCTGCAAAAGAAAGTCTCAAGATCAGAGAAATAACAGGACACACACAGACCAACAGACAGGGACTGGGGGTGACCAAAACTGAATGGTGGTCAAAGGCCAAAGGAAAAGCCAAAAGAGACATGATGATTCAGGAGATGAGAAAAGAAGAAGACCAAAAAAGACTCCAAAAAGCAGTCCAGCAGAGCCAGCAAGGGCAATGGACAACGTGGGAGAATGCACTCCAAAGAAGTCTCACTTGGAATGACATTTGGCACATGGCCCCTCTCAGGATCAGCTTCATTCTCAGATCTGCATATGACCTTCTGCCCTCAAATGCAAACCTGGTGAAGTGGGGGAAAACAGACGATCCTGCATGCCCCCTCTGCCATGAAAAACAAACAGTGGAGCATGTCCTAAGCTCATGTAAAGTAGCCCTGGCTCAAGGAAGGTACACATGGAGGCACAACCAAGTGCTCAAAGAAATTGTACAAGTAGTCTGGGCTAGTACCAACACCACAAAAGGGAAAATCAGGACTCCAAAAGCACCCGCAACATTCTTCACGGCAGGAGGCAGCAAATCATGGCCAAGAACAACAGTGCCACTCGAAACATGCAGGCAGAGTCTGCTGGACGGGGCAGATGACTGGGAGTGCACTGCAGACCTCCCAGAATGGAAGAGTCACCCACAGATCATCAGCAAGAGTGGCATGAGACCAGACATAGTAGTCCACTCTAAGTCAACCAAGCAGCTGATCATGATCGAGCTCACGGTGCCATATGAGAACAGAATGGAGGCAGCTCAAATCTACAAGACTGAAAAGTATGCTGATCTGGCAAACAGCCTGAGGAGAGAAGGCTATCAGGTCAAAGTCCTCACTGCAGAAATTGGAGCTAGGGGGTTTGTAGGAACGTCTGCATACAGCCTCATGAAACAGCTCTCAGTTGCAGGGAAGGAAAAAACCAGAGCCCTGAAAGCAATGGCAGAAGCGGCAGAGAGGTGTTCAAGCTGGATCTGGTCAAGGAGGAACAAAAGTGAACTTCATAAGGCTTAATTTCCCTACAAATATCAGGTGTCCCTGTGGCTCAGTGGTTAAAGCGCGAGTCATTAAGTGGAAAATGAGCATGTCCAGAGGGTCATGGGTTCGAATCCCAGCCATGGCTCGTCCCAAGATGGGAAAAAAAAAAAAGGGGCAGCAGAGGGACATCCGGAGTCATGAACCGGGTGTGGCCCAACCCCCCTAGAGTGTCAGGAGATAAGGGCCGAAACACTTGCTTGAAGGGGGCTTCTCTTCTGAGGACTCTCTGCTGCCACGCTCTCCACGAGTTTCTTTCTACTATGCTAAGTTAGTAGGCAAGATAGCGCCGATTGATTCAGAAGAAGATTTAAAATATGACTTAACACAAGATCCGGTTTTAACCAAGTCCTTAGAATCTCTTGCATGTGACATGTATTATAGATTTGGGGCGTTGTTATGCCCGTTCATCATGGGATTAATTACTTTCAATCATATTACTTTCAATCATATTAATTTTAATCATATTAATTTTAATCAGACTAAAAAAAATGAGCGAGCAGGAGAAGAATGTCCCACAGGAGCAGAATGCCCCACAAGTGAATTCTCCACAAGTGAATTTACAGGCGAGTGCCCCACAAGTGAATCCGCAACTGAGTGTCCCGCAAGTGAGTGCCCCGCAGGTGTGTAGTGTTACTAAGTCTAAAAATCCTGGACGTGTTGAGGCCGGTCGTAAACTAGCTGAATACAACAGACTGCAAAAAGCAAACCAAGCAGCAAAACAAAAATTATTAGATAGTAATACAACAACAGCACCAGCACCGCCGCCACCAACAACAACGCAATCAAACTATAAGATGTATTATTATGTGCTGGGGGGCATTGTTGTTGGTGGAGGGCTTTTAGCATACAAGCGCCTAAAGCCATACTTAGCAACAAAGTCACAAATCCCCACAAAAACAGTAAAAGAACCAACTTCTGCAAAAAAAGTACAACCTCCTGCTGTAGACCCATTTTTAATAAATTAGTTTTTTTAAATGAGTTGTTAAGTACTGGCTAAGTACAAGCTAAGTACTGGTTAAGTCAGTTATAACAAGTTAAGTGCAAGTTAAGTGCAAGTTAAGTGCAGGTCATGTTAAGTACTAGTTAAGATCTTAAGTTAAGTACTAGTTAAGATCTTAAGTTAAGTACTAGTTAAGATCTTAAGTTAAGTCGGACAAGTCAGTTCTCCGGGGGCCTATTGCGTATGAAAACTCAGGATTAACGTAAGTTCGCTTGTTATTGTTAGAAACTAGTGACTTCTTATTAACAGCAGTTGTGTTTACTTGATGAAGAGTAGAGCGCAGATTAACATTTGTGTGATAAAATACTTCGCGTTCAAAGAGAGCCTGCTTGTAGTTGTTGTGGCTTATTTCTTTTTTTACAACTTCTTTATCTATGCCCTTAGCTTTCTTTGTTACAGAAGTCTGGGTAGCAACGCTATACATCTTCGACCGCAGGCCAACATATTCTTGTATTACTGTCCCATTAAATTCATCCTTCATCTTTCCAATCACTTTCTTGTTCACGGTTGAGTGTAAAGGCGAATCTTTTGGGTAGTCGCATGTGTCGTACCACCCGTCAGCTCCTTTGGCTACCTCTATTTCCATGTCCTTATAGAAGTCTTTAGTTGGGATGTCCAGAATAAAACTATCGGTGTCTGTGTAAAGGACATTTGATTCTGGGTACAGCGGCTTAAAGTAGTCGTATAGAAATTCAAGCATTAATAACTTTGACAGCTCTAGCACGGCAAACCCGATAAACACCGGCTTGTCCGACTTCACACTCAGTTTCTTCATCATAATGCCAACCAGGCCGTCGCTAAATATTCTAAAGTCTTGATAGTTAGGTTTAGAGGCCAGCTTAATTGCTTGTTTTTTGTTTGTAACTAATCTTACATCTTTACGATTGTGTACGTTCTCCATGGTTTTGCCAAAACAACTGTTGTTCATCAACTTAAAAAAGTCTTTTTCTGAGGCATCAGTGGCCTTAGTTCTAAGATCGGTGTTCTTCATGATGTATGGCCTCATGAAAGGCCCTTGGTCATAGGTAATTATTCTGTGAACGGCAGTAAGTTTCAACCCATGCCTTAAGTAAAACTGTAACAGCCGATAATGACAGACATATTTAGTCTTGTTAAAGAGGTTAGGCACGAGTTTGGGCGGCTCGGTGGGACTCATCTTTAATCTTTCTGCGGCTAGGGGAAATCGTTATGAAGGTCGTGCAACTCTGCTGGATAGTCTAAGTCTACCTCTAAGATTAATCCTATTGGATTATCGGGCGTAAGCTGTGATAGTATGCCCAACACGGCAGTAACCTCATGGGGTCCGTTTATCATTTTAAAGTTTCTTAATGGCAATGCCTGGCTCATGGCCCACCCATACAGATTGTTGGCATCTAAATACATTAGATAGTTGGATGGTTTAGTTGGATCATAATCGTCTAAGTACTTGTTGTTGGCTCTGCGGTAAGGATGGCAGGCCATGCTAATGCCTCCTCTCAGCCCGCCCTCAATCATCTGGAGTGTATCTAGATCAGATATTAAGTCAATCTCAGCGTTTGTAGACTTCAAGAATGCATCCCAAGACAACCCCGGGGCAGAGATGTACTGTGATGAATCCAGGCCGTAATGTTTCATGCAAGTGGATCTGTAATTCTGAAAGACGTCTGCCAATAAACACACGTCGGCCAATAAATATTGATCGTGATAATCGCCCATCGTTTTGCAGTGTAATTCTGTCCAGGCTTTCTGCGCGTATTCATAGTCGGCGTCAGATATGCCTCCACCTCTAAGACGGCTGTAAAAGTCTTCCTTTGCTGGCAGCGCTGGCTCATCAAACTTATCCCACGAGTCCATGTATTCATAAGGATAGACGCCTTTACGGACTAAAGATGGGTCGAAATATTTTTTAGTGATTGGACAGTCTTGTAAAGATCCCGCCAATTTATCTAAACCCCCCATCAGATGCTGAGCAGAGTCATAAAAGGATAAACAGTCTACAGTAAAGAAGAGCATATGCAGTTCCGATGATTGTGCAATACAGCTAACCCTCTTACATTTAGAAGTTACTGCTTGCGCGATAAAGTGAGAATCGTAGCCCCGCAAGTTATGAAAGAAGATTGGCAGTTTCCATGTCTTGGGGTCAACCCTAAGTTGAAGATTGCAGCTATTATGCGCTGCCCCTCTGAATTTTCCAGTAATGTGATCGTGGTCCCTTACAGCATCGCCTGATAATTCTCTGTTGCATATCCAGCAGTGGGTGGATGATTCGTAGCGCCTTCGGTCTTCGGGAGTCATCTTAATGTCTGAAAGGTTCAGCCGATTGGAGAGTTGATTGCGAAGATGTTTCATCTGCTCCAAAATCGACCGGCTGCGTCGGGGCCTCTGTAAATCTCTGGTTCTGTGTGTCCGCCATCTGACAGAACAACGACGAATGCATAAGAACAGATCTGACGACGGGACGATGTGGTTGTTTTTTTTTGTTGTGTCCGTTCTTGGGAGCCATCATGCTGTGGCAAGACTGCTCCAAAGTCAGCATAAACTACGTATGGGCTCAGTTGCATTTTTCGTACATTCTTAAACCTGACTTTAGACCCGGGCGGGGGCGCAATAATTTCGGTTTTACAGTCTTCAAAACTTTTACAATGTTTCTTATGTTTGTCAGCTGCCTGTATAGATGGAATTCTAACCAAACACCTTCTACAAAGCCCTTGTTTAGCAGGATCCTTTGTGGTATACGCCAGAAGTCTGCTCATTGTTCTAATTAATACATAGTGACTCTTGGAACCGTCTGTAAACAGAATCAAGTCTACATGACTGTCAAGTGATTTGCCTAAAGGGGGAGCATTGGGGGAGATCCTTAGAGGGACTAGATTGTCTACTACAGACCATGTGTATACGCTCACGGTTATTGGTTTGTTTTGTTCTTCAAACTGATCAATACTTTCTATGTCTACTGGAAAGTTTATGTTATCAAAGTTCAGACTATCTTTATACTGCCAATAATTATAAACTCTGTCTGGGTGCTTTTTAACAGGATGTAAATGCGCCAAAACACACCACATGAAACACAAGTTGTCTGAATTATGTATGTTTAGGACTGCTCGTTTAAGAACTAACTCTTTTGGGAGAGGGATGTAAGAATTGCCGACTATATGATAGTATTTGGTTTGTCTTAATTTGATTTCGAGGACTGTTCCTTTAGACCAACCGGTGTCGCGCAGTTTCGCTTCTTCAATCGCATGGTTAAACTGTGTAAGCATGTAATCAGCCCAGTCAGGTGTAAAGTTGCGATAGCTGATTACTTTTTTCTGTCTAGTTGAAACCCAGACTTGCATACTACTATCATCAGGGGTTATATATTCAATCTTAATGGCCAACAACACTTTTACTTGCGGGTTAATTTGAAGAGACTCTGGGATTTTAGAAATAGCATGTGTTACGCTTTTTTGAACGTTTGTGGGGTTAATAATGTCCATGTCTAATTCAATGAACATATCGCTTAATTGTTCATTGCCGTCAAATATCTCCTCCCACGTATATAGTTTTTCAACCTCGGATTTACTTGTGGGGTTCATTTTTAACCCCACAATATTTACGTAAATAAAAAAAAAATAAATGTAAGTAAAAGTAAGTAAACGCGCTTTTATTCTTCACCCAAGCGTTGCAATACTTCAAGACACCCTAATCTTACAAGAACGCCTGCCAATACTTTAGCTTTTTTTGAATCACTACAGCCAATGTTTAACTCTTTGATTGCTTTGTCAAATAGTTCACTATGATTTTTGATTAAATTGTTTACATCATTCTCAAACCCAGATTTACTAAAATCAATGTTTAACACTTTCATCGTTTCGTCAAATAGTTCATTACAATTTTCTACTAAAATCATTAGATCAGATTCGCTGTGTTTGGCCGTCATTTTTAAATCTAAAATTAAATAAATAAAATAATAAAACCATGAGTATAACGTTGGTTAATTATGCAGTGCCCATTGTTGGTGTTATAGTTTATTCAACCCTAGCAAAATATTTGTTAAGAATAAAACCGCCCAACATGGGAAAGATAGAAGATTCGGCGAAACTAGTTACAACCTTATTTTTAGCTCTGGCAACAAAAGATTATCTGATTAAAAAGCACATAGACAGTCTTTCATATTATGATTACTGAAGACATCCAAGGTAATCAAAAACTCTTGCCGTTTGGACTAAAAGTAAGATACTTGTATGCTCCTGGAGAGGCAGAGGGTGATGTTAGAATTAGAGCCACAGACCCCATATGGAGCGTAGACGTATATGAAGTTGAAAGAATTATGAAAACAACCCCTCCCATGTATTATTTAAGAGAGACTCTTTCTTCTGCGTCTAAAAAGCCTGCCCCTAAAAGATCGTTTGTTCGCGAAGAGTTGCAAGTTGTCCCACCAAACACGGTACCGATTAGTTAAAAAAAAAAAAAAAAAAAAAAATAGTATTTATTTTTTTTGTTAAACTTATGATTTATTTATTTTTTTTTGTTAAACTTATGATTTATTTATTTATTTTAGTTCACATCTTATTTTTAGTCTATTTTTGGGTTTAACTGATTGTTTGCTTGCTTTTCAATGTTCTGTTTGATTGTCTCAGCGTCTACTTGTTGCGAAGTAAAAGTCTTTCTCCACTCCTTTTGAAGTTCAGTTTTTTGTCGCCTGTAATCCTCACCATCAGCCATAAGATGCTCAAATTCTTCAGCTGTAATGTTTTCATCCTGCAATGCTTTGCTTATTCTCAGTCTTAATGAACAAAGTTTTGCTGATGCTAGGGCCACAATGGCAGTGTGCTTTTGTAGTTTAGGCGTTAATTTTTTTAAAACAGCACTCACAATCATAGACATAGCACCTAAACCCAAACCAATGCTCCCTAATGCTAAAGAGGCTGGCGCTCCGGTCCCAGTAGCTAAAAGAGCAACGCCGGACCCAGCACTTACGCTCGCTACAGCTGATGAGCCGGTGATTATATAAGAAAGAGTATTTAAAACTTTAGCATATTTCTTTCTAGTAACCCTATACTTATTCAAGTCACTTTCTATTTCTTCTTGAAGTTCAGTTATTTGCTCTAACCTAAACTTTTGAGCCTGATCATCCATTTTTTAATTAAGATTAATTTTTTAATTAAGATTAATCTTGTACATATTTTCTTATTAACCCTTCTGGCAGCACTTCATCAACAGAGTAAAACGCAATAAAATCAACATACTTAATGAAAATAAAATCGAGTACTGTTAGTTTGTCTTTGTCAACCATCACAGTGACTTTGTCAGATGATACAGAAGTGTTTATTTCATCCCCGTTTTTAGTAATAGCTATAACAAGCCTAAGAGGCCCGCCCAAGTTTTCAGACTTTATTTGTACACCTCTGATTAACGTATGCTCTGGCAAACTAGGATCAGACTCCCTTGGAGTGATAAATAAGCGAAAAAGCATCGTCATTTTTCTAGGCAGTGATTCTAGTTTTGGGTTAAACTCTAAGCCGACGGTGTCGCCCCCCCACTTCAGCTAAGGACTTCTTTCTCCGCAGCATATATACAGAGCCCTGCCTGGTTATTTCAGTCTGCTTTTTCTGTTGTGTTCCTGGGACTAGGCTAGCAAGAAGGCGTCCTTCATTCAAAGCTTTTCTAAAATTGTATTTCTTATCAAAGTATACATGGGGGCTTCGTAGTTCAAACTTTAAATCCCAGTTAATGTCAGGAAGCAACGCCCAAGCATTCTCTCGTTTATGAAGTTTGTATTCGTGTTTGCCAAAATCGTTTGCCCTTAGATTTCTTATCTCTCCCAGGGTAGGATATTGCTGTCGTTTTTTATCTTCAATTTCTATTCGTTTGTAAACACCATCGTCGGTGTACTCAAATCCATAAACATTTCCTGGCACTCCTATCAGATCAAAGTCAGTTGTATCTGCTAGATCTTTTATCTCTACTGCAACGCATTTAGGAGCTAACTCTGCTTTTGATTCAGGTCCTCGAGACATTCTTTTTAATATAAACAATTTATTATTAAACAATTTATAGTAAACAATCTATAATGAGCAATCTATAATAAACAATCTATAGTAAACAATTTATTATAAGCAAACGTATTGAACTGGCGGGTCAGTCCGTAAGCATAGTTTAGCGTGCTTAGATTTTTCTAGCTGCTCTTTTATTTTTTTTAGTTCATCCCTGTCCCTGATTATATAATTTTCACTTAAACATTCTTCAAAACTGTCCTTGTCCTTAGTATAGAATAAGATGACTGATTTTAACTGCGATCTAAAGTCTTTTAAGACAGCATTGTATTTTTGAGTTAAGAGCCAAACAGAAACTAATGCGTGTCTTCCGCTAAAGGCTAGCTTAGACAGAGTCCTTCTTTTTTTAACAATGTCTTGTTCGGCTGAACAGTCATCAATTCTCGTCTGTCCAAACAAACTGCCTTTCTTTGTAAGACTTGTTGTGCTTAATGGTTGTGCAGAATATAACAATGTACTCGTAATGAAATCTGTAGACTGTTTGTAACAAATCAAGCACGAAGACAGTTTTCCCACACCCAGTAATCCCACAAATAAGCGAACAGTGCGGGTCTTTGGGCAAAAAGTTCAAACTATCCATCTGTTTTAATAGGCTATTTCTTTCAGTCTATTTTCTTCAATGTTCAGCTGGGCGTCATAAACCACAAAAACGTGCATTTGTATCTGGCCATTCTCCTCCTCTTCCTTATTAATCTGTATGAGTATGCCATCTGACCCTACCCTTCTTCCACTCCCGTGCAGTCTGTTGTCATACGTGGATCTAAAATCCAGCCATAGTCCATATTTGTCTGTTAGATAATCTTCAAGTCTTACATCGTGAAGGTGAAGTTTTTTACACACATGATCGGCTGTGGGGCTTGTCTGTCTGCCTCCAGCAAACAATTTTCTTATTTCATCAAAGTGTTGGTCAGGTAAAAGTCCGGCTGAATACAGCTGAAAAGGCTTACCATCTACTGTGCAAGACAACTGCTCAATTTTTGGGTTGTAAAACACCTCAGATTCTCTCTGAAAAGGAGCTGAGGGTTCAGTAAATAGCAAGAGAACCCCCTTTAGGGACCTTAAAGAATTGCTTATAGCTATTTCCCAGACAGTGTCTTGCTTGTTTTTAATCGCTAGACTGTGGTGTAAAACTCTTTCAAAGTAAACAACCGCCCTACTTTTATACTGGTTTAAGATTATTCTAGCTAGTTCAGGTGTAGTAACAACGTCAAAATTAAGAGAGATGTTGCTGACAGTGTATCTAGCTGTTGGGTCATCTGATAGAATAACAGACCTGCTGTCATTGAATGTCAGTTCGTAAGTAAGTTTGTCTCTTAGTGCACCTTGGTAATATGGCTGATGGGTTTTTAACAGTTCAAAATCTAGAGGGATGCAAAATCTGTTCTTAAATGCTCGCGCTATTGCCTGGTCTCCCTCGTCTTCCTTTGCATCTGCAGCATTAAGCCTGTGCTTAAGGCCGTTTGGGCTCTGGATTCCCTGAAAGATTTTGTCTTTCCTTTCTGTTCTAGGCAGCCACAGATCAGAATAGAGATTAAAAATGTCTGCGCTACTCAGTGAGAAGACTTCTCTACCCTCCAGTTTAATTACCATATTTTTAATGATGGCCCTGCCCAGGTTAGCAACGACAGTGGCATTAGGATCCGCCGACTCAATATCTATTTTGAATGACAGCCTGGCAGTGCCCGGCATTATAACATCGTCAGGCCCGAGGTCACTAAATCTTACTGTTAACATTTCATTTGGCTCAATTGTTGATGGATTATTTACAACCCGCACAGTCTGTCTTAAGCCTTTTATGCCATGGGCTCTTTCACTTTTCTGAATGGATCAAGGTCGCAGCCGTATGGATTCATTTTTTATAAAACAAAAAATAATAAATATATAAATATGGCTGATGAAGATTTTGAAGCGATTAGTCCTATTGAAGAAGAAGATGAAATAGAGCCAGGTCGTTCAATACAAGATGAACTTGAGGGGGCAGAAGCACGTCCTTTACTCCCTAGACAACCTCAAGATGTAGGTTCTTCACTCCTTAGTGCTCGTCAAGAACTTTTAGGAGTAGGCTCTTCACTCCCTAGACAGCGTCACGAACTATTGCAACGACGAATTGAATCATTCTATAAAAGTATAGAACGGGAGCTGCCAGAAATACTTGATCTTAACGATTTTGAAGAAGATGGCGGCCATTTGTATATTAGGACTAGTGGAGGCCGCGTAAGAGTTACTACAAAGCCAAACGCGACCAAGTTTTTAAGTCTAAGTACAATTAGACGAGACCTCCCTGCTGCTGATGCAGAACGATTAAACATTACAAATTTAAGGTCTGATGCTGTTAGACTTTTACATAAAATGGGGCGGTTGTTGCCAACACGATCTGAAATAGAAATCGCCACTATTCCAGAGGTAAGTCAAAAAACAGATAAAGCAATAACAGAATTTGAGGCGAGTTTTATTGATGAGACGAGTTTTATTGAGGGGCCAATTGGCAGTTCGCCTAGGCAAAGAGAAGGTGAGCTGAGTCCTGAAGAAGAAACAGCTTTAAAAACAATTGTTGATCCTCCATTGTCTACGAGTGAACTCAGGGATATTAGAACTGCTCTGCGTGAACTCTTGAATATTAAGTCTGCTTTAACAACTACGAATGAAGAACTAAAAAACAACTTGGCAAAATTTAATGAGATAAAGAGAGAGATAGACGAAGAAAAAAATAAGCTGGCTGATGCAGATGATAACAATTTAGAGCCGGAAGAAAAGGCTAAAATACAGGCGAAAATACAGGATTTAATGAAAGAAAAAGCAAACGTGTTAGCGGCGTTGTATATTAACAGAGAAAAAATAGCAACCCAAATAAGCAGAATCAGAGAAACTATAAACAAAATGATTTATGAAAATACTACGCTAGCAGAAAGAATAAGGACTCTGTTCAGAGAGCAGGGGATTACAATAGTTAGTATATTAACGGCCGTTGGGTTTGCTATCTCTACACTGGTTTATGCATTAACCGGCAGTGCGCCAACAGGGTCAGTAGCGCCTCCAACGCCTCAACCTGGTAAAAGTTGGATTAGAAAACAATTGCACCACCTGGCAAACTTATTAAAGAAGTTAGCTGCCAAAGCGCTTGGTGCACTGCCTGGCATAATAGGCGGTGTTGTTAGTTGGGTTTTGTCTACAATAGGCAAAGTGGTTGGTTATATGGCTAACCATCTGTGGACTTTGGGGTGCTGGCTGCCGGTTTAATTTTTAGTAAAATAAAGTATGACCAGTCCAGTAAAAGTTAAAAACACAACAAGGGCCGTCTTTTCGCTAGTGTGTCTGTCGGGGTGAGGTACATCAACAGGCGGTGAACTGCTTTCTGGCTGTGGGCTGCTTATAACTGGCGGGGGGTCGCTTTCTGCAGGTTCTGAGCTGGATACTTTTTTCAAAATGGCTGGTGCGGGCCTTGTGTTTAAGCCTTGATTGTGTCCTAAGTTTTGATCGTCTCCGGCTATGAGAATTTCATTATTATAATTCTGTATCATGCCAGTCTGCAGTCTAAGGTCAGAAGGCAGCATGTATAATCCATGACCCACAACAAAGTCAACCTTTGACCTAGCATGTGAAAGAACGTTTTGGTACCTTTGTATGCTGGAAGGCAAATCAACAGCAGAGTTAATAGCATCTTCTAAATTGGCTAGAAATTGTTTTCTGGCGTCAAAACCTGTAGATTGATCCACTATGCTAGACTTGGTCTGTGCTTGCGCTCCTAGTAGACACCAAACGTACGTCCGTATGGAGTCATTAAGTCTTTGCACTCCTGACATTGTTAGGCCTTCACTTTTATCTAAGACAAATGTTGCCCAAGCATTGGGGTGTTTTTGTTCTATTGACCCCAATCTAACTTGGGAGTTTGACTTAAAAGAGGTGTGGCCGGGCCAGTAGTCAAAATTATACTCTCTACGCTGACCCCACAAATACAATGTGCCTAACCCGTGATTGCGGTCTAACTTTTGTCTAAAGTTATTTGAAGGGTTAATGTTAAATTCGTTGCAGATTCTTTCATATGCATTATTGTCCATTGGGCTGAGAAATGGATTAAACGCGTTGTCATTGGGAAGGCGTACTTGTAGTTCAGTTAGTATGCGTCTATACTGATAATAAACATGAAAGTTATATACTGACCTTACTAAGAGATTGGGGTGGTTTAAATGGTTTGCATATGAAACACCACAGCCAGTGGTTGAGCAGTAAACTGCAAAATTTAACTGATTCTGGTAAAAAGCCATGGGATGAGTTGACCATGCTGATGGTACTCTATCACTCTTTATTGGAGGATTTAAATATCTAGTTAGTGGGTTTACAAGCCTGACTAGAAAGCCATATGATTCATCCACTGCGATGGTTAGGCTACTAAAGTCCAAAGATTTGGGCTCATAAACCCCCCTACATCGTAAGTAGCACTTTCATTATATTTAAAAGGTTCCATTTTTAAATAGATTTTTTAAAAAAGGATTTAAAAAGGATGTTCCTTTATATAACCAAGCAAAACATAAGTGTGTTCTTAAAGTATCCAATTAACAATAGGCGCGGTAATAGTAGGGTTGCTCTTAGAAAAATTGGTTTTAAAGTTAAGTGGTTTAATATATCTGAAGAAGCTCAGAATAACTGGATTAATATTAGTAATGAAGAGGGCAATCAAATAACTCATGAAAAAATACCAGAAGGCTATTACAGCTTTTGTTCTTTAAAAGAAGTATTTATCGAATTAGGCATATTGCTAAAAATTAACGAAGCAAACCTCAGAATTACAATGCATTTTCCACTAGAAGAAAAAAGAGAATACACTTTTCCTAAAGGCCTTGCGCGAATCTTGGGTTTCCACAGTACTAGCAGATCTTATAAATTTAGTACAAGAGAAGACATCTGTCAATTTGAAGGTAATGAACCATGTGATTATCTCGTTAACCCGATGTTGTATGTCCATTTACGGGAGTTAAAAACAAGTACTAATTTATTTGATGGCAATCCATCTACAGTTCTAGGAGTACTGCCATCAATTAAGGCGGGGTTTTGCGATTATCAGTTAAGCACATTTGGTAAAGACAGCCGGTTTAAAGAATTAGTTGAGGGGTCTATAAATTCAGTGTGTGTAAAAATAACTAACCAAGATGGAAGGTCGGTTGTTTGTTCTGATTTGTTAGTGGTGCTTGAGATAGAAGATTAATCAGAAGAGAAGAGAGAATGTAAGTTTCTATACTCTATATCACCCATTTTTTGTTTTGCACGTAAGCCCCCATTTTAAAATAACGATTACGTCAATTTTGGAGGTTTTTGCATGTTAATTTTAATTGTAAAAAGGTGTCAATTTTGGCAAAAAGTAGCATGAGATGGACGAGATTTGTTTGTGAAAAGGGGGGTTTTCGTGCAAAATAAGATGGGTGGGATAGAGTATAGAAACTTACATTCTCTACTGCAGTTGTCAGCTTGTCTTGTCTTCAAACTTCGTGGATAGAAAAAAAAACGGTTCAGTCACATTATTATTTACTGGCATTCTGAGAGAGAGAGAGAGAGAGAGAGAGAGAGAGAGAGAGAGAGAGAGAGAGAGAGAGAGAGAGAGACGGGGGGGGGGGGGGGGGCAGGTTTTCACTTCGTTGTGATTTAAATAGTCATTATCACAGTGGGGGAGAACATACAGAGAGAGAGAGAGAGAGAGAGAGAGAGAGACGGGGTGGAGGTTTCGCTTCCTTGTGATTTAAAGAGTCATTATCACAGTAGGGGAGAACATAGAGAGAGAGAGAGAGAGAGAGAGAGAGAGAGAGAGAGAGAGAGGGAGAGTGACTGAGAGACAGAGAGAGACAGAGACAGAGGGAGGCAGAGAGAGAGAGAGAGAGAGAGATTCCTTCTGCTACTTATTGATTTAAGGAGTCATTAATGCAGTAAGGGAGAACATACGAAAGAGAGAACTCAGAACTCAGAACTCAGAACCTGTTTACTGTACATCGGCCTTGGGCCACAATACAGGGGACGGGGCACGAGGGCTGGGGAATAGTCGGCACTGAGCACAATACATGTGCAGGACATGCAAAACATAAACAAGTCATGGACTCAACAATATAGAGAAGATGAAAACAATTACCACCATTAACAAAACCATGCACTGTTTGATAATTACCAATTTCATAAACATTGAAGTTTGAAATGTACACATGTAAAGTGATTATATAATTACCCTATCATTTTCTGCCTTCTATTACCTGCATGAAAAACATACCTAGAAAGATTGTGTCTTAGATCACTGTTTTCTGATTCAAGAAGCTTATGCATTGGAGTGTTAACATGACCACTTAGAAACTTCTCTCTTAAGTCATCATACATAATGCACTCCTTCAAAAAATGGGCCTCATTTTCAGTTTTTGATTTACAAAAAGGACACATTTTATCTTGAACTCGATCACTATATCTATAAACATTGTTGTTGAGTGGTAGAACATTAAACCTTATTTGAGCAATAGCAACACGAAAACAATACACATCCATATGACATATGTACTTATCTTTTTCAAAAATGGCTTTGAAAGTTCGATAACTCTCATATCTGTCTCTATCTCGAATAGCGCCATACCATTCTTGTATAAACATATCTACTAGTCTCTGTTTAAACATACTCAAAAAAGCCTTTCTATCCCCTACACCTTGTTGAAACCACACTATGTAGAAACCAGTTGTGCATAGAATTTCTCTTATTTTTGACGCCCAGCAGTCCTTCCCATTCCTGTCCAATTCCATTAACATTAGATACGCCTTATAAGGCAACCGATCAGGGTTCATATGTAACAGCTTTAACCAATATCTAATGGAATTCGTGCATGAGTTAACATAAAGCGGATATCTACCCAGGTCACCATATACCATCTTATTTGGGGTTTTGACTGGAACGCCTAAAAATCTTTTACACGCCAACATATGAACTTTTTCGATATGTTCTAATCTATTTAATCCCCATATTTCGGATGAATATAATAAAATGGGTTGGATCTTCACGTCAAATATTTTGAAAAAGGTTTTATTGTTCATTTCTTTAAATTTACTGAAGGTCCTATTTAACTGAACCACTGCTTTCTTTCCTTTTGTAACCAAGTGATCAGTTCCTTTTTTTGCACTAATCATTGTTGTAAAATTGAAACCCAGATAACAATAACTATTTACCACTTCTAACTTGGAGCCATTATAAAACCACCGCTCACGTTTTCCAAGAAAACCCCCTTTCCTAAAGACCATTACTTTAGTTTTATCGGTATTAACTGTCAACTGCATATTCTCGCAAAAATCTTTCAAAATATTTAATTGCTGTTGTAAACCAATTGGTGTGATTGAAAGTAGAACAACATCATCAGCAAAAAGGAGAATAAAAAGTTCTACTATATCAGGCAAAATTTGAACACCATGATTACCTCTTTCATTCACACTATTGGCTAACTGGTTAATGAACATTGAAAATAACACAGGGCTCAAAACACACCCCTGTCTAACACCAACAGGACACGCAAAAAATTCAGACAGTTCATTGTTTACCCGTATACATGACAAAAATGAATTATACATAGCAGACAAAGAAGCAAAAAATTTCCCTTTGACACCCTGGTTTCTAATGCATTCTAAAAATTTGTCATGACGAACAGAATCAAAGGCCTTTTTAAAGTCCACGAAGGCAGCGTATAATTTCCTTCCCTTCATAGACATACATTTCTGAACGGTTGCATATAGTGTAAATATCTGATCAGTAGTAGAGTAGTTTTTCCTGAATCCTGCTTGGTTTTCAGAAATCAGCTCGTTGTTGTTAATCCAGGAATGTAATCTCCTGTTTAATATCAATGTATAGCATTTTGATACAATACTTAACAATGAAACACCTCTATAATTGTCCACATTTTCAGGATTCCCTTTCTTGTAAATTGGAATTATAATTGCCTTAGACCAGCCTTCTGGGTAGATACCTTTTTCGAAAAGTGTGTAGAATAGTTTATGAAGAAATTTCGTTGTCTCCTTACCGCCGTTTCTGAGCATTTCGGCATAAATTCCATCTATACCACGAAAGAGAGAGAGAGAGAGAGAGAGAGAGAGAGAGAGAGAGAGAGAGAGAGAGAGGATGGGGGTAGGATCGGGGGAAACAATGGGGGAAGCTGAAATGAGGGGGGGGGATAGGTGACATGTCTCCTTCGTTTTGATCAGTGCGGTAGAGAAAGAGGTATTGATAGAAAGTGAAGCGACAGAACAGGTGTGCCACCGCCGTGTCTTATTAAACAGGTGAACTGAGATCTGGACCAGCTGCCAATCACGGCTAAGTTTACATGATTCCGTTAAGCGCGTCGCTCTACACAATATATTAATCATCTGTACATGAAAGAGACAGGGCGATTGAAACAAAAGTTGAAACAATCCATTCAGTAACTTATCTTCTTGAACAACTATTCCAGAAAACGAAGACGCAGGCTGCCTTTACAGCTTAAGATCAGAAAAGAAATCTGTCTTTCGCCTGTGCCTCCATGATTTTTGTTGTTGTTGCTCCAGACGCCTTTGTCAGGATTTCTGATTGGTGGACATTATGGTATCGATTCTTATCCCCACCTCCACCGCCCTTCCGATTATGATGCGATTTAGATGAATTCAGATATGACCCACATCAGGAAAGCTATTCGGTCGGAGTTCCGACTGTGAAACAAAAATAAATTATTCTGGGAGAAAAAGACACTTACTATTAGGTATATGGAATAGCTTAAAAAAAAAATACTGAGCTACTGTAAAAATCAGGGTTTAATGCTGTTAAAGAACACACACACACACACACACACGCGCGCGCGCGTGCGCGCGCGTGCGCGCACGCAAGCAGGCAAGCACGCACCCACACACGCATGCACGCACTAGTACAATCAAAACTCTCTGGAATATTTCTAACCCACTACCCCCCCCCCCCCCTCCTTCCCATTGGTTATCGGCCGCAGGGGCGGTGAACTGTCAGAACTGTTCACCGTGTCTAAGGCACGGCATGATAGGAGGCGGAGCCCATCCCTTCTCCTTCCGACACCTTTCACCTTCCCTGAACTGAATCAGATACCCAGTTACTGTTTGGGGGACAGAGTTTTCAAGACGAAAAAACAAACAAAAACAAAAAAACGACCCACGCGTGGTTCGAACTGATGACCCGTCAGCCCCAGCAGGCAAACGCTTCGACCATGGGACTACGGGCCCCTCTGGTGTTACGTAAGATGATGTCAAAATGAACGAATGGTCCAGGTCGATGTTTTGGTGCCAAATTTTCGAAAAAAAGAAAGAAAAGAAAAAGAAAAGAAAAAAGAGAAGAAGAAGAAGAAGAAGAAGAGAAAACTTGTCCATTTGTTCGTGTTCGTCACTCACCATAAGCCAGAAAGAAATCACTGCAATATTTTAAATCGGATTCTCTAATAATAGATTATTCATGGGATGTTTCAATCTAACTATAAAACTAAATTAGCACTTGATTAGAACACACGTTTCGGGAACATTGCAAAAGTCTTCGGTTAAGTGCGAATATTAGACGGAAAGGGTGGGTAAAAGCAGGCTAAGACTTTAGCGGAAGGAGAGGAGCTCATACGTATGACATGAAAACTAAAAACATGCGTGCTTAGATTTTCAAACAATTTTGAACGCGTGTTCCCCACTCGCACCCCCCCCCCCCCCCCAATCCCCTCTCCCCATCCCGCCCCACTTTAGACTTACCCCGGACTAAAAAAAAAAAAAAAAAAAAAGCCTGCTGTAAATTAAACAAACGGTGAAACCGGTTTCATCAGATGTCTGCAGACACGGTATGATGGTTCAAATGATCTGTTCTCATGGGAAGTAACTTCTGCTGTGCTTTGGCGTTTCGCAGTGGCTCAAAGTTTTTTTTTTCTTCTTCATCAAATAAGTTCAGTAACCCTACCTCCTGTCCATCAATACGAAAGTAACCAGATACCCAACGATTTTTAACTTTGGATTGCAAGAAAGAATGCAAGTCACATCTGTTCACGCTATCAAGTGATCTCCTATCTAGAATTGTTTTCAATGAAAAATTAATGTCGCCTGTTTCTTCATGTACCGTTAGTCAAACTAGTCACAAACATGATGCCGAGAGCCATCTTGAGAGTTCTTTTGTTATGTTATGTGGCTGCACACCAAAAATTAATGCATCTAAGGCTTTGCTTAAGGAATCACGTATTTATAGACTAGCACAAC
>CM065728.1:3588397-3593397 GCA_033310375.1 Conus canariensis | reverse complement strand
AGTGTGTGTGTGTGTGCACATGTGTGCGTGTGTTTGTGTGTGTGTGTTTATGTTGTGTGTGTGTGTGTGTGTTGTGTGATGTGTGTGTGTGTGTGTGTGTGTGTGTGTGTGTGTGTGTGTCTGTAATTATCTGTCAGTGTCACATATATGTGTGTCTGAATAGACTCTCTCTGTCCTATTTCACTTCAAAGAGAAGACTGTTTAAAATCGGTGGATGCATCCACCACTGAGAAATGCAGGCACAAAGAGCTTTGACGCATGTTCCCAGTGACCAACCAACCTGTGAAATGGTTTAATGTCTGTTTTTAGTGCTGTGTGCTGTGACTGTCTGCATTTCTGTCTTACAGTGAAATCAAAAGCATGCCTCAGTTTGGGAAGGAGTTGACAGGGGCAAAAGAAAAGTAATCTTATTTTGTCGTTTTGGGTTTTTCTCATACAGAGATAAGTTATTGTTTGCTCTCTGTATCTCCCTTTTCTCAGCCTGTGATACTATAATTTTGTGTTTTCTGATACAGTGATTTCTCAGCCTGTGTTACTAATCATTGCTCAGTAGTGACAGATTTTTTATATTTATTATTATTTTTTTTTGGTCTGTTTTTGTTTCTCTCCAGGAATCTGATTTGGATAACGCTTAGCATTTAACTTAAGTCATTATTTCATTGCTGTGCCAGAGTTTCAGTTTCAGTTCTCTGTTCTTGGGCTGTGAGACATGCTGATGCTTCAAGCTAAAATCCAAGGGAAACAACACGGGGATCGCGGTTCTATTGATTTGTCTATACAGTTATAGACCAGATCCTGTGTACATTTCTCCCTTAATTGTGTCATTTTTGAGACAGAGCTGAAGTCGCTCTTTCCACAAAGAAGATGGTGGAATGAAGGTCGTTCTCATGTTGAGAGGTGATCAGCCATGTGATATAATCTGGGAGAAAGATCTGACAGCTTTGTTTTTAACTAAATTACATTACAGATTAATGGGAAAACTATCTTATTCTTCTTTGTCGCATATGCTGATAGAGAGTACTAAGATCCCAGGGTATACAGAGATCATAGGGTAAACTGGCATACCTTTCGCTCATTTTCTGTTTTAGAATCTAGTGATATTTAAAAAATTAGATTTCAAGCACTCATTTAAAGTCAGTTTTTTTTTTTTTTCATTAAAGTAAACATATCTTTTTGTAATCATGTATAGTTAGTAGAGTCATATGATTTGGTTGGTTGGTGCAAGTATGCTGAATTTTTATATGGCAAAAACAGATGCTGTGAGATGATGACTGTGCATTTTTTGGTATATACTTTATTATTATTATATTATATTATATTGGGTATTTATATAGTGCCTATCCTCGGTCACAGACCAAGCTCTAAGCGCTTTACACTAAACTTCTATTGAGTTGGTAATATTATGCAGAATGTTGTACCTGAATATGCTTTGCTTGTTCTCAGAAGTGACGAAACTGCAGCAGCTGAGACAAACTGAGAGAATGCGGCCATGTTTCTGTTTGTGCAAGAGGGATAATGATATGCCTCAGCACTTCAGTTTTTACTCTAACACATCTGAATCATCCAGTTAATTCCAGTCCTTTGTTAGGATGGACAGAAGATAACATGACGTGTATATGATGTAAGTTTTTATTTAGCTTAGAAATTCTGTTTTGTGAAAGGAAACAAGAAATTGGGGACAAAAGAACAAGAAAAGAGAACTTATGTAGATTATTAAACTGGTAATTGAAGCCAAAGAAAGTGTTAGTCTCTAAATGTCTTATGGAACTCTTTTGTATGTGTGTGTGTGTGTGTGTGTGTGTGTGTGTGTGTGTGTGTGTGTGTGCGTGCGTGTGTATGTGCGTGTGTGTGTGTGTGTGTGTGTGTGTGTGTGTGTGTGTATGTGCGTGTGTGTGTGTGTGTGTGTTGTGTGTGTGTGTGTGTGTGCGTGTGTGTGTGTATGTGTGTGTTGTGGGCATGCAGCGTGCCTCCTATGAGTGGTACATCCCCAAAGGCATACTGAAGACCGGATGGATGAAGAAACATCTGAACGAAGTGCCAGCTGTCGTGGTCATCTTCTTCGACCTTGACTGGGACGAGGTCATGTGGAAAGAACGACAGATGGAGTGTGCGACCAGGGTAGAGATTGTCAGGTAAGACAGGTGACTGTGGCAGTCATTTTTCCAGAGATGAAATTTCTTTAGTCAATAATCCATCCGATCAATGCGTGCAATCAATACGGGAATTACAAGCCCCCCCCCCCCCCCCCCTCCCCCAAAAAAAATTGCGGGAAAAAAATCAAAGATAGAAAATTTTAAAACGCAAAATTTCGTCTGCTACCGTTTCAGTCAAAGTTGCGAAAGTATTGCGATTATGAAGATCACGTATGTTTTCTCAAATTACAGGTTTTTGTCTGAGATTACAGGTACACGAATTTGGGGTAAACAGGTCTGGGCAAGTTCATGTCAAGAAAAGAAAGCTCCCTGCTAATGAATCAGCCAGTGTGTATGGTGTAAGCCTTAACGAGACACTGTCGCACTGTGTCTCCCCCCCCATTCCTTTCTGCTAGCAATGAGTGGCTTAACACCACACTGTTTCTCTTCCACCCCTCCTACCCCCTCACCCTCTATGGCAATGAGCAGGCCTCTGTGTGTGCCTTGTCAGGTGACCTATAGTCAGTGTACCGTGTCACCGAGTCACAGTCCATCGGTGATCCCATGAGCTCTGCGTATGTGTGTGTGTGTGAGTGTTGGGGTGTGTGTGTGTGTGTGTGTGTGCTGAGAGAGAGGAAGGATGAAAAAGAAATTGGTGCAACTGAAAAAAGAAAATTATGAACAGTAACTGGAATGATTAGTGCTGACACATCACACAAATGAAAAGATGATAATGTAACCAATGTCATTAGAAAAAAGGAGCGATAGGATATAAAGGAAAAAGAACAAGAACTGGGCATGTGTGTGTGCATACGCTTATGTGTGGATATGGGCGTGCGTGCGTGCATGCGTGTGCAAAAAGAGGCATTTCATTCAGTTTACATGTTTCAATTAAAAATGAGAGCAGTGTTGATTCATGTTAAGTATTTTCTATTTCTTTGCAGTTTCCATTTTGATTGGAGCCTGTATGGTTACAATTTTTTAGTTTTCTTGATTTTTCTCGAGTTTCTTTCTTTCTTCTGTTCATGAGCTCTGTTCTTTCTCCCTTTTTTTGAACTTTCTTTCTTACCTTTCTTTATATCTGCTTTACTTTCTTTCATGCCATCTTCCCTTCTTCATGTCTTCGGATTTTTTTTTTTTATGTGTACGTACTGCATGGACAGACACCATACTTAGCATTTTCATTGCGTTGATTGCAGAAACAGCCTACAAGGCAGAGGTACAAAGATCGCTGTTGTCCTGCTGCAAAAGTCTGCTCCCCTTCCTCCAGGTAGGTCTCTATGCTTCGGCGTCATCTATCTTATATAAATCAAAAAAAAAAAAAAAAGAATGTGGAGTCAATGAATGGATGTGTAGACTGTGATTTGATGATAGGAGCAAACCTGTTTACCTACCCGATCTGGTCGTATTGTGTACATGCTTGGTGAAGAACCAGTTTACCTGCCCGATTTGGTCGTATTGTGTACATGCTTGGTGAAGAACCAGTTTACCTGCCCGATTTGGTCGTATTGTGGACATGCTTGGTGAAGAACCAGTTTACCTGCCCGATTTGGTCGTATTGTGTACATGCTTGGTGAAGATAGGAGGAGAACAATGAACTTTAAAAAAGAAATAAGGAAAAGGCAACCAAAAAGCATTGAGAGATGGAAGTTCTTTCATAATTGCACTTGCAGAGTGTAACCATGGAAAAAAAAGGAAAAGGCAAACAAACATCTTTAGATAAAAGTTCTTTCGTAATTGTACTTGCAGTGTGTAACCATAAAATAAAAGGAAAAGGCAAAAAAAAAAAATCTTGAGATAAAAGTTCTTTTGTAGTTGCACTTGCAGTGTGTAACCATAAAAAAAAAGGCAAAGGCAAAAAAAAAAAAAATCCTTGATATAAAGTTCTTTCGTAATTGCACTTGCAGTGTGTAACCATAAGAAAAAAGGAAAAGGCAAAAAAAATCTTGAGATGAAGTTTTGTCGTAATTGCACTGACAGTATGTAACTATAGGCAAAAGAAAAGGAAAAGGCAAAAAAAAACAAACAAACAAACAAAAAAATCTAGAGAAGAAGTTCTTTCGCGATGATTGCACTCGCAGCGTGTAACCATGGTGGTGCCTGCCATTTTGGGTGCATTGATTAATTAAAGAGCAACAACTCTTGCTAACTCTCGCTTGTGAAATCGCGTTTTACTACGTCTGTTTCTTCAACAACATGTAGAAACGTAGGAAGAGTAGCGGTGACAATAGGCATTGAAATGTTTAGTAAAATGGTGAGAGGGCATGAATTTGTTGCCAAAGTATGCTGATAAATCAAGTTTGAAAGTCATTTGTGTTGGAAGAATCTTTCTTGTTTTTCAACTGTAGTTACTATGTGGACAGAGCTCGGTTCCATTGATGCAAGAACTTGTGGTGGACGATGTGAGAGGCGAGGGGAGCAAAGACACAGGCGCAAGATAAAAATTCAACTGAACAGTGTGACTGCTTCTTCAAACTCTGCTTGCTGGTGAAAGGGCAGTGTTTTGGTCATTTCATGTGCCAGTCGATCAGAGAGCATTACTACTTTTCATGCACCAGTCACAGGATGTTAAAACCGTTGGCTCATGCGCAAAGAGAGTCCCGAGATAGTCTGGTGAACGCTTGCCTTTTCCTAGCCCCACTTGCCGCCGCTAGAGGGAGCTATGAAATGCTAGCACTTGTCCAGCAAGCCAGAATTCTCGTCACCTCATCTCTATGAAATGCCTCTCAGGTATCCTTCTATTTGTCTGCCCTCTGTGTGTAGTAATCAGCTGTGGCAGATCACACACACACACACACACTTACACACACACACACACACACACACACACACATGTATGCACTCAAGAATGCATGTAAACACACACAC
>CM065728.1:3450897-3585897 GCA_033310375.1 Conus canariensis | reverse complement strand
TTCGCTCTTACTGAAATGAGTTTACCATCTTTTCAACCCCATTTCGCTCTTACTGAAATGAGTTTACCATCTTTTCAACCCCATTTCGCTCTTACTGAAATGAGTTTACCATCTTTTCAACCCATTTCGCTCTTACTGAAATGAATTTACCATCTTTTCAACCCCATTTCTCTCTTACTGAAATGAATTTACCATCTTTTCAACCCCATTTCGCTCTTACTGAAATGAATTTACCATCTTTTCAACCCATTTCGCTCTTACTGAAATGAATTTACCATCTTTTCAACCCCATTTCACTCTTACTGAAATGAATTTACCATCTTTTCAACCCCATTTCACTCTTACTGAAATGAGTTTACCATCTTTTCAACCCCATTTCTCTCTTACTGAAATGAATTTACCATCTTTTCAACCCCATTTCACTCTTTATGGGGAAAAAAAAAGGCTTTGAAAACTTGGCTTGTGACGGGAGGTGCTCAGTAGCGTGTCTACCAAGGGAGGTCACTTCACCAGGAGAAGTTGTGCTCCAGTGGTCACATTTGTGTTATCTTTTTGGTCAGGTTTGTTATTACTGGGCGGAGCATACAATATGTCACATAAGTGGTAGACCCCCCTTGTTTGTCATTGTTATTGTCTAATCCCACCGATTGTGTCTTCAGCTCCTGTTTGTCCGACACCAGTTCAAGACGGCCTTCTTCAATGAACTCAAGCAGGATACGCATACTGCCATTAAGTGAGTGCTTTGCACAACAACAACAACAACAGCAACAACAACAGCAACAGCAACAACAAAAAATAGATCATCAACAAATGAATCAAGTGTAATAGGCGCTTTTATGATCATCTATTATTCAGTCTGTTACTAATAGCTATGCCCGTTTGGGTGTGTATGTATGTGTGTGCATGTAGTTTAAAATGTTGGCTCATTTGAAAAGTAGGAGGCTTGCCAATTTGAACTTGTTTTGACGATGGGAGAGGTATGAAATGAAACCCCTCAACTCTGTGGTTATTTCCATTGATCTAACTTAGTCCATCTTTGTAATTACATGATCATGATTATCTAATCAGTCAGTTAATTGAAAATGATGTGGGGAAATCTTTGAGGTGATGAAAATAAACATAATTATCTACAATAGTTCATAGCATAAAGGTTAAACTTTTGGCATCGGTAAGGCAGATGAAAACCATTGTGAGGGCGCCACTCGCTCAATTTGATGTGCCTCCCTCAGATTAATGAAACTATACTAATGTAAAAAAAAAAAGATCATTGAAGTACACACCACCACAGGAAAAAAGCATGAAAAAGGCGGGGTAGGGAAACAGACAGAACTGCGGGGTGGCTGGATGGCTAGTCTCACTACCTAGCTGCCAGATCTTATGAAAAGATTGTATAGCTGTAACCAGAGAAACCCCCTAAAGTCTTTCCAGAACAAAGACATGAATGGGCCACAAAAACAAAACAAACAAACAAAAAAAGAAATTTGAAAGTGAAAAGGCAAAGTCAATGAGAGAGAGAGAGAATATGTTAAGGATGGGGTGCGGTGTGTGTTTTGCTGTCTGACTCTCAGTCTTAAAAGTTTGGATGCTTGTAATGATTATTCCCTACACACACCCTCATCATACGCACATGGACAGCCAGGCAACACACGAGTTAGACTTTTTTCCTTTATACGCTGCCTGAACCATCAAAACGTACATTAATATAATTGGTAGAAAATCAGTACATACCACTACATAGCATACAGATCAGTTCATGTCAGCTAAGACATCAGTACACTGGAAACTTCAACCATCAAATATCAGCATATCATATTATTATAATTCATCACGTAATCAAGACACATAGAGCTTTAAGTGCCGCTCTCATAAAATTATCACATTAGACTCGTTATCATAGATCTCGCTGCCACTGTCATTAGTGTCTCACAGTCAACATACTTGGCTGTACTGAGCCTAAGTTACAGTCTATAGCACTACAAGAAGACGAAGAAGAAGAAGCAGGGTCTCCACACGACAAGCACAGCCGCTCACAAACACAAACGACGTGAAGATCCAAAAGGTACAATATTCACAAGGCACAATATTCACAAGGCGCAATATCCACAAGGCACAATATCCACAAGGCACAATATCCACAAGGCACAATACTCACAAGGCACAATATCCACAAGGCCCAATAAATCACGTCGAACTACCAGAAGAAGAAGAAGAACTAAGGTCCCCACACGGCAATCAGAGCCGCTCACGAGTACTGACGACATGAATATTGACAGGTACAGCAACAACAATGAACCACTGATGCACACAGTTGAAGCGAAGTCCCACAGAACACAACAAACTACGATGTACTACTGATCTAACACTCAGCCTCTCCATGTATTGATATCAAAATTTTCACATCGGCAAGTGTAATAAACCCAGCCCACTGACACACATGTGGCGGTACAATCAGAGCACATAGCTAAGTATACATATGTAAGAGAGTTCGACTACCTCTTCTTCTAGCGGGAGCTGTAACAGTCGCTCTCAGTGACACATCATTCACAAAACTCTCATAACAGATAGTTTTCCTGGCACAGACTTTGCTGGCACCATCATTAGTAGTGTCCCACAGACACAGTAAACTCTGATGCCCTACTGTCTTGATGGTCAGCCTGTCTACGTAACTCTACAGACATAGCGACGAATAAAACAAATAAAATTCTAGGCTGGACACAAAGCCTTGACCGTTTCTTCTTGCTCGTCTTCCCGTCGTATATTATTATTTTCGTCATGTGGTTACCTAATTTTACCTTGACATCATAATACTTATTTTTACGTTGACATCACAGATTACTAGCACAGTGTTTGCAGTAGGGTGGAACATAGTTTATGGACAGAGATGGACAGGGAGACAGACGCACACAAACGTCAATACAGGCTGAGAATGGATGCCCTGCTCTGCAGTGCTTTGCCTGCATGCAGGGCGGTGATGTCAGACTGATGATGACCCAGACCTGGTCAAGGTGACGCAGGCAGTGAATAAGCGAACATGACGTGGGTGTGTTGTATGTGTCCCAGGCACTACAAACAGGCCTACAGTCACATTCTGGAGCAGCGCATGCACGACACCAACTTGCTGGAGATCAAGTCCATTGCTGGCTTTGTCAACTACAAGGTAGGCACTCTCAGTGTCTGTGTCTGTCCATTTGCTCTAATGTCTGTCAATGTCTCGCCCTCTTTTTGTCTCTCTTTCTTTCTGATTCTGCCCCAGCTTGTGCTGCCTGCTTTGTTATTTGTTGGTCCTTTGTTGGGTTTTGTTTGATTGTTTGTTGAACTTTTCCTTTTGTGGAACTTGTTTATTCATATAGGCCTCTTGTTTCTTGTTTTGTGTGTCGTGTGTGTGTGTGTGATGTCAATTGTATGATTGTCTTTTTTATTTATTTATTTTGTTTATCATATTTGTGATGACTACAGTGATGATCTCTATCCGTTCCATGGTTGAAGGGAAATAAACATGAATCATGCAAGTTTTGAACACATGATTATGCACTTATTTTTACCCTGTTCTCTCTCTTTTCTGGAAACAGAAAAGAGCCCCTCCTCCCCCCCCCCCCCCCCCCCCCTCAATTTTGTTTTGATAGATTAATGGATGTGACTCTGAAGTGAAAATGTTTCTCAAATGTCCTGACCCACTCTGCAGGTGTCTGTATCTCTCAGGCCTGGTTTACACTGGACATCCTGTTGGGGGAAAAGTATTGTGTACAGCACTGTCATGAATTATCTCTAACCAGAGTGAAGCTCTATTGAATCATCCTCGTCCTCTCTGATCATCATCAAAAATAGGTGTCAGATTCTGTGACCTTTTAAACCCTTCCCTACTGGTGGCCTCAGTTTCAGAGGGCAGTTGTAATCCAATACTTACGGCTGCCCATCTTCTCTCAAAGGTGTTGATTGGTCAAGTTGTTTTCAAGACCCTGTCTGTGTCTAATCTGATTGATCCCAGGTCAAAATACATCAAACTCAGCCCGTGGTATTGGGAGGTTGTGGATATGTGGTCACCCTTTCTGTTCCAGATATGTCGGCTGTCGTTTCAGCACAACGTTCCCCTGGACGCCATCGCCCAGTTCCGGAAGCACATCGACTTCTTCAAGAACCGCGTGGGCATCCCGGAGCTGGCCTTCGAGCACAGTGCCTGGATGTGCAGACAGTGAGAGCCGTGTTCCAATCGCAGAGTTTTCAGAACGAGGCCGATGAAACGTTCAGGCAGAGACAGGTGTCATGACTCTGCCAGTTTTAAGAAAAGGGTAGGGGTGAAGTGAGGAAGGGACACCTCGGGCATAGTCTGTTTCAGCTCTTATTGTCATCTGTGAAGGCAGATACAGGTGTCATGACCTCTGGGCTGTGGTGGTGGATGGGAGGTGCGGAGTGAGGCACTGAAGACGGGACAACAGAAAGAAGAAAAAATAGTTTCTTCTCTCCCAGTTTCAAGAAAGTTGGGAGGCTGGGTGTGGGGAGGGGAGTCAAGTCAAGTCAAATTTGTCTTTCTTTAGGGTTAAAGAATACGCTTCACAGGTTTTTTTTTCATCCTTCGCTCACAGAAATAATCGTAATCATAGATGAAGAGTACGCAAACATATTTTTAAAGTAACCATACATTCTATCAAAACGATGATACAAAATTTCAATAATTATTGCAGTTAACATGATATAGCACATCATGTTCAACAAGGAGAGAGAGAGAGAGAGAGAGAGAGAGAGAGAGAGAGAGAGAGAGAGAGAGAGAATATTGATTCAGCAAGAGAATAAGCCTTCAATAATTTTTCCATCATCAAATTCCTTTTCAGAGCTCTTTTAAATGTTAATTTTGAGGGACATGGGTTTTGAAGAAGATGGCAAATTGTTCCATGGCGTTCCTGCAGAATAGGTTAAACTTGATTGGTAGAGATTGTTGAGGGGTCTGGGAAAGGGAAGCCTGTTGGAGATTTTGAGGGTCTGGGAAAGGAAGCTGTTGTTCCATGGCGTTCCTCTAGAATAGGTTAAACTTGATTGGTAAAGGATTGTTGAGGGGTCTGGGAAAGGGAAGCCTGTTGTTCCATGGCGTTCTCCAGAACAGTTAAACTGATTGGTAGAGATTGTTGAGGGTCGGGAAAGGGAACAACACACACACACACACACACACACACACACACACATCACACACACACACACACACACACACACACACACACACACACACACACACACACACACACACACACACACAAGGCAAGTACTCCCGCCCGCCAACATTTGCATGGCTAGAAAATGTGTCAGTGTGTATGAATGAATAATTATTAGCTGTCAAGGCGGTATTTCTCAGGTTCCAGCTGTTTGGTGACCTGTTTGATGAGGCCATCAAACTGGGGCTGACGGCCATCCAGACACAGCATCCTGGCTTCTACTACCAGCAGGCGCCAACCACGCCATTTTCCGCAAACAGCTGTGCCATGGCCTCTGTGTGGTAATCTCCTCTTTATCATTATGTTAATATAGTAATTCATTTTGTAATGTATATATGTATGTATTCCAAGGGCCAGAATAACTTAGTGGTAGAGCGCCTGACTCGTGATCTTGGTGATCCTGGGGTTGCGGGTTTGAATCTCTGCTGGGCAGCTTTGGTACAAGGGGAATTTTCCCTCAGAGTTAACATTGGTTCTGATTCCATTTCCCAAATAGTCCTTTGAATGAGACTATAAGCCGAGGCTCCGTGTGTGAACGCACGGTAACATCTTGCACACACGTCAAATCTCATCACTAACTTTCGGAAGAGAGGCCAGTTTGGTTGTTGGTATGGATGACATTTACACATAGCATGCACCCAGTGTGAGAAATGGAAAGAATGAAGGAAATTGAGTGAACTTTATTGAACGATATTGACTGGATGACACGGGAAACGACTGAATGAAGCGCCAGCATGCAGCTCTTCAGTCGCACTGCCCAGGTAGGCAGCCGGTTGCGTACACGAGAGTGTAGATTGTGAGTGCCTAGAACCTTTGGCAAGGCGCTTTATAAATGCTCTATTATTTTATATATATATATATATATATTTGTTAATTTGATGCTTAATTTTAAAAACAGCAACTCCAACTTTTAGAAGCTGTACAGTGGTATCAACAACTGCTGACTGCATCTCTACCAAAGAGTATAAACAAAAGGGTTGGTACCTTTGATACTAACGCAGTAAAGACATGAACATTAGTTGTACAAAGTTTGTACATGTTTAGAGGTTTGCATCCTTTCTTTTGGCATGAGGGGGGAGGGGAAAGGGGGGATAAAGTGAAGGACAAGGGGAACAAGGCAAGAAGAACTGGGAAGAGAAACATCACAGTTCAGATTGGTTGTGGGACGGCCGGGCATTGGGGTGAAGAAAACTGGGATGCTATGGAAAAAGGTGTGAGAAGAAAAAGATTGCTCGTAATTTCCTTGTGTTGACTTGTTTCTTGTCCTTTTTGTGTTACCCTCCTTTGTGTCTTTCAGCTTCATAACCTGAAGCCTTTGTCCAAACAAAAAAAAATTTGTGTAGAAAAAAAAGATGACCACATAAGTTCAATTTGCTGTACATGCTTACAGAAAGAGAATTACAAAAACTTAAAAAAGTGAATTCGAGAGTTGAGTCTGAGATGATAACAGATTTCATTGTGCTGTATGTTGCATTTTGTGTGTATCTGGAAGCAAGATAAGTAGCATCCCATACCTGTGCCTCCCAGAGAGAGCTTGAAGTGCACACATTTGAAGAGGACAGTGTGAAGCACCAAAAATGAAGAGGTGGATTTCGGCCTTAGGGAAAAAAAAAGAGAAAAGAAAAAAAAATCACCGCCTTAGGTGCTCCATTGATCCGATAACTGATGCCACAAAAAAAAAAAAAAAAAAAAAAAAGAAAAAAAAGAAGTGCACACATAAAGTAAAACATGATAAAGATTCATCTTTCTGTGCAAAATTTCACAGGCTGCTGGTATACCACTTTTTCTTTTTAATTCTCTAAATCATGACAGTAATCCATACTGCTTGAAGTTTTTGATATCTTCCTTGTTTCTGGGACGGTGTGATGGTGGTGGACGTGGGTTGTTTCCAAGAAGTCACCCTCGCTGGAAGCAGACCTGTTTACCTTTATGATTTTGCCATAATTTTTGTGGAAAAAAAAATCAAAATTACAGGAATTACGCCCCCCCCCCCCCCCCCCCTACTCCCCCCAATTACAGGAAAAAAAAATCAAAGAAAGAAAATTGTTAAACGCGAAGTTTCGTCTGCTGCTGTGTCGGTCAAAAGCAGTAAATAGACATTTCCCAGAGTGCCTTGTGTCTTTCACTTTGTCAAAGATGGTGACGAAGCAGTCTTATGCGCCAATGGCTGGCTCTTCCAAATCTTCAAAAGTTGCGAAAGTATTGCGATTATGAAGATTACTTTTTTTTTTTTCAAATTACAGGTTTTTGTCCAAGATATTACAGGTACATGAATTTGGGGTAAACAGGTCTGTGGAAGGCTTCAAATCTTGTATTTAAACATTTTTTCCCAGCACCCCTCCCCCCCATTACACCATACCACCCCACCCAGTCTCCTCCTCCTCCCAACCTCCCTCACCCACTTCCCCATCTCCTTGCTTCATCAGTTCACCCAGCCTATCCCCATTGAAAGAGGTTGATCACCTGGACAGCCGCTCTCCCCTACCCCAGCTCAGCTCACCGCCAGACTTGCCACAGCTTATACAATGTTTAAATCGTCGATAGGATGATGGTGGATATCACCTGAAGGTAAAGGAATCAGTCCTCAGAGGAATACAGTGTTTAGATCATCGATAGGATGATGGTGGATATCACTTGAAGGTAAAGGAAATGATCCTCAAAGGAGCGATTGATGGTGTTGTGGCTGGCTAAATTATTGATAGGATGATGGTGGATATCACTCGAAGGTAAAGGAAATGATCCTCAAAGGAGCGATTGATGGTGTTGTGGCTGGCTAAATTATTGATAGGATGATGGTGGATATCACTCGAAGGTAAAGGAAATGATCCTCAAAGGAATGGTTGATGGGTGTTTTGGCTGGTTAAGGGGAGAGGTGGCACGAAAATTTGACCATTTTCTTTCAAAACTTGTGTTTTGGGTTTTATGTGTTTATGTGCTCAAGAAAGTCTGTTGAAACCATCTGTGGTGTTCATTTTGTCTATTTTCACATTTTTCCTAGTAAAAAATGACTTTACTTGAAGGAAGTGTGTATGAACATTGCTCAACTTCTTTATTCTCAAACGTCGTTTTCTCAAAATCACTTTTTTCGACAACTGTTGATGTGCTAGGAACACAATATCTCCGGATTCAGACTAGCTAGCTAGCTAGCTTGGTAAGTTTTTTTTTCTTTTGATCCGAAATGATTTCTGCATGCAATTACATTTTATTTATAAGTCAAAACAGCACTTATCATTTGCTATTTTTATTTGAAAAATTCAAAAGCAATGAAACTCGAAGCCTGATGGCCACCACATGGAAAAAAATTATTGAAAAAAAAGCAGTTTAGAAGCATAAAAATCCTTTTGTAATTGCATTACTATAGCTCATCAAAACAAGAAAAGTCATGTTTCAAGTGCCTAACGTGTCTGCTATGACAGAAATACAGTTCTTGCTATGAATTGTTTTTTTTTTTCATTTTTCATCATTTTGCCCCCATTTGTGGTTCCCAAATCATACAAGAGCTTTGAAATCACCCAGATATGTTTTTTCCATGTTTTTTTTAACATAAACAATAGAAAAAAAAATGAAGAAGTTTTGAAAGAACAATGTTTTAATTTTCGTGCCACCTCTTGCCTTAAATCATGGATAGGATGATGATGGATATCACCTGAAGGTAAAGGAATGTGTCCTCAAAGGAATGGTCGATGGTGTTGTGGCTGTGTCAGGACCAGGACAGACAGACACAACAGGGTCTGCTGGAGGGACTGGACCATCTGGACTTTTACGGCCAGCGACCTTGGCGCCAAGGTCACCAGAGTGAGTAATGGTTTCTTCACTTGCTGACTGATGTTTTGGGGTTGGTAACCTCGTAGAGGTGTTTCTCTCCTACTTATCCACGACTACCCAGTGCTACAATTTTGGCATAGCACACTGCAGTTTTGTGTACAGTTCTATGCTGCTAACACTTTGTGATGAAATGCTATGCTGAAAAAGAAAAGTTTGATAAAAGAGAAAAGGAAAAAGCAAAAAAGCTTCACGAACTTAGTGATGACTGAAACAGAACCGAGACAATGCATATCTTTAAACTGTAGACTTTGTTTCATAAAGACAGTCTGTGTTCAGCAAGGAGAGGAAGAAAAAGCCGAAGAGCAGAAAAAAACCCTGATCGATGAGAATGAGGATGATAAAGATAATGTTAGGGATTTCCATTCCGATCTGAGACTGTGTGAGTGGGCTGTACTCTTCTCGTAGACACCTGCAGTGTTAGTGAGAGAATTTGAGCAGCACTCCCAGAGACGCATCCATTAAGTGGATGACACTCAACTGTGTGATCCCAGTCTTCCCAATTGAGCCCACAGCAAAGTCAACTCTGGGTAGGAGCCAATCAGGGCAGAAAAATCCCAGATGCCTTTGTTGGGAATTGAACCCATGACATCCCGCCTGTGATGCTAACCACTCCACCACGGTGGCGTGCCATTTTGCATTTTTTGTAGGTCAAGTCAAAACCACGCAAAAACTGGCGAGGTTTCTGTCCTCAGAGCCTGCCATCATAGTATGTCTAAAGCAAAGTGCAACTGATAATGCTGTTGAGTCTAACTCATGATGTCACTAAGAGTATGATGCTTGAGTATGATGCTTTGAATTAAGTATGTTGCACTTAAAATGTCAAAATGCTACGTTTTGTGATTCTGAGGTCATGGCAGCTCTGCCTGGCTGTCTAGGCTAAGACTGTAGCCTTGTTTGGCATGAAAATGTGCTCAAGTGCAGATGTGAATTTGCTTTTTTGTTGTAGTTGTTGTTTCTTTTTTGTGTTATTTGTTTTTTGCCGTCTCACCTCTGTACCAATTCAGTGGCATCGTCTGCACACAGGTTGTTTAGTCTCCCAGAGCACAGCCACACCCAGGCTCATCCAGCTGCAGCCCTGCTATACCAGCAATCCATGGGGAGCAGTCGGTGTCAAGATATTTTGAAGTATCCCACTAGAGGAGAAACTGCACTCCTTCTGAGTCACTTCAGTGGCGCTGTATGGTGCCTGTTTTGATCCAGCATGTGCAAAACGCCGCTCGCTAAGTCCCCCCCCCCCCCACCCTTCTAACAACAATAATTGCTAAGTCGCAGAGTGGAGCTTGAGTGAACGTCCATATCTGGAGGGTGTGACCATGGTACGTCCAATGACATTTCCAGTGAAATTGCTGATGCCGGTGACCCAGACATGAATTCACCAAGAGCTTAGACACACAGAGGAAATGGAAACTGAGGTCACCATGAGAGCAGGGTAACAAGGACCACAGAATTTGAGACCTCTTTTTTTAAGCTGATTTTTTTGGCGGGGGTGGGGGGGGGAGGGTGTTTGTTTCATTTTCTCTGTATATGCTGGGTGGTGTTGATTGCTGGTATCGATGGGATGTGAAGTCATAGGTGTGTGGTATTCTCCAGGTATCGAACCGCCAGATGCAGGCCGGGAGAAGGAGGGGATCATAGCCCTGCAAGCCAAGGAGAGGAAGGTGGACCACAGTGTGAGTTGAGGGTAGAGCGGCCATGTGCTGCCGCATCATCCACATGGGGTGGGGAGAGGAGGGGGGAGGAGGAGGACTGGTTTCTTTCCATTTGGAGTTATGAGCGACTACTCATTTCATCACAGAAGCAAGAGTTACACGACTTGTTCTTTAATTACTGTATACCGTTCCCCTCCCTCATTTAAGATTTCCAGAAATTTGTTGTTCCAGTAGGATGGTTTGGAATGGAGGGTAGCAGGCCTATGATGATGCACAAGATCAACAATGAGAAGGAAGAAGACTTGATCTCATGATTTGGATTCAAGCGATTGTTGAGATTAGCAAGAAACATAATAATTGTCAGACCTTTCTTTTATTCTCTTTTGGAGGAGAGGGAAACGAGCATGTGTTTGTGTTTGGGTATGTGTTTCAGGATCATGCATTCCCCTTCTCACACCCTGCTCCAAACCGACCCACACTTTGTGCCTGTTTATTACATTAATGCAGTTGCTTGTAGATGTTATAGTTCCAGATTAACAGAACCCAGAGAAGGTGCATCCTTTTCCCACAGCATATTCCCTAATTACCTTGGCCAAGTCGAAGTGCATATGATCATCTGGTTAAAGCACTTACAACCTCCCACCCCCACCCCCATCGTGTTCTTCCCTCTTCTCTTCCTTTCCCTCCACCCCACCACCCTCTACCTCCCCGCTCCCCAAGACACGGGTCATTTACATGATTTATATCTGCGAGGCAAGAATTTTTGCAGCAGCAAAATTGATTAACCCCTTCCCTGCCACAGTATAAGTGTTTTTTCTGTATTGCTGTGTGCCGGGGCCAAATTTTGCTTTTTGCAGTAGGTTCACTCATCTGTTCACTACTCATTCATTTATTGAGATATCTCTTAGATTTTTTGCATGTTTTTTTCTTATACCCTCTGCTATGATGTGGTATCATAATAATTTGATTTGGCTGGTCATAAGTATGATAAAAATCAATATAATCAACTATTTTTGTAATAAATTGACACTTTTTCTGCATACGCGCACACACTGCAGCACATCAAACCAAAGAGAAAAGTGAAAAAACTGGTGTTCTAATTGACTGAACATTATACAAACATCTGGTATTCATATTACTGCCAGCAAATGTTTTTCTGTGTGGTAACACATGCATAATTGGGGGTACCCCAATCCCAGGGTAAAGGGACAGAATTTTGCTTTAGCGGTAGGTTCACTAATCTGTTCAATACTCATTCATTTATGGAGATATGTCTTAGATTTTTTGCATGATTCTTCCTTATTTCCTGGTCTATAATGAGATTTCATAATATATTGATTCTGTTGCCAAATAGTTTGGTAAAAAGTATTATGATAAACTTTTTTCAAATAAAATAATTGTTTTTGAACAATCACACGCATATTGAAACACATCAAACCGCACAAAACAATGAAAAAAATGGGTGTTTGTATTGGCTGAGCATCATACAAACATCTGGTATTGATATCACTCCAATCAAATGTTCTTTTATGTGGTAATACATGCATCATTGGGGTTACCCCAATTCAGGAGTAAAGGGACAGAATTTTGATATTGTGGTAGGTTCACGTATCTGTTCACTACTCATTCATTTATTGAGATATCTGTTAGATAGTTTGCAGTTTTCCTCCTTATAGCATGAGGTATTATGTGGTATCATAATATTTTGATTTTGGTGGCACTAGTGTAGTAAAAAGTAACATAATCAACATGTTTTGTTATAAAATGACAGTGTTCGAGCACACACATACACACTGCAACACATCAAACCACACAACACATAGAAAAAATTGGTGTGAGTATTGCCTGAACATCATACAAACATCTGGTATTGATATCATTGCCAGCAAATCATCTTCTGTGTGGTAGTACATATATCTTTGGGGGTACCCCAATCCCAGGGTAAAGGGACAGAATTCTGCTTTTTGCAGTAGGTTCACTCATCTGTTCACTACTCCTTCATTTATTGCTTTATCTATTAGATTGTTTGTATGTTTTCCCCTTATACCCTGTGGCATGATATGATGTTATTACATTTAGATTTTTTTTTGTAAGTAATATGGTAAAAAGTAATATAACCAACTTTTTTGTGATGAAATGACTGTTTTTGAGTGTATACAAACACATTGCAGCTCATCAAACCACACAAAAGATTGAAAAATATGCTATTAGTATTGCCTGAACATCATACAAACATCTGGTATTGATGTCATTGCCAGCAAATCTTCTTCTGTGTGGTAATATATACATCTTTGGGGGTACCCCAATCCAAGGATAAAGGGACAGAATTCTGCTTTTCACAGTAGGTTCACTTATCTGTTCACTACTCCTTCATTTATTGCTATATCTATTACATTGTTTGCATGTTTTCCCATTATACCTTGTGGCATTATGTGATGTCATTACATTTTGATTTTGTTGATAAGTAATATGGTAAAAAGTAATATAACCAACTTTTTTAGTAATGAAATGACTGTTTTTGGGCACACACACATACATTGCAGCTCATCAAACCATACAAAACATGGAAAAAATTGGTGTTAGTATTGATTGGACATCATACAAAAATTTGGTATTGATATTATTGCCAGCAAGTCTTCTTCTGCATAGTACTATACACATCTTGAGGAGTACCCCAATCCAAGGGAAAAGGGACAGAATTCTGTTTTTTGCAGTAGGTTCATTCATCTGTTCACATCTCATTCATTATTTGAGATATCTCTTGCATTTTTTGCTCTTTTTTTTTCTTATACCCTGTGGTATGCTATCATTTCATAATATTTATATTTTGTTAGCAGTCAGTATGGTAAAAATTGATAATATCAACTTTTCTGTACTAAACTGACTGTTTTTGAGAACTCGCATACACATTGCAATATATCAAACCACAAAACAACTTTGAAAAAAATGATGTTAGAATTGACTGAACATAATATAAACATCTGGCATTGATATGACTGCCAGAAAAGTCTGTTCTGTATGATAATACATACATATATCATTGTAGGTACCATAATCCAGACATAAAGGGACCAAATTTTGCCTTTTGCAGTAGGTTTACTAATGTGATCACTAAGTATGTCTCATTCACTTAGGTAAGTCTTACATCTTTTTGCATGTTTTTATCTTGCATCTTTGGCTATAACCTGATATACTAATAATCATATTTTGTTAGTAAACAGTATAGTAAAATTTGTTGAAATCAAATCTTATGACAGTTTCAAAATAAAAAGTCATATTGCTGTATATAAAACCACACAAAACACTAGAAAAACTGATGTTAGTGTTCACTGGATGCGAGAAGAAACATCTGGTACTCACTCAGTACATGTTCATAACCCGTACACTACTTCTTTCTGTACATCTCGCAGGTTTCTGGGGTTGTTCTTGGGTTGAGCAACCTCACCAATATAACCCAGTCTGATTATTTCCACCAGTTGAACAGTCTGGTCACACTCATGAATAAACCAGAGTTTCAGAAGAAACACCACCATGAAGACAAAAAAAAAGAAAAACACACACGCACTCAAGAATATAAAAACACAGAGATAAAAGCACACACTGACTAACTGAAGAAGATCTATGAAAAAAAATGCACTGCAAAACTAAGCTGTGCTACAGGATCCACACTACTCCCAGTAGTTGAACTTAGTGTGATAATCCATGTAGCACTGTGGATAGCACAGTGCAGGCTTGGAGGGGCAGTGGGGGACCGCACATCACGCCTGATCTTCAGCATCTTGGTGCAGACACTGCAGGCCCTCTGTGGTGCTGCCTTGTTGGGTGTCGGTGGGATGGGGAACATGAAATGCCTCTCTGTCAGCCTCACTTCATCGTCGGACCGGTAGCAGAGGTATAACTTGATCCCGAACTCTGGCACGCTTGAGGGGACGTATTGGCGAAATATAAGCCTACCCTTCAAAAGGAGTAGGCTTTCATCCACACACACCGCTCGCCGTGGCTCATACACCTCCTGAAATTTTTCATGGAGGTGGTCCAGTGCTGGACGGATCTTGTACAGCCGGTCATACTGGGGATGTCTGTGTGGCTGCGAGTGTCGGAAGTGGATAAATTGTAGGATGATCTGAAATAGGATTGAACAACATTTGATCAGTGTGTGTAAACAAACACACACACACACACCACACACACACACACACACACACACACACACACACACACACACACGCACGCACACACCAGAAACAGTCAAGTACACATACACACATTTGTACACACACACAGACACAGACACACACACCACATAGAAGCACAAACACACACACACACACACACACACACACACACACACACACACACACACACACACACACACACAAACAATGACACACAAATACACCACATAGAAGTATACACACATACACACCACATAGAAGCACACACACACACACACACACCATAAACAATGACACACAAATACACCACATAGAAGCATACACACATACACACCACATAGAAGCATGCACACACACACACACACACACACACACACACACACACACACACACACACACACACACACACAAAACAGAAGCGCACACACACCACACATTACAGAGAAGCTCACACACACCACACACACACACACACACACACACACACACACACACACACACACACACACACACACGTACATCATCCTCATCTATAATGCTAAAAAGAAAGACTTGGACATGGAAAGGAGTTGGAGAGGGAGGGTGGAAGGAAAATGAGAACAAGTAAACAGAGAGAGACTCAGAGAGAGTAAAGAAACTTACTTGAAATCTGTTTCTTGTCATTACTGAGCTGAAGACTGGAATGCGGTACAGCACCTTCTTCGACCAGTACAGCTCAATTGCAGGCAGTCGCACGATTCCCATCAGCAACACCAGACTGGGGCAAGATTGTCGAGCTCCACGCCCTCTGCCACGCCCTCTGCCACGCCCCCTTATTTGATGCTGTCCAGTGCCTCTAGCTCTTCCCCTGCCCCTACCACGACCTCTCATGACAGGAGGGGGTGCTGTGCTGGTGCTGGGAATCGGCTCTGGTTCTGATTCTTGGTCGAATCATGGCCGGTATCGCTCGCTTGACCAACATCACGTGGGTCGAAGTCCGGGTCTTCTTCTTCGTGACCGCCACGAGTTCCGACAAAAGTGGATGGTGCTGGTTACCATCCATCTCTTCCTCATCACTATCACTGTCACCTGATGCTTGGAAGTCTTCGTCACCACTATCAATATCATTCAACACTTCATCTAAAACTTCCAGTGCGCTATAACGCTTCAAAACAGGTCGCCGTGTCGAGCTTCGTCTCTGATCCGCCATCTTGATTATGATAATCAGCTCGTCCCTTCTTGAATACTAAACCGACAATTTCCTAACACTTCAGTACACCGATAAAGGGATAGAACTGTTATTTAAACACCCCAATAGAGTCAGGGACAATTTGTAGGGTTATTTCCCGTGCCGATTTTCGAAATTTCGATGACGAAAATACCCCGTAATAGACACGGTTACGGGCGTACAGGATCGCGGAAACGACCCCGTAATAGACACGGGGCGGGCAGGGAAGAGGTTAAGATTGCGTCACACAGATGAGGCGCACAGAAGATTTAGATACATCTATTTTCTGATTTAGTTTCAAAGTGAGGTGACTGCAGGCAGAAATTGAAACGGATTTTAACAGGAAGTTAAAGTAAATCCACAGGTTAACATGGACAAACAAATTACAAGACAACACACAACAGGACAATGTCTTGAATGTTGTTTAGTTGTTTCTCTTGCCTGAAGAAGACCTAAAAGGTGGAAACGCATCATGTTTTGTCTTGTCATTTGTTTGTCCATATTAACCAGCAGATTTACATTAAATTCCTTTTAACTTCTACTTTTTTTCTGTTAGTGATCTTGCCACTGCAACAGTGTGTGTGCGTTGTGTTTTCCAGTGGATCATCATTCCGTTGCTCAGCAGTGCTGTGGCTCAGTTCCGCAAGTACAAGTCGCCCCGCATGAAGCGCTACCTCAGTAAGACCGAGAGTCGTGTGTACCTATATAATGATGTGGTGTGTGTGTTGTGTATGTGTGTGTGTGTGTGTGTGTGTGTGTGTGTGTGTGTGTGTGTGTGTTGTGTGTGTTTTTGTGAGTGAGTGTGTGAGTGTGAGTGTGTGTGTGTGTGTGTGTGTGTGTGTGTGTGATATAATTCAGTCATTCCACATTAACCGTTATGAATTGTTTTAAAAAAGTATGTGGGTACAGCTGTAAGATGGCGACAAATGAAAAAGCAACCAGCATTAGTGAATTTGAATCTAACTTTTTTTGTTGTTGTAAGTAATGTTTTTGTTGAAAATTGGTATAAAAAAGATAGAATGCTAACATACAGACTGAGCATCACATTTAGTTGGAGTTTTTTGTTTGTTTGTTTTTCTTTTTTTTCAAGAAGCATGATTTTGATTTGGAGAGTTGTGTGCATTTTGTTTTCAGTGGTTCAGATGGGGGAGGAGTATTTCCATGCCAAGGACTACAACAAGGCTCTCATGTGAGCATGATGATGAATGTCAAAGGTTAAAGTTCTGAGTTCCTGTAGCCTATTAGCATGTAGGGACAGTGAACTGTCAGAGGTTCACTGTGTCCAGGGCATGGCATGATGGAAGGCGGGGCCCATCCCTCTCTTAGCACTGCCTATAACATTCTCTGAACCAGGTCAGGTGCTCAGTGACTGCTGGGTGCACAGAGAGGGTTTTCAGGTCGAAAGAATCCACCCCAGGGGTTGGTCGAATTCAAGGTTGTTAGCCCCAGCAGTGATGAATATGCAAGGGCATAAGTGTTCAAGATCTATGGAAATGCTTGAAGAATACAGTATCCATAGCCATTTTCTTGGCAGTTTTGCCTGATTCATTTTATGAAACCTGTGGACCATAATAAATGGTATGATGAAGATTTCTTCACCCAAATCATTTTAGGTAAGCTTTTTGTTTATCGGATGAACTTTTTCTACAAATATAGTTTATGTACATAGTGTATAAGCAGACGAAATACCATAAACTTTGTTCTTGATAAAGGGACTTTTGGTTCATGACCCAGGGGAGGTGACTTACATATAAGCAGTTTCAAAGTAAGAAACTGCAGGCAGAAATTGAAATAAATTTTAAAAGGAATTTAAAGTAAATCCACCAGTAAATGGGGACAAACAAATTACAAGATAGAACACAATACATTTGACCTCTTAGGTCTTCGTCAGGCAAGATAAACAACATTCAGGACAATGAAAACGAAAAACGTTGAATCAACACCCATCTTGGGGGAATTTGAGAAGTGATTGCTCGTTCTTCGTTTTCATTGTCCTGAAGGTTTCTTTAGGTCCAGTGTGACCGTCTGCTCAGTCAGAAGTCAACAAATACACAACAACACGCCCATTCCCAACCATTAAAAAGAAAACTCTACCTCTTCCACAAAGGAACATTTATATACAAGTTGTGTAATCCAGCTGCCTCCCTTGCCTCCAGCTGCCTCCCTTGACTTACTTTTTGGTTGTTTCCTCCCCCGTCAGGCTGTTGACCAAGGTGACCTTTGACTACCGCATGGAGCAGTGGTGGCCTGTGCTGACCTCCATCCTCCAGACCTCCCTCAAGGCGCCTACCTCACCGCCCGTGTCCACGAGTACTCCTCCAACTGCATGGAGCTCATCGGGCACAGTATCCTCGTCTCAAGTGGGGTGGGTGGGTTGGTGAGTTTGTTTTGTTTTTGTTTTGCTGTCCCATCGTCTGTGCCACCTCAGTGGCACTTCACCCACGTCGCTCATTCCGACCCCACCTCCAGCCCTCCAGCCACAGCCCGGCCCTGCCTGCCGCAGCCCCAGCACCGCAATCCACAGGGAGCAGTCAGTGTCAAGTCGTCTAGAGACAACCCACTGAAGGAGACACTGCACTTCGGCCAAGTTACTTAGATAGTGTTCAGTGGTGCCTGTTCTGATCCAACATACGCAGGACCCCACCTGCTGAGCCCCCTGCTCACAACAAGAGTTGCTTAGTCGCTGAGAGAGTTGGGAGTCGAGTTCAGATCTGGAGCCATTCATCAGCAGGTTGGCTCACACTGTGCATTGAAAAATACCCAACTATGACCTTCGGAAATCTTTAAAATTGAGTCTCCCTTTTACTGATTCTTCTGTTTCCATCTGTGTGCTATTAGCAGTTAACTGCCAATCCACCCATAGAGGCTGATCCTACATTTTGTTTTCTACAGATGATCTAGGAAGGGTTGCGTGTTCAGTGGCTGTGTTGAGGGGCATCTGCTGAAGCAAAAGTGGCCAACATTGGCAAAGTTCTTTGATTCAAGCAAACAGAACTTCGACATATAATTTTATTTTCAGTTCATTTCAAGTGTGACTATGAATGACAAGTGGAGGACTGTTCATTGCACACGGTAGTGAACAGGTAAACGGTTTAATGGCCCAGGTACCCCCTGATTCAGTGAGTATGTCTCAGATAGTCGTGTAGACTGAATGGATGTGTATGCAGTTGCTTCAAGCATTAGTGAAGTGTTAAAACATAGAAGTGCATAGCCTGAATGGCTGTAGAGGCGTGAACTGGTAAGAGGTTCACCCAACAAGGACCTCCGGAAATCTTTCAGATTTCCTCTTTCCTTTATTGATTCATCTGTTTGCTATTACCAGTTGAGTACCAATCCACCCATCAAGGATGATCCTGCGTTTCTTTTGTCTGCAGATTATTTGGGAAGGCTTGAGCTTTAAGTTTCTGGTTTACATCCTCAGGTTCCTTGGGAAGACTTGAGTGTTAAAACGCTGTGTTTATCTTTATATTTGTGACACAAAAGTAGCCAGCATTTGTAAATTTTTTCCATTCAAGCCAAACAAAAGTTTGAAACATTATTTTCCAGCTGGTGTCAGGTCTGAGTAGGAATGATGGAGATAGAGGACTGGTCGCTGAACATGATGGTGGACACTGTAGCGGCCCAGGCACTGCTGAATCAATAAGAACGGTTCAGAAAGAAGTTTAGATTGTACGATATGTTTTCAGTTGCTTCCAACTTCAGTGAAATGGAAAAGGTTTACGTTTTATAGCCTAACGGCTAATGGGGCTGTAAATTGTTAGAAGTTCATCATGTCTGGGGGTGCAGCATTACAGTAGGCAGAGCCCAATTTTCTCCTTCCACCTGCATTGTACTGAATCAAATACCCATGAACTGCTGGGAGGACATGGAAGGTTTTTAAACTGTGATAATCTGACCCCCAGAAGCTCAGCGTCCAAACGCTCTGACTGTTTAGTAGGGTCTGTGCTTAAATCTGTCACAGACAGAGTCAAAGATGGTCCAGAAACACAAGTCAAGTTGCTCATCTTCACCTGGTTCTCTTTATGGAGAAATTTTACTGTACTGACTGACTCAAGGTCTGACCAGCATGTTGGGCTAATGCGTAGGTCAGACATCTGCTAAGTCGTGGCCATGAGACCCTCTTCGTAAATTTGTCATCTTAGTCATCGATTCATTTATCCATCAGCTTTAGATCATGCACAGTGTAGTCTCAAAACTTAGCGGATGTGGTGTAGCGTATATGGACTAGTCTGCATGCAGTGTCACCGTGATGAAACTGAAACTGAAAACTGATTGTGTGGATACCTGTGTTGTAAACTGTTCTGTCTGTGGATGCTCCTCCAGGTGCACAGAGCTCATAGGATTCAGGATCTTTTCCTGCCAGTGAGCAGAAGAGTGGAGGGTGTGTTTTGTGATGTGTGGTGTCACCGAGTTCTCCTTCAGGCACGTTAACTGTCAAAATTGTTATTCAGTGTTCTTTTGATTTTGATTTTTCTTATGACTAGGAAAGTAGAGACAAGGCAGATGTGCTGTTGTATTACCTTGTTTTAGCTTTATATGCTTTCATTTGCTACTTTTCATTGTGTGTTACTTATGTTTTTATTTATTTCATTTTGCACCATTTTCTTTTGTTTGCTGATTTAGAGTACTTGCTAACTTTTATTTTGCATCCCTTTACTTGCTAATTTTCATTTCACGTTATCCTTTTGATAAAACAACTAAACATTTAATTCTCAATTCTTATAAAGGCTTTAGAATATTTGTGAAGAAATCCAAGAAACAATGCTGAAAAAATGTAAAATATCCTGTACAGCAGGTTATTGTGATGAATTCATTCTTAAGAATCAAAGAATGAATAAACTCGGTGGCTGTTTCCTCAGCCTGTGGCTCAATTGCGTGATGCGAGTATTGACCTTGACCCTGACCTCAGACTCGCAGTGCAGCATGGACAAGAAGACGAGGATCCAGATGAACCTGCTGCAGGTGTTGTCGGTGAGGACTGCACAGTGTCTCTCTCCTCTCCTCTGTCACGCTCCACTGCCTTTGTTCATTTCTCTTTTTCTCATACCTACCTGTCCAGATAAATGCCTTATCCCCACTAGGCTTGGAACATTGCCATGTTATCAGAATAGTTTTTAGTGCAAACCCTACAAGGAAAGTTAAGTTTCATTCCCATAGTGAAACAGTGATGTGTCCATGGCAGTGAAAGTTACCTCCATTGCTTATCATTCAAAGAGATCATAGACGGATGGTAGTGAGCCTGACAAATTTTCCTCTCTAGATAAATTCAGTTTTCTTGAATAAGTGGTAGGATGTTTCTAAAATTAGAAATGAATAAAGTTTTCCTATGAATAGTAGAAATATGTTCCGATCATAACCTCATACACACGCGCGCGCACACACACACACACACACACACACACATTGCAATAAGAACCATGGTTGTGGTTGCAGCACAAAAGTCCCAGCTCGGAGCCTGGACTGGACCAGAGCTGCGTGGAGCAGGCCACCAAGGCGTGGTCAGAGTTCAAGGCCAAACCGCACGTCTTCACCATTGACATGCAGGGACTCATTCCTTTCAGTGAGTCATGTCCCCTTGATTTGTCGTGCTGATGAATTCAGTAAGTTAACCTGTTTGCGCTAAAACATCAGGTGATGATCAAAGCCAAATGAATCGTTAATCAGGGAAAAACACCTATGCTTGTCTTGTTTCTTCAGTTGTTATGAAAAAAAAGGTGATAAAAGCTCAATGTATTTGTGTTCGCGTACATATGTGTTAAGTGTGCAGATGTATATGTGTTTATATCTGTAAGTACATGATAAGCAGTATCTGTGAAGTGTGTTGGAGTAACAAAAATGTGTGTGTGATTGTTTGTTACCAGTTGACTGCAAAGCCAGGTTTGTGGGGGACAGTGTGCCAGCCGATGGACAGGTCACCGTGGAGGTGTGCTTCAGGTGAGGGCCTCTCTTTTGTCTTGGTCACAGAGCTCTCTGAGTGAAAGGTGGGCTGCTTTTTCACAGGAAGAGTGAGTCACAGTGGCCTGCTCTGACCTATGTTGTAGTGCGGTCTGTTTGTGAAATGTTTGATCTCCAGGTGTGTGTGTGTTTCTGTGTGCATGTACAGGTACCTTGGTGACTTTTGTGTGTATTGGTATGCAGAAAATCAAAACATGCTGCAGGTGTGCTTGCAACAGGTGATGCATTGCTTTGGCTTCCATGTCGTGTGTATGTTTGCAACGGTTAGGCAGTCAACCTTTACATCTGTTCGGATTCTTACACTCCCTGGAACTCCTTGAAAAATAAAAGCTGAGTTTTGAGTTGCCTTTTTTTCCCCAAGACCTTGAATAAACCATGGAAATTTAACAAATCAAGAATGCTCATCTTGCGCCAAATTGGATGAAGATAAGTGATTGCTTGTTTGTTTTCGTTGTCCTGAGTGTTGTGTATGGTGCCTGAAAAAAACCTAAGAGGTTGAAATGTGTCGCGTTTTGTCTTGTGATTCGTTTGTGTACGTTTTTCGGGGGAGCCTTAAAAATATTTTTAAAATTCGTTCAGATTTCCACCTGCAGTCACCTCACTTTGCACCTAAATCAGGAATTCATTCAGTGAACATGATTAACTGATGAAAATGAGGTCACGAGTTCAGGCATGACAGAAAAATAGACAATTTCACGACTCTTGTCCTTTTTCAGGTGGCATTGAAGCCTGTGAAACATTATAATACAAATGCCAGATACTGATGAGCTGTAAAATAATCCGAATGCAAACTGTTTTAAACAGTCAAATGTTGTTCAAGCATCTTGTTTCCTGTGTTCCATGCTCCTGAGTTTCCGCAAAGTTATCTCGAAGAGTCCTTGAACTCTCCTTGAACTTTATTCACAAAAATCTGTAGGAACCCTGCTGTCAGTGAATGATTACGACAGACTGTCTAAAAACATCTGAGGATGAATGGAAGGTTCCATGCACATATCCTTTCTATTTCATGTGAGGTGAAAAGTTCTTTGATAGTCCACAGTCTTGGTTTTAATGCCCATCTTGCTCCGAAGATGAGAAGAAGAGTGATTGCTCGTACTTCATTTTAATTGTCCTGACTGTTGTTTATCTTGCCTGAAGAAGACCGAAGAAGTCGAAAACGCGTCGTGTTTTGTCTTGTACATTTGTTTGTCCATGTTAACTGGCAGAGTTACTTTAAATTCCTTTTAAAATTGATTTGTTTTAACCCACTTCAAACAGAGAGCAGCCAAACCTCTCTCTGTCGTCCATTGTGTGAAAGACAGTCAGTAAAAACTTGGTGAGATTATTCTGTACATAGAATTACAGTGATTTTGTTTCAAGAAAACAAAAAAAAAGGTAAAACCTCCAGTGTCCTGAGGTGGTGAATGGTGATGACTGCAGTGTTATCAGAACACAGTGAGGGATGTCCCGGTGTGTGTGGATAGTATCCAAGAGGCTGTTAGGGGGGGGGTGTCCACAGGATGTTGGCTTTGAGAGGCTGTTCTCCCCCTAGCTGTTATTCTCACTGGTGTCTAAGAATTCCATCTCAGTCTGTCTTAAGTTCTTTTTGTATTTTCAACAGAACAGGAATTTAGTCTCTGGCCAGGTTTTGTGGCCGGGCGTCTGTTGTATATTGACACATAATGCTGAAGAGGGAAAGGAAGACAAAAATCGTTTTGCCAGCGTGTGTGTATGTGTGTTAAACATCTCATGATTCATGTCCATATTCAGTACCCTAGGGGAATATTAACAAAAAGCAATGTGCCTTCCAGAACGCAATACGGCTTCTACAACCAAAAAAAAAGGGAGAGGGGAGGTGTGGGGGATGGGGGTAAAGGGCCATGCACTTGAAAATCCACAAGGTCAAACAAGAGCATATCACAGCCACAGGCACAGAAACTTGTTGTACTGTCGGCCTGGGCCTTTGCAGTTTGAAGAGGATGTGGGCACAGGTCGACCATTAGAAATTTTGTTGGTTAACTTGCCACTTTAATTGATGAAGCAGACATTCAGAGTTAGGCACATGCATTATCTGCTGTGAATCATTTTTGTTGGCAGTGACAGAATTTCTTGTTCTGTTTTATGTTTTGACAGCAGTTATTTCATGCATTAGTGATAGAATTTCTTGTTCTGTTTTATATTTTGACAGCAGTTATTTCATGCATTAGTGACAGAATTTCTTGTTCTGTTTTATGTTTTGACAGCAGTTATTTCATGCACTAGTGACAGAATTTCTTGTTCTGTTTTATGTTTTGACAGCAGTTATTTCATGCACTAGTGATAGAATTTCTTGTTCTGTTTTACATCTTGACAGCAGTTATTTCATGCATCTTTTTCTGTGTGTGCAATTCAGGATCAGCTGTCCACTTCCTGTGCGTTTTTCCAAACTCAGCCTGCAGATGAGTAACCCTGTAAGTGGGGAGTCATTGTATGTAGGTGTGTGTATGTGTGTGTGTGTGTGTGTGTGTGTGTGTGTGTGTGTGTGTGTGTGTGTGTGTTGTAGTAGTAGTTGTATATCTTCTCGCAAAGTTTGTGATATTGAATGATTGAATATGTCTGTGAGTGTGTGTGTGTGTATGTTGTGTGTGTGTGTGTGTGTGTGTGTGTGTGTGTGTGTGTGTGCGCGCACGTGCGTGTGTATGTGTGTGTGTGTGTGTGTTGTGCGTGTGTGTTGTGTGAAAGAGTGAATGTCTGTGGTGGTAGTATGAATAAACATACATGTATGATTTAGGTGTGTGTGTTTGTGAGAGAAAGAATGTGTGTGTGAGAGTGTCAGTGTGTGTGTGTGTGTGTGTGTGTGTGTGTGTGTGATATATACACATGCATTTGATTCAGAAGTTCTGTGTGTGAGAAACACAGCTAGAAAGGAGGGCAAGAAAATTAATACAGAGTATGAGAAAAAGGCAGAGAGAGGGAGAGAGCGAGAGAGAGAGCAAGGCACAGAGAGAGGGAGAGAGAGAGCAAAGCACAGAGAGAGAGAGAGCAACATCTAGAAGTGTACCTTACACACCTCAGCAGGGCTCTCAAGGTAAACAAACCTCTGATCCCTGTCTGTCCCCAGCGTTACCACCACAGCTGTGAACTGACAGACGTGCGGGGCATCAACGCTGCCTCCTCGGCGTCACGCGAAGAGAAGGAGGGAGACGACCTGTGCCTTGAACCCGGCAAACCTCGGCTGTACCGCTTCTCCTTCCCACCGCTCCGGGAAGACGTTGGGGGGCAAATTGAGGTCAGTTTGCAAAGATGGTGGAGGAAAAGAGAGAAAAAATCAATGACTGTGTCTGCTAAGTTTGTGAGTTAGCTTTTCACTTTCAATTTCTGGGTTTTTTTTTTTATATAATATTCCTGTAACTACCAACCTCTCAGGGAAGATGTTGGGGAACAAATTGAGGTCAGTTTGTACAGATGGTGGAGGAATGAGGAACAGGGGGGGGGGGGGGGGGGAATCAATAACTGAAAAATGGAGAAAATAGTGTGTGTTAAGTTTGTGATTTAGCCTTTCATTACCAAATTTTTTAAAACTTTTTTTTGAATGCAACATTCCTGCAACTGCAAGATTTTTTTTTTCAGTATGATACGATCTTAAATGTTTGCGCCAGTAATCCCTCCACAGGAACATGGCTGTTGACAAGAAAGAGCCATTTTTTTGTTCATTTGTTTTTGTTTTGTCTGGTAATTTGTTTGTCCATGTTGAACGGCAGAGTTACTTAACATTGCTTTTAAAATTTCTTTCAATTTCTGCCTGCAGTCACCTCGCTTCAAAACTACCATTTTATATGTGTGTCATGTGACTGACCTTTCTGCAGATGTCCTCCATCACCCTGGAGATGGGAACGGAGTCGGGCTGCTGCGCCTTGCTGCGCTGGGTGGGGGCGGGAGGGGAATCGATGAACAGAACAGCCCCTGGGGGCCAGTTCCCATCCAAGAAGGCGCTGGCCACAGTGGCCGGAGGCCAAGGATTCGAATGGTCGCTGTTCAAGGTCAACCCAGTCATCAGGTGGGTGGGGTCTTTGAGAAGGTTGTGATGAGGCTGGAGTGGATTTGTGCAGAACTTGTGTTTCTCTCTCTCTCTCTTTCTCTCTCTCTCTCTCTCTCTCCTCCTTTCTCCTTCTCTCTCTCTCTCTGTTTCTCTCGCTCTCTCTCAGCATATTCAGGCATGTATTGTATTGTGCATATATTTTTTTCTTTTTCATTTCTTGCTTAATCTTTTTTTTTCTAGATGGATAATGTAAAAAGCATTATTCTTGCTTATCCCACTACCCTGTTCAGATAAATTTGTACACTCTCTCTCTCTCTCTCTCTCTCTCTTTCTTCCTCTCTCTCTCTCTCTCCTCCTCTCTCTTTCTTCTTCTCTCTGTCTCTTTCTCTCTCCCCATGTCTCCCTCTCTTTGTCTCTTTCTGTCACTTTGTCTCTGTCAGTCTGTCTGTCTGTCTCTCTTATCAGTTGATCCCTCAATGTGTGTTTGAGCAAATGCTTCTTCACACATATTTAATGTTGTGTCTGTCTGTGTACGTGTGGTTCAGCATGCAGGAAAAAAGAAAGTTTGCAACTAAACTTAGTTTTATGATGTACTTACCTGTCCAAACAAACACTTTATCCCTCCTTGGCACGGAACATCACCAATACGTCAGGATCCTTTGAAAAAAAAAAAAAGTAAAAATCCTTGGGAGAGCTGGGAGCCAATCATGCTTTGAAAATGGGTCAGGCTAGAAGAGTTATCCTTCTTGGTGAGTTTCAAAGTGAGGTGACTGCAAGCTGAAATTGAAACGAATTTTTGAAGAAGTTTATAGGAACCCTGCCAGGTAACACGGACGAACAGATTACACGACAAAACACGACACGTTTCCACCTCTTAGGTCTTTTTCTGGCAAGATAAACAACATTTAGGACAATGAAAACGAAGAACAAGCAATCACTTATCTTCTCAAATTGGGTGCAAGATGGCTGTTGAATGAAAATGAGGCCATTGGTGAGTATCACTTGATTAATCACACCCAAACATCGTTCAGATATCGCACCTTTTCCCTGCTTAGTGGGGAACTGGAGGACGTCTTAGTGTTTGGACAGGTGAGTGTATGGTAAAGTTACTTTCAGTAGTAAAATTCCTTTTTCTCACGCTTAACTTTCCAAATGAAAGACAGAGTATCAAAGAGGATGATGGGAAGCATGCTCAGCGAAAGAGGGAGGCAATGAATGAACCAAAGTGAGAAAGTAACTGCACAGTTCTTGAAGACTAGAACTGGGCAACAAAGACGGCTATGTTCCGTACGCTTCAAGTCCCAGTGCTTAGTCTGGAAGTAAATGGAGTAGTCCCTGCATAAAGTGTCATGCAATAAAAGTACCTGTATGAGAGAATACAGACAAAGAAGAAAGAAACGCCCATGCTCAAAATTAGGGAAAGGAGATGACACATAGGGATGAGTGGATATGAACAGTACCACTCAAGCACTTCAACACACACACACACACACACATCCCCCCCCCCCCCCCCCCGCACGCACGCACGCACGCACGCACGCACGCACGCACCACCACACACACACACACACACACACACACACACACACACAAGGTCAAAGTGAATTAGTGCAAACAAAACGCATGTTCAAAACAGTACATAAGGCAGGAGTTGACAGTGCTGTGTGACCCTATCGCCCACATCAGGCAGGGTCAAAGGGTAATTAGCGGGGATTGCGGATGAGTTACTGCCATACCCTCGAGGCAGTCCAAGGCCTGCACAACTTCAGACAACAAGCCTCTGAGGAAGAACCTTCCTATGGATGTCTGTGACCTCTGGCCAGCTGCAGGGACTGATAGCAACACAAAGGGCGCACGCATGACTCTGCATCTGAAGCAGAGGGTGTGGAGGAGGATGACAAAGAGACAGTGTATGACGGCAGAGCTGAATGCTGGGAGAGAAAGGGTGTTAAAGCACAACTTGTGGACATTTGCAGACAAAATTTTCTGTTATGAAGGAAGGGAGAGAGAGAAGCTTCCTCTGCTAGAATGAAAACAAACTTAAAAGGCTGCTTTAAAGGATCCAAGCATCCCACAAAAAAATTAAGTCCAAACTTAAAGAACATAAGGGGGAAGGAGGGGGGTGTAGGAGAGGGGATGTTCTCTCTCCGAGGAAAAGAAGGAAATGGACCATGTTTAGATATGATTCATAAAGTGAACTTACTAAGTTTGATCACTCTATGAGCCTAACAGGTCATGTAGGCATGATATCTCCCTGCTCTCCCATTGTTTTTTTTTTTTTTTTAGGATCCAAATTGCATGGCAATGTTCCACCTTAAGTATGGATAAGACATTGGTTTGGACAGGTAAGTATGAGGAAATATGTTCGCTTACATAGTAAAGAGATGCATAGGTATTTACATCAATTCAATCATGGACATGACTACACAAACACACACACACACACACACACACACACACACACACAACATGACAGACTAGTCATCATTTTTTTTGTAAATGGAAAGAAGTACGGATGGATGCAGTGTAGTAATACAGTGAACGCTGACACACCCATCCACACCTGGCTAGGCTAGCCCACCTGTCATTTTGAAAAAGGTTTTATGTCTCTTGTCCGATTTAGTCACGCCTGAAAGACCCAAGGCAATGATGGTCTGGGCGTCATTTTTGCATGCTCTCCTTTGATCAGCCATCCCTGTCTGTGCGAGTGTTCCTCCTTGATTTTGACAGATTGTCTTGTCACTGTTTTCCGTCATGTCACTGATTTCCGTCATGTCACTGTGTTCAGTCTTGTCACTGATTTCCATCATGACACTGTGTTCAGTCTTGTCACTGATTTCTGTCATGTTACTGTTTTCCATCATGTCACTGTTTCCGTCATGTCCCTGTTTTCCGTCATGTCACTGATTTCCGTCATGTCACTGTGTTCAGCCTTATCACTGTTTTCCGTCATGTCACTGTTTTGCGTCACACCACTGTTTTCTGTCATGTCATGGTTTTCCGTCATGTCCCTCCCTCCCCCGCCACGTCTCTGTGTTTTCTGTCCTGTCACTGTTTCTGTTGTGTCACCATTTTTGTGTGTGTGTGTTTTTTTTGGTCATGTCACTGTTTTCCGTCATGTCCCTGTTTTCCGTCATGTCACTGTTTTTCTGTCATGCCACTGGTTTCCGTCATGTCACTGTTGTCCATCATGTCACTGTTTTCCCACCATGTCATGTCACTGTTTTCCCATCATGTCACTGTTTTTCCGTCATGTCATATCACCGCTTTCTGTCATGTCACTTTTCCCGTCATGTCACTGTTTTCCCGTCAGGTCACTGTTTTCCGTCATGTCATATCACCGCTTTCCGTCATGTCACTGTTTTCCCGTCATGTCACTGTTTTCCCGTCAGGTCACTGTTTTCCGTCATGTCATATCACTGCTTTCTGTCATGTCACTGTTTTCCACCAGAGTGACCCCTCGACAGGCGTTGCTGCAGCTGAATGTGGATCACCAGTCGCCGTGCCTCATCAACGAGTTTTACTGTGTCACTGTCACTGTCGCCAACACTGAGGACACCAGTATCCACAATGCCAAGTATGTGTGTCACAGTGTGTGTGTGTGTGTGTGTGTGTGTGTGTGTGCATGTGTGTGTGTGTGCATGTGTGTGTGTGTGTGTGTGTGTGTGTGTGTGTGTGTTTCTCAATATGTGTATGTGTATGTGTGCATGTATGTGTGCATGTGTGTGTGTGTGTGTGTGTGTGTGTGTGTGTGAAAGAGTGTGTGTGTGTAAATGTGTGTATTTCAATATGTGTGGGTGTATGTATGCATGTGTGTGTATGTGTGAGTGTGTATGTGTGTGTGTGTGTGAGCGTGTGCATCTGTAAATGTGTTTCTCAGTATGTTTGTTTGTGTGCTTGTGTGGATGCCTATGTGTACCTGCAATTTCCTGAGTGTTCTGATGCAATCATCAAAGTCACCTGACGTGTGTCTTTTCAGACTGTCATTTGGACTGCAGAAAGACCAGGAAAGCTTTGATTCCACAAGTGAGTGTCTTTGACTGCATTGGATTGAGAAAACCCCTTGAGAAGCATCTCTGTAACAAAATGGTTAGAGAGGGAGGTATTGATTATACTGTGAAATGAATGTTTAACACTTCGACTTCCCCAATTTTTTTTTGTGTGTAAAATGTCTGCAATTATCTGTTTTTGTTTGTTTGTTTGTTTGTTTTATTAGAGCAGTGAACAAACAAACTGAACATTTTGAACTCAGGTACGCTTAAAAAAAAGAAATCACCAAAGAATGCATATCGGAATCACAGCAAATTTTACATGAAAATCTAGTTGCCGATTTACTTTGTTTTGCATTGTCTGCTTCTATGGCATTGATGTTTACATCTGACCATTGTGATCGATCACCTTTTACTCAAAAAAAAAAAAAAAATCTGGAATTCATCCGTAACTTTGAGGCTGACGTGCCACTTCTTGGTCATCTTAGATGCTGCCAGTAAAACTGCTAGAGACTGCAGACATAGCTGTTCAGTGGACACAGTTTTCTGAGCGGTGGTTGTTGATTCAGTGTCCCCTGGGCTGCTGAAATGTTCATGGTTGTGGTGAATGGACGGTCACTTGTCGCACTGTCACTCAATGCCTCACTCCTGCCATGAACTGAATTTTTTTTTTCAGTTCACTTTTTTAAGTTGAAGCATTTTGCCAGCAACAGCCGCTGTCACCACAGCTGTTGTCCTCGACCAGTCTTCATGTTCAGGGTTTCCCTGATTGAGAATGAAATCTTGGATCAGCATCAGTGGGTGAATTTGGGTAGAATTGTTGTCGACTGGTAGTGGTTGATGGGCGAAAGTAACTGAGGTTGAGAGTATCTACAGAATACAAAATTGGTTTCAAGAATTTTGTTTTCAAGCTCTCTGACTAGCCAATGAAGCGAGAGAATCATAGATAGGGTATCATAAAAAGATGTTGTTTTTTTTTCCCTCCCCTTTTCCATTGGACCTTATGAGGTGTTCTGGGTACTGGTCTGCCAGATGACATGATAAAGTGAGGTTTCAATTGCAGCTGGCATTAAGCCTGCATTAAAGATCTCGTGGCGACAAAGGTCTTGGCTTGGGCAAAATTTTGTTGGTAAAGTTTTGATAGGTGACAAGAAACATATGCAGGCAAGGAAAAGAAAAGGTGGATAGCACTGTGAAATTTTACTCTCTCTGTCTCTCTTTTTTTTAAATGAATGCAATGAGATACAGTGAAGGAGAGTACAAAAACAATACATTGCAACTCAATGGGTTTTATCTCTTACGCTGGTTGTCTTGACAAAGTTGCGCCTCGACGTCATGTCCCTTGATTGGTTGTCGCGACATACGTCGCGCTGTAGAGTGAGCCTTGCGAGCCTAGTTTCACTGACTCACACAGATACAAAACTATGGCGACAAAGTAATCTGCATGAATGACTGAACTAACTCTGGAACATGGATTTTCAGCATTTTAGATTGGTTTATAATTAGTAGCAGCTTGTAATGCATAGCGCGACTCGACTCGTCTGGCAAACAAAGGAGATCATGACAGAATTAGGAACTTATTTGAAGATGTTTTTGCTGAATTTGTTGGGGAAAAAGCAGGTGAATAAGAAGTTATGGACATTTTGAATGAACTGGGTGTGGTGGGTGCTAGTTTTGATTTAGATCAAGCGCCATGTAATCATGATTTTGAGATCAACACGGACAATGACTGGATGAGTGCCTAAGGGTGAGGAGAATCTCAACATGCCATTCAGTGGGGAAGAAAAACTCAGTGTAGCGCTTCCAGATGATCCTAAACCTTTCAAATGTAAACGACGACATTGTGGGCGACCTGTTACATTTGTTGATAGTGACCATTTTTGGGTGTTTTTTTGCGTTGTCAGCAATGTGATTTCAATGTGAAAACTGAACTGTACCTCATTCATTCTTACCTGGATTACCTGCATGGAAGACTGGTATAATCCACACTGACTTCTTTAAAAAAGGCTGTAACTTATTTCTGGATACTGTGGAACATCGTAGACTGGATTATTTGTGAACAAGCTCTTGAGAATGACAAGCAGGATGTGCTACCTGTTCTCACCTGTTATTTTCACATTCTGGACAGGTAAGCACCTAATCAAACGCTCACAAGCACACCAGTTCTGTTTTATATTATTTTTCATTCAATTACTAACAATTTTTATTCTGCATGTCATGTTCAAATACTAACCGTTGAAAAGTTATGCATATCATACAAACTTACCTATTCTTTTCAAACTTTCCTTCTGGAAACTCACCAGACAACATACTTCATAGTACGTTGTTAAATAACCAGTGTAAGGGTTAAAATCATTGCAGACAACCCACATCAAATTTTCTCTGGTGTCAGATGTTTCTGTCAGACCAGTGAAACCTCCATGTTTTTTTCATTTTGTACAAGTGTGTGTGTGTGTGTGTGTGTGTGTGTGTGGTTGCTTTGTGTTTGGTTGGTTCTTATTTCTGATGCGTCAGTCCTGGTCATGTTCAGCTCACATCTGTAGTGGCAGCCCGGAGTTCGATGGCACTGTGGTGTCCCGGCCTGCAGACCTGGACCTGGGCACACTGAAGAAGGGGGAGAAGGTGAGTGTGGATTGGTTCTTCTGTTGACAGTTGTTTTTATGTAGCTGTTTGGTTCTTCTGTCATAAGTTGTCTTTATTTGGCTGTTTGGTTCTTCTGTCAACAGTTGTCTTTATGTAGCTGTTCGGTTCTTCTGTCAACAGTTGTCTTTATGTAGCTGTTTGGTTCTTCTGTCAACAGTTGTTTTTAGGTAGCTGTTTGGTTGTTCTGTCAACAGTTGTTTTTATATAGCTGTTTGGTTGTTCTGTCAACAGTTGTCTTTATGTAGCTGTTTGGTTGTTCTGTCAACAGTTGTCTGTATGTAGCTGTTTGGTTCTTCTGTCAACAGTTGTCTGTATGTAGCTGTTTGGTTCTTCTGTCAGCAGTTGTTTTCATGTAGCTGTTTGGTTCTTCTGTTAACAGTTGTCTTTACTATAGCTGTTTGGTTCTTCTGTCAACAGTTGTTTTTAGGTAGCTGTTTGGTTGTTCTGTCAACAGTTGTTTTTATATAGCTGTTTGGTTGTTCTGTCCGCAGTTGTCTTTATGTAGCTGTTTGGTTGTTCTGTCAACAGTTGTCTTTATGTAGCTGTTTGGTTCTTCTGTCAACAGTTGTCTGTATGTAGCTGTTTGGTTCTTCTGTCAACAGTTGTCTGTATGTAGCTGTTTGGTTGTTCTGTCAACAGTTGTCTTTATATAGCTGTTTGGTTCTTCTGTCTTAGCAGTTGTTTTCATGTAGCTGTTTGGTTCTTCTGTCATCAGTTGTCTTTATATAGCTGTTTGGTTCTTCTGTCATCAGTTGTCTTTATGTAGCTGTTTGGTTCTTCTGTCAACAGTTGTCTTCATGTAGCTGTTTGGTTTTCTGTCACAGTTGTCTTTATATAGCTGTTTGGTTCTTCTGTCGACGGTTGTCTTATATAGCTGTTTGGTTTTCTGTCAACAGTTGTTTATCATAGCTGTTTTGGTCAATTTCTGTCATACTAGGTTTGTCACTTTTATATAGCTGTTTGGTTCTTCTGTCAGCAGTTGTTTTTAGTAGCTGTTTGGTTTTCTGTCAACAGTTGTTTTTATATAGCTGTTTGGTTGTTCTGTCAGCAGTTGTCTTTATGTAGCTGTTTTGGTTCTTCTGTCAGCAGTTGTCTTTATTAGCTGTTTGGTTCTTCTGTCAACAGTTGTTTTATGTAGCTGTTTGGTTGTTCTGTCATCAGTTGTCTTTATGTAGCTGTTTGGTTCTTCTGTCAACAGCTGTCTTTATGTAGCTGTTTGGTTCTACTGTCAACAGTTGTCTGTATGTAGCTGTTTGGTTCTTCTGTCAACAGTTGTCTTTATGTAGCTGTTTGCTTCTTCTGTCATAAGTTGTCTTTATGTAGCTGTTTGGTTCTTCTGTCAACAGTTGTCTTTATGTAGCTGTTTGGTTCTTCTGTCATCAGTTGTCTTTATATAGCTGTATGGTTCTTCTGTCATCAGTTGTTTTCACATAGCTGTTTGGTTCTTCTGTCATCAGTTGTCTTTTAATAGCTGTTTGGTTCTTCTGTTAACAGTTGTCTTTATGTAGCTGTTTGGTTCTTCTGTTAAACGGTTGTCTTCATGTAGCTGTTTGGTTCTTCTGTCAACAGTTGTCTTATATAGCTGTTTGGTTCTTCTGTCAACAGTTGTCTTCATTAGCTGTTTGGTTCTTCTGTCAACAGTTGTTTTTATATAGCTGTATGGTTCTTCTGTCACAGTTGTTTTATATAGCTGTTTGGTTTTTCTCTCACAGTTGTTTTCAGTAGCTGTTTGGTTTTTCTGTCGATGGTTGTCTTTATATAGCTGTTTGGTTCTTCTGTCATCGTTGTCTTTATATAGCTGTTGGTTCTTCTGTCAGCAGTTGTCTTTATTAGCTGTATGCTTCTTCTGTCATCAGTTGTTTTTGAATAGCTGTGTGCTGGGAGAGAGGAGGCAGTTACGTGATTCTTCTCTCAGAGCTTTCTGCCAATACAAGGGCAGTGATTGCAGTGTTAATTTACCAAGCATGTGTGACACACTTGGCACAGACAAATGAGTCTTGTAGCCTGGTCATAGCGACCAGTGAAAAGTCAAGAGCTAGGAACCCAACGCTCCACTTTCTCACCGCCAACATCCGGTGAATTGAAAATTAAATCGGGCTGTGACGCTGGTGGCGAATATTTTCAATGGTATTTTTTTTGTCATCGGAAGTTGTAATTACTATTTATTCTGTGTGCTTGGATACAAAACGAACATTTATTTGCTCTTCATTTGGAAGTTTTTGTTTTTTGTTTTTCTTTATTTGCTTTGATTTAAACAGGTGTCTGCTTCATGCATGATGGTTTCACTGTATGTGACAGTCTTCTTTATGCATGTCTGTATACATGTAACAGGTGTGTGTGTGTGTCTGTGTGTGTGTTGCAGGTGTCGCAGCAGTTCTTCATCAAGTGTCTGCAGTCAGGAACGAGGTCACTGGCAGTGAAGGTGAGCTAGTCCTGCTTCATCCTGCTGCTCCTCATCACCCTTGTTGGGTACATTCAGTTAATCCAGATGAAAGCCCACAGCACTTTCAGTTCATTGGACACAGTGAACATGTGACCTAACACAAATAAAACACAGACCGAAGGGGTAAAGATGCATGTTTCACTGGTATCGGCAAATTCATAGAGGCTGTCGTTGGATGGACATGGTGGCGCCCTCTGGAGGGAGAGCTTGCTCACACCGGCTCCGCAACTAAGCAGTTATTGTCATCAGTAGGAGACTTTTAGTGGGTGGTGTCCTGCTATGTTGGATCAGAACAGGCACCACTGAACTTTACCAAACTGATTCAGTAGCAGGGCAGTGTCTCCTTCAGAGGGTTGACTCTTGATGACTTGACACTGACTGCTCCCTGTGGATTGCTGGTGCAGGGGCTGTGGCAGGCTGGGTGGGGCTGTGGCTGTGGACAGGGTGTCGGAATGGGTGGCGTGGGTACCAGTGCCACTGAGGTGGCACAGAAGATGGGACAGCAAAAGAACAAAAAAGAAAGATGCATGTTTCAAAGCATTATATCCAGAGACAGGACCTGAAACACATTTTAAAGCCATGCAGTCTTTCTTTTGTGTGTTTGTTTCGTTGTTTTTGATTCCATGGCATGTTCTCCCACCTTTGTGTTGCTGTGTATGTTGTTAGGATCATAATGTTTCTGCGATTAGTGTGGTAGTGATTTCCTGTTTTGGGTGCACCCGTACGCTTCCGTTTCTTTTGATGTATTTTTTCCTTTTTGTCATTTACTGCCTGGCCCATTCAGCTGTATGTTAAAAAAAAAAAATGATTCGAAGTGTTTGAAATACTTCACAAGTTTGACTTTACTTTTTGTTGCCTTTTTCTTACTCTTTAAGCAGGGTGATGTAATGTGAATTGCGATTTCTGCTTTGGTGCAGAAATATTTATTTCTGTCTTGACTGGTGGAAGTTTGTGTGTAATGCTGATTTTTGAGTTGGTGTATGTGTGTTTGTGTGTGTGTGTGTGTGTGTGTGTGTGTGTGTGTGTGTGTGTGTGTGTGTGTGTGTGGCGTTCATGCCTATGTGTGTGTGTATGCATGCGTGCGTGCATCCATGTGTGTGTGTATATGGGTGTGTGTGCGTGTGTGCATGTGCATGTATGTGTGTGTGTATTTGTGTTTGGTGTTGTGTGGTGTGTGTGTTTGTGTGTGTGTGTGTGTGTGTGTGTGTGTGTGTGTGTGTGTGTGTATTACCTGTGTGCTTCACCAGGTGGATTACAGCGTGGAGGTGGAGCAGGGGGAGCACTGCGTCGCCTGTCAGTGCCAGAGAGAGGAGGTCATCAGTCTGCCTGCTGTGCCTCCCTTCGAGGTGTCCCTGCTGCTGCAAAGCCTCAAGGTACATGGGAAGCTTATCAGAACAGTAGTTCTAAGATACATTTACCTGTCCATAGTTTAAAGATAGATTTACCTGTCCATAGTTTTAAGATGCATTTACCTGTCCATAGTTTTAAGATAGATTTACCTGTCCATAGTTTTAAGATACATTACCTGACCATAGTTTTAAGATATATTTATCTGACCATAGTTTTAAGATAGATTTACCTGACCATATTTTAAGATAGATTTACCCGTCCATAGTTTTGAGATATATTTACCTGACCATAGTTTTGAGGTATGTTTATTTGACTCTAGTTTTAAGGTAGGTTTACCTGACGATAGTTTTAAAGTATGTTTATCTGTCCATAGTTTTAAGATACATTTACCTGACCATAGTTTTAAGATATATTTACCTGTCCATAGTTTTAAGACATATTTACCTGTCCATAGTTTTAAGGTACATTTCAGTTTTGAGTTAAAAGTACTTTTCTTCGTATCGTCATTGTTGTTGTCATCAGTGACATAATCGGTATCATCATCATCATCCTTGTCCTTTGTAGTGTGGTGTGTGGGCAGCTCACCATCAGGCAGTTATCATGGTGGATGAAGGGAGACAACTAATTATATTGCAGGCAATACAAATATATCTGCCTTCAAAAGGGATTCCGATGGTTCCCTTATGCAGCTAGTTTTCATAATAGTAATATATTTTCTTAATTTCATGTTCCCAGTTTCTCCATCTTCAAATCCCCCCCCCCCCCCCCCCCCCCCCCTCCTTAAGTCCAAATCTTTGCGAAGTCATTACTATGAAGACAGTTCAGTTGTTGGCCTGTGCTTGTTTTTCCCCCACTATTAGATTGTTCGTCTATGTATTTGTCTGACTTTATTCAAGTTTAAAAGGCTGTGCCAGTCTTGAATAAAAGTTATTCTGTGTTAGGTTTTCTTATGGGAGCAAAACTTACCCCACTTGTTTACTGTTTATTGTTTACTGTTCCCTGCCTCATTTCATTTCCGATTATATTGCTGTGTTTTGCAGTTTGAAGCGGTGGAGGCCGTGCACGCTGAAGAACCGTTCCTGCTGATGACCGACATTCGATGTACCTCTCCCTGGCCTGTCCACATCCACACCTCCACTGTGGCGCTTGTGAGTCTGTGTTTGTGTGTGTGTGTGTGTGTGTGTGTGTGTGCGTGTACGTGTGTGTGTGTGTGTGTGTGTGTGTGTGTGTGTGTGTGTGTGCGTATGTGCGTGTGTGTGTATGCGTGCGTGCGTGCATGCGTGTACGTGTGTGTTTGTGTGTGTGTGTGTATTTATATGTGTGTGTATATTTATATGTGTGTATATTTATATGTTTGTGTGTATTTATATGTGTGTGTATTTACATGCGTGTGTTTATTTATATGTGTGCGTGTGTTGACAGAGTGAGTACATCAAGACAGCCAGTGATGTGTTTGAATCCCAAGTGGAGCAAGGTAAGATCTGTTGTATCATTACCAGTAGATTGTAGAACAATGATGATTTTGTCATGCGTTTGAAAGAGGCTGTGCACGACTTTTCATTTTATGTCTTCTGATCAGTGTTTGCATGTGTAAATAATCATCTGTACTTTACTTTCTGCTTTGTATTACAGTCAGTAGGAGATGTGAGGTGTGTGCATAAAATGTGTGTGGCTGTTTTCATTCAACAAAGGTGTGTTTCCTACAGGATCATCAAAACTGTTTACCAGTGCCATTTCAGCATATCATGTACTCAAATTTTGCAACAACAACAAAAAAGCTGAACTCGCTGAACAGGAAAAAAAATTACTCAAAAAAGAAAAAAAAAGGGGACACAAAGTTCCTGAGAGATAATCGCACCTGCAGAGGGTAACCACAGTGTTGTCTCAGTGTGCCAGCTCGGGTTTTGACCAATGAGCTACGACGCTCCTGCACACGGAAGTTTGTCTTGTTCAGTCTGCTTCATGGACAATATGCCGAAACATGTGAACAGCTGTGGGACGATAGGCCCTGAAACATTTAAAAGAAAAATAAAACTACCTTTGGCATGAGAGCTGGAATTTCTTACAGAGTATTCCAGTGAACCAGGTATAAAAAGATCGTTTGTTGGGAAAAAAAACTGTGCTCTCTGCAGTTTTCATACAGTTGAAAACTGCTCTCTGTAGTTTTCATACAGTTGAAAACTGTGCTCTCTGTAGTTTTCATACAGTTGAAAACTGTGCTCTCTGCAGTTTTCATACAGTTGAAAACTGTGCTGTCTGCAGTTTTCATACAGTCGATTTCAGCATTGCCCTTTTAGGCATATTCAACATCACATGCTGTTTTTCCACTATTTTTTGTTGTTGTCCATATTACAATATGCATACTTTAAAAAAAAAGCTTATTTTCCTTTTATTTTTAAGTATCCTTATAATGTTTTGAGAGGTGTAATCATTAGACAATGATTGTCTTGTTTGTGTGTGTGGCTTTTTCGTTTGTTTGTCTCGTGTTCTATGCTATCGCAGTGGCAGAACTCTCACTCCACTGGCTCCCAGTACATAACCACTCCCTGGTATGTCCTATGGCAGCCTTGGCACTGGCAGTCCAGGGAACACTGAGGAGAACTGCTGGATGATGTTCACACATGATCTGCTCATCACGTAAGGGGCCGGAATAGCTCAGTTGGTAGAGCGACGGACTCGTAATCCAAGAGTTGCAGGTTCGAATCACCGCCGGGCCGTTTCGGTTCAGGGGGATTTTTCCCTCAGAGTTAACATTAGTTCTGACTCCATTTCCCATACAGTCCTTCGAATGAGACTATAAACCGAGGTTCCGTGTGTGAACGCACGCATAATATCTTGCACACACGTAAAATCCCATCACCAACTTTCGGAAGAGAAGGCCAGTTTGGCTGTTGGTATGGATGACATGTTACACATAGCATGCACCTTCCCGAAGATGGAGTATGGCTGCCTTAATGGTGGGATAAAAAACGGTCATACACACAAAACTCCACTCCCTTTGTTCGGTAGATGGGATTAATGCTTGCCTATCCATATAGGGAGTGTTCGCAGGAGTATCAGCCTGCATATGCAGAAGAAGAAGAAGAAGAAGCTCATCACGCAGCAGTGTCAGTGGCACAGGCTGGTTGCACACCAGTTCTGAACACAAGAAACGCTCTGTTCAAGTCAACCACACAGGGGAAACACACCTCGAGAAAAAACGTGATTCGCAAATCTCCACATCAGGAAAAAGTTTGTATGATGGAAGAGAAAAACAGATCAACTGCTTTGTAAATGTTTGTTCCTGAACAGTTTTGATTTTGCAGGTGGATTATATGAAAAGAAGCAGAAGTACGTGTTTGAAAACAATGTGTGTATCAGTTGAGAGAAAAAAAAAGATCAAGATTGTAAGGGCGATTGCAGGGAAGAGGAAGTCGTGTGTGTGTGTGTGTGTGTGTGTTGGGGGGGGGGGGGGGAGTAATTAATGTTCAATACATATCCCCCCTCCTTCTCTGCCTCTGCTCATCTCCTGGTTCCCAGGTTTTCTACCCTCCCCTTTCACACACGCACCCCACCCCTCTCCACCCCAGATACCTGTGCGAGTATCATCAGTGTATATTGTCAGATTTTGCTTTTTTTTCTTCAGGGAGTTGGCATTCTGGGCACACACAGGCGTGTGAACATAGAGGAGTATGTATGTGTGTGCATATATGAGTGTGTGTGGTGCATGGTAATTATGATGTATGTGTATGTGAGCGTACGTGTGTGCATGTGTACGTGCGCATGCCCGGCATATTCAAACACAAGCAGAGATAGTTATAACGGTGTGTAATTCCTGTGTATGTGTGTACACACATCAGTGCAACTGAAGAAGACAGTGTGTAATGATTATGACAGTGGGTAATTCTGTCTCTGTATGTGTACATATCAGTGCAAGCGAAGAAGATGGAGTGTGCGATAGTTATAACAGTGTGTAATTCCTCTGTGTGTGTGTACACACATCAGTGCAACTGAAGAAGACGGAGTGTGCGATAGTTATAACAGTGTGTAATTCTGTCTCTGTGTGTACACATCAGTACAGCTGAAGAAGATGGAGTGTGCGATAGTTACAACAGTGTGTAATTCTGTCTCGGTGTGTACACATCAGTACAACTGAAGAAGATGGATGTGCGATAGTTTTTTTTTTTTTTTTTTTTTTTTTTTTTTTGCTGTCCCAACCTCTGCGCCACCTCAGAGGCAGTGCACCCACACCACTCATTCCGACACCCCGTCCACAGCCACAGCCCGGTCAGGCCCCGCCGCAGCCCCGGCACCGGCAATCCACAGGGAGCAGGCAATGTCAAGTCGTCAAGAGGCAACCCACCGGAGGAGACACTGCACTGCTGCCGAGTCACTTCGGTGGTGTTCAGTGGCGCCTGTTCTGATCTAACATACGCAGGACACCACCTACTAAGCCCCCTACTGACGACAATAATTGCTTAGTCGCGGAGCCGGCGTGAGTGAGCTGTCCCTCCGGAGGGCGCCACCACGTCCGTCCAACGACAGCCCCCATGGACTCGCCGTTACCGGTGACCCCGACGGAACCAAACCAAGGCCACAGACGTGTAGAGGACATCGAAATTGAGGTTACCATGAGAGCAGGGCATGAAGGGCCACAGAATTTGAGACTTTTTTTTTTTTATGCTGATGGATGAGAATGAGGATGATTACGATGATGCTACGGATTTCCATTTCGGTCTGAGACTACATGACAGGGCTGTACTCTACGCTTCCTTTCATAATATATCCCGGCGTCAACCAGGCCCGAGAGATACAGGCACCTGCAGTGTTGGTCAGGAAATTTGAGCAACACTCTCAGAAACGCATCCATTAAGTGGATGAAACTCGACTGTGTGGTCCCAGTCTTCCCAACTGAGTCCGCAGCAAACTCAACCCTGGGTAGGAGCCGGTCGAGGCAGAAAAACCCACATGACTCTGATGGGATTCGAACCCACGACCTCCCAGCCGGGAGTCCGCGACGCTGACCACTTCGCCACGGCGGCTGGTGGATGTGCGATAGTTATAACAGCGTGTAATTCTGTCTCTGTGTGTACACATCAGTGCAACTGAAGAAGACGGAGTGTGCGATAGTTATAATAGTGTATAATTCCTGTACATGTATGTACACATCAGTACAACTGAAGAAGATGGAATATGCGATAGTTATAACAGTGTATAATTCCTGTACATGTGTGTACACATCAGTGCAACTGAAGAAGACGGAGTGTGTGATAGTTATAACAGTGTGTAATTGTGTCTCTGTGTGTACACATCAGTACAACTGAAGAAGACGGAGTGTGCGATTGTTATGACAGTGTGTAATTCTGTCTCTGTGTGTACACATCAGTACAACTGAAGAAGACGGAGTGTGCGATTGTTATGACAGTGTGTAAGTCTGTCTGTGTGTACACACATCAGTACAACTGAAGAAGACGGAGTGTGCGATACTTATAACAGCGTGTAATTCTGTTCTGTGTGTACACATCAGTACAACTGAAGAAGACGGAGTGTGCGATTGTTATGACAGTGTGTAATTCTGTCTGTGTGTACACACATCAGTACAACTGAAGAAGATGGATGTGCGATAGTTATAACAGTGTGTAATTCTGTCTCTGTGTGTACACATCAGTACAACTGAAGAAGACGGAGTGTGCAATAGTTGTAACAGTGTGTAATTGTGTCTCTGTGTGTGGACACATCAGTACAACTGAAGAAGATGGAGTGTGCGATTGTTATGACAGTGTGTAATTCTGTCTGTGTGTACACACTTCAGTACAACTGAAGAAGACGGAGTGTGCGATAGTTACAGTAGTGTGTAATTCTGTCTCTGTGTGTACACATCAGTACAACTGAAGAAGACGGAGTGTGCGTCGGAGTGTCTGTGGCTAGTGGCAGCCTCCTGCATCCAGCCCTCAGTCGCCATGGGGACCTACACCATCCACTGGAGCAGGTGGGCCTGGGACCTGTGTGTGTGTGTGTGTGTGTGTGTGTGTGTGTGTGTGTGTGTGTGTGTGTTTTGTGTGTGTGTGTGTGTGTGTGTGTGTGTGTGTGTGTGTGTGTGTGTGAATGTGTGTGTGTGTGTGTGTGTGTGTGTGTGTGTGTGTGTGTGTAAAAGTGTGTGTGTTTGTGTGTGTGTTTGTGTGTGTGTTTGTGTGTGTGTGTGTGTCTGTGTGTGTGTGTGTGTGTGTGTGTGTGTGTGTTGTGTATGTGTGTATGTAAAAGTGTGTGTGTGTGTGTTTATGTGTGTGTTTGTGTGTGTGTGTGTTTTTGTGTGTGTGTGTGTGTGTGATTAAGAAAATCCAAAATTTCCTCACAGTATCTGTTTGTGTTTGTGGTGGCCTGATGGTTGATAAACTGACTTTGGAATCACAGATCAGTGTTTTAAGTTCCATGAATATAGTTTTCTTTTTTTTTTTTTTCTTCCCAACCAGAGATGCCTGACATGACAACCATCTTCCCTCTGTTTACAGTAAATTTACGGTTTTGTCTGTCTCCATGCCTGTCTCTTTCCCTCTCTTTCTTCCCCACCCCCATCCCTTCTCTCTTTCTCCCTCCCTCTGTACTCACACTCACCAGGACTCACTAATTGCCACCACTAAGCCAGATCATGGACTGACTGGAAAAACAAAACTGAAACTTGTCAGCCGCACCCCCAAGAAAGGATTTGAAAAACTGAGATTCTCTCGTGTTTTGCTGTGACTCACCATATAAGTGCTCAGGTCAGTGCAGCAAAGGTCATTATTGGCTGAACCTGACGGGTAGATTTTGATTTTGTTTGGCAAGGCTTGGAAAAACTTTCTTTTTTTTTTTTTTTTGCTGTCCCATCTTCTGTGCCACCTCAGTGACACTGTACTTAATGCTGCTCACACCAAGCTCCCATCCACAGCCACAGCCAGGCCTGGCCCGCCGCAGCCCTGGCACCAGTAATCCACAGGGAGCAGTCAGTTTCAAATCATCAAGAGGCAACCCACCGTAGGAGACACTGCACTGCTGCCGAGTCACTTTGGTGGTGCTTAGTGGTGCCTGTTTCGATCCTACGTATACGTATGCATGACACCACGTATAAAGCCCCCTAATGATGACAGTAATTGCTTAGTCACAGAGCCGGCATGAGTGAGCTCTCCATTCCAGTCTGAGACTGCATAACAGGGTTGTACTCTACGCTTACTTTCATATGTCCCGGCATCAACCAGGGCCAAGAGATACAGACACCTGCAGTGTTGGTAAGGAAATTTGAACAATACTGTCAGAGACGCATCCATTAAATGGATGAAACTCGACTGTGTGGCTCTAATGGGAATCAAACCCATGACCTTTCAGCCAGATAATCACTTTGCCATGGTGGCTAGTAGGCCTGGGAAACACTTATTTCAGTACAGGAGAAAAACACCTCTGTCTCTGTCTCACCATCTGACTGTCCAGTGTGTGTGACAGACAAGGTCAGGACTGGCCCTCGGTGACCACCACCTTCCCCCTGCCCATGGTCAACATCGAGCACATCCCCATCTCCATTCACCTGCAGCTGCCGGCGTACGGCCGGGTCAAGACCCTGCTGCCCCTGACCTACGTCCTCCACAACCGCACCGCCTACGTGCAGGAGCTGGAGATCAACATGGAGTCCACCGACAACTTCATGTTCTCCGGAAACAAACAGGTATTGAGGCTACATAATATTCTTTCTCTCTTTCTGCGTATGCAGGCTGATACTCCTGTGGACACTCCCTGTATAGACAGGCCAGGATTAATCCCATCTACCCAACAAAGGGCACTGAGTGGAGTTTTGTGAGTATGGCCGTTTTTTATCCCGCCATTAAGGCAGCCATACTCCAACTTTGGGGAAAGTGCCTGTGTGTATATGTTTTTGCCTGCTAAAGTGGGTTTTAAAAATTTTTTTACAGAATTTTGTCAGGGACAACTCTCTTGTTGCCGTGGTTTCTTTACATGGGCAGAAAGCATGTTGCACACAGGACCTCGGTTTATCGTCTCATCTGAAAGACTAGCACCTAGACCACACCCAAATGGTCTACTGCTTTGGTGAAAAGTTCTTTGCCCTGTACGGGGTTTGAACCTCTGACTTCTTGCTTGCTTGGTGGGCGCTTTACCTCCAAGGCCACCGAACCACCTAGGGTACATAATGAACAAGAAGGGTAACTCTAGCTCTCATGATAACAAACAAGTTGGGTAACTCTTGCTCCCATGATGAAATAATTACAGGCTCATAACTCCAAACAAGTGCTGCTTACGACACCAAAATCGCCTAGCAGAAATGACAACACAGAGCACACAGAACAAACAAGGAGACATCCCCACAAAAAAGGATATTCCAATTTGTAGCTGACACATCTACAAAGCAACAACAACCGGAGAAATGAACAAATACAGATTAACATTTATTCAAGACTAGCACAGCCTTTTCAATTGTGAATAGAGTCAAATGAACACATTGGCTGGGTCCTAGAATAATCTTCAACAAGCCTGTCACTGGCTGGGTCCTAGAACAATCTTTGACAAGCCTGTCATTGGCTGGGTCCAGTCAGTCCTTGCTGTTGAAGTGTGCTCAGAGCTTTCAAAAACAAAAAGAAAAAAGAAAAGGTGGTCCTTCCCAACGCCCATGCTGGTCCCCCCACAAAGGGGAAGATGTGGTTTGTTTGGGATAGATTCAGGATGAGCCACAAAATAATGCCAGTGTTTATCTTAGCTGATAGTGAAGTTTGAACTTCGACTCCAGGATGACTAGATGGTCTTCGTCGTCTCGACGGACAACAAGAGAGAGAGAGAGAGAGAGAGAGAGAGAGAGAGAGAGAGAGAGAGAGTGTGTGTGTGTGTGTGTGTGTGTGTGTTCATGTGTGTGTATGTGTGTGTGGTGTGTGTGTGTGTGTGTGTGTGTGTGTGTGTGTGTGTGTGTGTGTGTGTGTGTGTGTGGCTGGGAGAAGGTGTACTGATGTGGATGCATGCATTTATGATTGATTTTACATGACCATGGACAGTAATTTTGGGTCTGAGCAGATGTACAAGAAAGACAATCTGTACATATACATTTATGTGCATGCACAAGAGTGCATTGACTAACGTCACTATCCATGAACTCTTATTTCAACAGACCCGTTTCCGTGTGCTGCCTGGAGAGGAGTACCGCCTGATGTACAACTTCTTCCCCTTGGTGGCGGGGCAGGTGGCGCTGCCAAGGCTGCACGTCAACATGCTGCGCTACCCAGGCACCATGGACGACCTGATCTACAGCATGCTGCCCTCCCACATCTTCATCAGGGTCAGCGACCTTTTGTGATTTCATCGTAGATGATGGTTAGGGAAATTTGAGTTTGTTGAACAAAAGCATCGTTTTGTGATTTCATCGTAGATGATGGTTAGGGAAATTTGAGTTTGTTGAACAAAAGCATCGTTTTGTGATTTCATCGTAGATGATGGTTAGGGAAATTTGAGTTTGTTGAACAAAAGCATTGTTTTGTGATTTCATCGTAGATGATGGTTAGGGAAATTTAAGTTTGTTGAACAAAAGCATCGTTTTGTGATTTCATCGTAGATGATGGTTAGGGAAATTTGAGTTTGTTGAACAAAAGCATCGTTTTGTGATTTCCTCGTAGATGATAGTTAGGGAAATTCAAGAGTGTTGAACAAAAGTGATGTTTTGTGATTTCCTGGTAGATGATGGTCAGGGAAATTTGAGTGTTGAACAAAAGTGGTGTTTTGTGATTTCCTGGTAGATGATGCTTAGGGAAATTTGAGTATATTGAACAAACTTTTTTCTTGGTCAGTGTCAAGCAGGGGTCAAATTGAGTGAGCATCTTGTTAGTGCATGACATGGCACTCATGACTGGCATGTTTTTAGGAGAGCCATAGAGTCTGTATTCATAGCTTGCTAACAGCACAAGTATCAAGATACAAGCAATATGGATGTATCCTCTCATTGTGCGTGTGAGCCCTTGAATGGTGCTGTTATTGTCTTTTTAATTGTATGCAGTCATGGACATATTTTGCAACATGTCTTTGTGGGTCTTCTCTGAAGAGCATTTCTGGTGGATATTGTGGACATCGGCTTTCAGCTGGCATTATAAAAGATACTTGTTCTTTTAATTCTGAGACAGACTTCATTTAGTCCCAACTTTGAGGTGCCTAGCTGCCCCCTCAGACTGCATGATTTTGGGTTAGTTTCTGAAAAAAATATGAAACAAACATTGTGAAAACATCAGATTAGATGATTTTGATTGAGCTGGATGTAGACTTCATGAAAATATCAAGTTCTGACCTGATTGTGTGAATATTATTTGGTGAAAGGCTCTCTGAATATTATTTGGTGAAAGGCTTTCTGAATATTATTTGCTGAAAGGCTCTCTAAAATGGCATGTTGTCAGTGAGCAGAACATAACCATTGATTGAATCATACAGAGAAGAAGAACGCCATGTGACACAGTGTTTTGTATGGAACAAAGCAAAATCTTTTAACATATGTGAAAACAGGTTTCTACGTCAGCAGGGCATTTTAAACATATACTTCCTCTTCTTTGAGTTTAATCCAATTAAGTCCTTAATGATCTGGGATAAGTGTCCTTGAAATTCATCATTATTTTGTAGTGTGTTTGATTTGTTTTTTGTTAGAGTTTTTTTTTTTTTTTTTAACAGACAATAACAAATAGGGACTGTTTCAGCAAGAATACATGATGGGAAAAAAGCACCTAAAATCTGTGGGGAAAATAGACCCGAGGCCTCTCTGTTTACAGGCATGGTACATGTCCATTAATTCGCGGAAATCCGCGAAAAGCAAAAAAGAAAAAAAAGGCAAGCAGTGCCCGAAGAGAGCGGCCCTTTTAGTTCATTTCAGGTCATTCACTTCAGGCCTTCGTCCCGCCAAAAGCAGCATTGAGTAGGACTACATCCGTGCATGCACTTTTGAGACATTCGCCACTGCTTTCCGCTCTGGGTTGACTTGATCGAAATTTGAACAAGAGCAAAGAAAAAGAAGGAAAAAATAACAATGCCAAAGCGAACAGACAGTTCTGCGAAATTCTCCGACAGAAGATATTGATGCTGGTGTGGCAAACAAATGGCGATGGGATTGGCTGAACAGGAGCCACGAAAATGAAACGTTTTCGTCGTGCTTGGAAAAGCTGAGTTAATGTATGCCACTTAAAGCAATGTAGATATGTACTCATTTTTGCTATGTGATTACTTGGGTTTAAAACCTCCTTTGGGCTGAAGGAATGACTGATGAAGTGATTCTAGGAGAGCTTATTTTATGGCAGAAATTGCTTAGTATGAAGAACTGAAATTAGTTCAAGGAGAGGCTTTTTCACAGGCTAGAATTGCTGAAAAGCCTTCAGCTTCAGGGGCCCCATGGACCCCAAAAAGATTTCAGGGAAAAATGATTTTACTCCAGTACCATGACTGGTTTAGCTTGGAGTAAATTAGCCTCAATGACCTATGTGAAAAGTGTGAGCTCTGCATTTTGTGCCCACTTACAGTTATTACTGGGAAAGAAAATGATGGAAATTTGACTGAATTATCTATCTTAGATTTTTATTTGATTGTTGTCTGCTGTAATTGAATGGCGAGAAGCTTTTTGTGCCTTTGACGGAAGTCTGTCCCAGAATATTTTCACGTTGAAAGTACAAAGGAAATGATGATCATTAAACACCCACTGAAGATGCGTGACGCTTGTTTTGATTGTTTGTTTCAGCCGGTGGGCAAATCTCTTCAGATACCAGCCTGAGCAGAAGATCAGAGTGCCCTGTGTTGATTGTTAACGTATTCGATGTGAAGAGCGGAACTTTTGTCATGAATTGTATTCGATGTGAAGAGTGGAACTTTTGTCTTCAATTATCATCTTACTGTGTCATTAGTCTGTTTTGTGACATGGGTAACTTGGGAGGTAACTGTGTTAAGGAGCAAAGGAAAGGAATGCGTTCCTGGTTTTTTCTGCATCTCATTGTGTATAGCTGACACAGTTGGATTCCCAGACATGGCAGTAGCGCTTAAGTCTGAAACCCAGTTACTTCTGTGATCATGATAAGAATTTGGCTGCTGACTATTGGACGGTCTGTTTGTTTGTTTGTTTTTTTTTTCAGTCCATCATCATCTCATGAAGAGGATTTCACCTGGTTGAGGATCAGTGTACAACAGTGCTGTTCTAAATTATCGGTTTTTGAAACATGAGTCCAGCATACGTACATCAACTGCAGAAATTTGGGCTGTTCCCCATCCCCTTACAACAAATACTCTTTTCAGGTGAGCAGCTGTTCTAGTTCCTCATCACCTTGCCTTGTCCTGGCATGACGGAAGGCCAGACCAAAGCGAGAGCTTGAATGTGCAGCAAAGCACAGCCCATCGCCACACTTTGGGTATCAATGTTTGGCGGCAAGGAGATGACAGGGTTGTCTGCCTTGTCATTGAAACTAATTCTGACTTCCTACAAGTTTGGACTTGAAAAGAAAAGGAAATTTCTATTAGATGTAGTGCTGATCTTGATGTAACAACATTCAAATTCGTATTGTCAATGTTTTATCATTATTTACCAGAAATGAACCAGAAACCTCACTGTTCTGAAATAAGTTTGGAAATCAGGATTTTTGTTTTTCAGGTATTAATGGGATATGGTGAATTATGTATAGAAAGTGGAAATTCCTGGAAAAGTCAGGAGGAATGGCAGTCATGACAGCGTCCAGCTTATCTTGCATCCCTCCCCGCCCCCCCTCTCCTTCTTCGACATACAACCATCCCCTCCTCTGACATACAACCATTAACTTCATAGGCTTAACAGGGGGCAAGCAAGAGCAAAACATGGAGAAGATTGTTGTGTCTGATGTGAGAGTAAGGCACAGTGCCCCCAAAAGGTGATCAGGTTTTCCAGGTGTGATTCTGGATGTAATTTCTGGTTGCAAAATTTGGAAAGGGTATCAGGACGGTAGAGTTACTTGATAGCTGGCATGAATCATTGTCATAAGAGAAAGTGGCTTTGACTCGCATTCCCCTTAAATTTTTGTATTCCTCAACTGTCTTGGCAAGGCAGTTTTCACTATGTACATCAAATGGTAAACATTTTGTGTGCTACTTGCTAGTACGTGCAATATAATGTTCATTGTGATTTGAATTATCTGTTTATTATAATAGAACAAGTGATATCGTGTCATTTCAGTTTAGGACTCTATGTATGTATGTGTGTGTGTGTGTGTGTGCGCATGTGTGTGCGTATGTGTGTTTTATGTGTGTTTGTGATCAAGTTTATGTTTGTAGAATTTGTTCTGCCTCCTAAAATATGATTGATCAAGTTATGAAGGTTTGTTTAAGAAGCATTCCACTTTGAAAACTAAGCTGAATGTAAGAGCTTTTGCTCAGATGTGTATATTAATGAGGGCTAAACATGTAAATGCATGTAACTATCAGGTGTGGTCGTAATGAAACTATGACTACACTGGATCAAACTAGCAAGTGTAGAATTACTTAGAGTGATTTGCCAGGCACCCAAATGAATTGTCCAGAAATGTAGATACAAATAAACAATTCTCGCACATCTGAACACACTTTCTGCAAGCACTGATTCAAGATGTGTGTGTGTGTGTGTGTGTGTGTGTGTGTGTGAGTGTGTGTGTGTGTGTGTGTGTGTGAAAGGTAAGGGTGTGGTTTCTTTGCACAGAGGATGTTTTTAGTTCTTTGCTCTTCTCTTTTGCTTGGTCATAACAGGAGTTAAGTGCATTGAAACATGTAGAAAAACACAAACAGCAGTCCATGATTCACGGAGAACAATTTTCAGTACATTTCTCACTGTCGGTTTTTATGCTGTCTTTAGTTATATACCACATTGGATGTGTATGATGTACAGACCATGGTGACTGCATGGTTCAGTAGTTGTCGGATGTGTTGTGTAACTTATTGTTTTGATGCATGTGTGTTTATCACTCTTTGCTTGAAATGTTTCAGTCTTATTTAGAAGACTCGGCTTTCTCTCCTCTTTTTTTTATTTCCTACGCTCACTCGCTCTTTCTCTCTCTCTCTGTCTCTCTCTCTGTCTGTCTGTCTGTCTCTCTCTGTCTGTCTCTGTCTCTGTCTCTCTCTCTCTCTGTGCTTTATCGTTTTCGTGAACAACTGGATTTAGCTCCAGTGATTATCTTCTTGATGTTAGTGTACCATTCTGATTTTGTAAAAAGAAAATGCTGCGGTTAAAGAAATGGAAGAAATATGCCTTTTTTTTCGTCATGACCGTTGCATTGTTGCTGACTGCAAGTGTGAATGTGATGATCGTGTGAGTGATAGTTGAAGTAGAATATTCAAGCCTTCTCCGATGACCAAGCACCAGTTGTCAGTTTTGCATCTGAATAATCTGAGAATGACCTGGTATGTATTTGCCAACTGTAACATATGCAAGTTAAACTTATCCTAATCAAGTAGTAGTAAAGGTGCCCACAGAAACAGCAAACAGATGACAGAAGACAGGTGGTAAAGGTACAAGATGTATCTCTCTTCTTTCTGAATGTTTCAGTTTCATTTAGGAAGTGCCAATGCATGCACTGCAGTCTTATCCATAAATGCTTTACCACATCTGCTAAGCTACAAGATCACACCTCTGTCTGACCATCTGTTGACCTCATTCACTGATTCCATTTAAAAAATAACAAAAAAAACTCGACATATCACAAACATTCAATACGCCGTTTCCCAAGTTTGAGAGCTAAACTACAGTTTTGCCATCCCATGGACTTCCATACTAGTCTCTGGGCTCTTTTGAGGATTGTGATTGGACAGTCCTAGAGAAGGTGTTCGCTGATCAACAGGGCAGTGTCAAGAAGCTATCTGTTGACTAACCTAGATTTCATTGGCTTTTTCCAACAAATGGTGACATTCTCTGAATCTGGATCTGGAGACAGCAAAATTTCTATGCCTGCAAGAAATGAATGCTGATGCTTGCATAAAAGAACTGATTGATGATAGCACATTGCTACATTGTACAGTGACAGACCTAATGTTTATTGTAAACATACTTGGGAACTTATCATGAATGTATGCAGTTTACTTCGTTGACGAAACAGAAGTGTGATTCAGTGATGACATGACTGACTGATCGAGTGAAAGAAACCAGCATTGAACACATTTCTCTGTGTTTTAGCTCCAAGCAAAAATTGATAGTTACTTTTGGAATTGTTGCTGGTGATACCACTCAGTACTATCAGTAATGACATTTTTTTTCCTTTGAACAGAAATCTGATCCACACCAGATGCTGTGGGGAAGTGGTTAGCATTTTAGAGTCCCGGCTGGGAGGTTGTGGATTCGATTCCCATCAGAGCTATTTAATTGTTGGATTTTTCTAATGGATGCATCTCTGAGGGTGTCACTCAAATTTCATGACCAACATTGCATGTGTCTGTATCTTTCAGGCCTGGTTGACGTCGGGAAATATATGAAAGGAAGCGAAGAGTACACCCCTGTCGTGCAGTTTCAGGCCAGAATGAAAATCAATAGAATCATCTTCATCATCCTCATCCTCATAGATCAGCATTTAAAAAAAAAAGTCTCAAATTCCGTGACCCTTCATGGCCTGCTGTCGTGGTGACCTCAGTTTTGATTGCCTCTCCACGTCTGTGACCTTTGTTTGATTCTATTGGGGTATCAGCAAATTCATGAGGACTGTCGTTGGATGGACGTGGTGGTGCCTTCCAGACAGCGACTTGCTCATGCTGACTCTGTGACTAAGAGTTATTGTCATCAGTAAAGGGCTTAGTAGGTGGTGTCCTGCATATGTTGGATAAGAACAGGCACCACTGAACATCTCCGAAGTGATCTTAGCAGCTTAGCAGTGTCTCCTCTGGTGGGTTGCCTCATGAAACCTTTACTCCCTGTGAATTGCGGGTGCTGGGGCTGTGGACGAGGGCTTGAAATAAGGGCATGGGTGCAGTGCCGATGTTTATTAATCTGCGACCCCTTGCATGGGGCTGGGTAAAGACAGGCTGTTTCCCGGCTGGCCAAGGTAGTGGTTATTTCTCTGTCCCAGGGACCTGAGCATGATCAGGGGGGATAGGGTTGGTGGGCTTCTGTTTGTCAAATGTCCCTGCCGAAGCCTGGAAGGGTCGAGACATGAGTCTCTTGGTCCTGGCTCCTAAGCTGGACTTCATTGTGGGTGGGTAATGCAGGATGAAGGTCAAAACAATGCAGCATAGCGTCTTCACTTCTTCCCAACCACTCCTTGCCTAATTCCTCCATGTGCCTTTACATGGCATATGTGTGAGTTTCAGTTTCATCAAGAAGGCGTCACTGCGTGCGGACTAGTCCATATACGCTACACCACATCCGCTAAGTTTTGAGACCACAGTACGCATGATTTGAAGCTGATGGATATATGAATTAACAACAAAGATGAGACAATTGAAGAAGAGGGTCTCGTGGCTACGACTCAGTGGATGTCTGACCTATGCATTAGCCCAACGCGCTGGTCAGACCTTGAGTGCCTACCTACCATTTTTTTTTCTATATGTGTGAATGTACACACACACACACACACATGCGCACACACACACACACACACAATGGACATTAATTCTAATTTTAATAGGCCTAAAGCACATATCAGTTGACAGTCAGTGAAACGTACAACACTTTCACCATGCGTTAAAATTTACACTATACCAACAGCTTTAAAAAAGGTTGGTCTCTTCTCTCTCCCAGCACACACACACACAGATCAGAATGTTGGAACTGTTTAACTACCCTGTTAAAATTTAAGGTCTGGACATGGTGATGTTTACGGCCAAATTATCCGTGATTCAACAGCAAAACACCAGAGCAGCTTTGAACAGAATGGCATCTATACATGCGCATGTCATGCTTCCACGCATTAGGTTTTGTCTCGATTTCTTTTTACTACTCTAGCTGCGGTGCACACCTGATCAAGGTCAGCTGTTCGGGTTTAGGATTGCTCAACGTGCTAAGAATAACTAAAAGGATAGAGTTTGGTTGCGCTTTTTTTTCTTTTAATTTCACGCCATTTAAAAAAAAAGAAAGAAAAAAAGTGCGACACTACGACCTTTTCATGCACCCCCTGAACTCAGACCTTCACCTCTCAACTCGGCGAACGTGACTCGGGGTGCAAGAATGAAATCGCACACCAAATGTTCGATCGTAAGGTATAGTCTATATATAGACATAGCTCAACCCGGTCGGACCTAGTCGAAAATGCTGGTTGGTTTGTTTGTTTTGTGTTTTTTGAAGAAAGAAATGTGCCCGCCGAGAGATATATAGCTTTGCTTTTGCCTGTACTCACAGGTTGCGTACAAGGTTCTCCAGGTTGTCTGTCCTTGGCCTTTCTCTCCAGGAAGCTCCAGAACAGCTTGCTCCACCTTCGTGGTATCCGCTCGTTCCCCCCCCCCCCTCCCTCCGCCCCCTCCCCCCACCTCCCCACGGTACGCTTCAACATTCCCACTCCATGTTGGTCTGGCTTGATCGACCTTTTTTCCCCTTTGCCTTGGTTATTTGAGGTGAAGTCTTGTCTGGGACGTTTGCTGGGAGTGTGGGGCGATCCACCCCCAACATCTCTTCATAATCTCATCATAGGGGGGCGTGTGCTGTGTCCTCTGTGTATAGAGAGAGAGAGAGCGAAGAGAGAGAGAGAGAGAGCGGTGTGCCTCAGTACCTGTGTGTATGTGTGTGTGTGTGTTACACAACACGTATTTACAAACCTAGGTGTGTGATATTTGTAAAACAAGTTAGAGATGTGTAACATATCACATAGAATTTTGTCAATAGAGATGGCAAAATGCATTTAATTAGAACAAATGTTTATTCTCCTCGAATATATTCACTAACAAACACTAACGCATTACAGGTAAGTCTATAACACACACACACACACACACACACACACACACACACACACACACACACACGCACACTCATGCACACACACGCTCACACACACACACACACACACAACACACACACACACACACACACAAGGTGGATGAAAATCTTCTGGGCAGGCAACACAAATACTTGTTTTCTAGATGGACTACAATGGTCCCTATGTGCGAAAAGTGAAGGAGTTTATATCAGTAATCCAACGCCCTGATATTCCATTCCTGCTTTCTTTCTCTCCCCCGTTCTCCTTTTTATCTTTAAATCTTTCCCAAATCCTTGTTATGATAGAGGAATTGTTAGCCTGCACTCGTTTTCCTCCACTTCTAATAAGATAGATAGATAGATTCCACCCACATCTAATTTGTTACACACACACACACACACACACACACACACACACACACACACACACACACACACACCAAAACAGCGCTGTGCCTGTCAGCAGCTTCATACATGACGACATTTGGTTATCTAGGTAGTATTTGTCTGTTGTGCTTTTTCGTTTTCGTTTTTGTTATACTGTTGCATCCTACGGCCTACTCTTCCCTAAGTTGAAATGGAATATGAAGCGATGCTGTAGTAAATTTTGCACTCGCTCATGCATAGAACCTTAGAGAACTGGAATAGGACCTGAATCTGCACCGATGTTAACTCTGAAGAGAATATCTCTGACAACCTTGCTACTCGTATGGGAATCGAATCTCCAACCTTACAGGAGTCCGACCCCTCACCCACAAGACCAACTTGGTCTCCGATTCGTAAATACGTTGAGGTTGGCTGTCTCTATGCGAGAAGAAGAAGATAAAAATTCTGTAGCAAGCAGCAGTAAATGTTTTGTGGGTCACTTCTAATCGAAATTTTATACACGCAGGGCAAATTGATTTGTAAAATGTCTGGTCATTGGTTGCGTTCGCAGCTGTAAATATTGGTGTATGGCCAAGAGAGCCTCTGTCGATTGTGAGACTTATCTCCCTTAGGCTACTGCTTTGTCGTCCTGTGACAAGAACTCGGCGATGATTGGGTCAGTGACATTGACCAAATGCGGCCATTTCGGCACCACGAGTCGCTTGGCAATTTTTTTAAAGACTGTGCACAGTACACGAGTTGAGTTTCATCGAATTTGCAGCATGTCGAAAGTTCAACCGTCTCCCACAAAACCGAAAGTGTTCATCACTCGCAATGTGCCCGAAGGCAGCTCAAATCTCATGCTGAGAAGCGCGTGCGAGGTGTCCCAGTGGGCGAAAGACGACCCCATTCCACGTGCTGAACTGCTGGCAGGGGTCAAAGGTGTCGACGCTCTCTTCTGCTTGTTGACCGACAAGATTGACGAAGAGGTTTTGGATGCTGCAGGTAAGAAATAGTTTACCGACAGAAGAAGATGGGGTGGCCATTGGAAAAGTTAGTATTTGACACGACAAAGTTTTCCTAGTAAAGGTTTTTTCTCCTGACAGGTTTTTGCGTACAAGGTAATTTATCTGTAGTGACGCACGGATGCTGTGCGTACAGGCGAGCTCAGCGGAAGTGCGCCTCGCTTGAGAAGTGTTCACCGACGGTCAGGTAAACAAGCAGACGAACTATGGCAGTGCGACACCTAGACTCGAAGACAGGCTGACTTATACTAGTTTAGAAGGTACGTCGTGCTCAGGGTGTTACTGACACTAGTGACAGACCAGTGCTAGAGCCTCCAGTCCGTAAGAGACAGTTCTACTGCTGTTGCCATTCAACTATACAGCCACAAGTTGTCACAATTCTTACATGGGTCAACTGAACTTGAGTGTTATGCTTCGTATGCGTGAAATCATGGGGGCTTTATTAAAGGCTGTGTCAAAATTTTAGTTAAAAGTGTCGAAATTCAGCCGCCAGTTGCTTTTTGAAGATTTTGGGTTTTTTTTTGTTTTTTTTGTTGTTGAGGCACATATTGGTGCATTCACATGGGAATTTTTCTCATTAGTGTTGATGGAGGAGTGTCGTTTCACATCCCGACGTTCATTCTTGTTTTGAGTTGTCACATGGTTCCACGAACTAGTTTTCTTGTTTTACTTTCTAATTCACTGTTATTCTTGCATTCTTACTAACGTTGCTAACCCTGCACCTATGGAATTTGGTAAGTAAAAATTTTCCTTTTCAGGTGTTACAATGTTAAAAAAATGTGGAGTTCAAGCTCAGTGAGCACAGACCATAAACCGAACGGAGGAACGCCTGCCAAAAATAGAAAGTCACCATGGCTTTGTCTTGAGTGTGGAGAAGGGATTGAAGGGAATGGTTCAATAGAATGCTACATGTGTAGGGAATGGTGCCACAAGAGTTGCACAGACTTGACAATGCATTGGTATGATGTGCTCAGCAAGGGAGGGGATTGCATGCAATGGGTGTGTAAGGCGTGTGGAAACAAAGGGAACAGCGATATTGACAGAGGGGAAAAGTAAAAAAAAAAATGGAGGCCGGAAACAAAGGGAACAGCGATATTGACAGAGGGGAAAAGTAAAAAAAAAAAAACATGGAGGCCAAAATCAACAATGTACTGTCCTTGATGTTGTCCATTGATATGCACTTGAGCAAATTAGAAGCCTCTCATTCAGAAGGGGTTATTGACCAAACGATTGAAAGAAAGAAGAGGAGAAAGTAGCTGAAGCTTTTGAAGGACAGAAAAGGGACAGGGAAAGGAAAGATGAACCAGCTTTCCCATTGGCGTATGAAATGAAAAGAATGCAATATCATACGCATTGTTCTGACCTAGGGCTCATTTAACGACACTGGAACAAATGAAAATGTCCATCGTGAGACATTCAGGAAACTGAGGTAAAAAGAAAAAAGGCATTGGCTTATCCCATTCAGGCAAACGAATAATTTCTTCTGTGTTAGACATGAATGTCACCTTTTACAGAGGGTCTTCGTTCTGTGATTGAATTGGAGAGTCCCCAGAGATCTTTGCAAGCAAACTTGTGATAATGGTTAACTGTCATGAGGTCACTTTCAGATTGATCATTCTTAAAAAGTTCATTTATTAACTTAAGAATCTTTTTAATAATTTTTGCTTATATCTACTTTGCTAAGGTTGGAAGCGAGGCCAGAAGTGTTTCCCCTCTCTCTGTCTCTCTGTCTCTCATGTTTTAGATTGATGTAAGAACACTCAATTTTAGATAGTTTGAAACTAATTATGTAAGTTTTAAGTTGAATGAATACTATGTCCATATGCAAGTTACAGATGATGAAAGCTTTATGATTCAATATCATGCATGTGTGATACAGACGTCTAGAACAACAACAACAACAACAACATTAGCAACAAAGAAATGGCTCTTATACTTAAAATTAGTTAAATGGATCTGACAGTAAGGAACACATAGTTAAAAAATGGATTAAGATCAATAACTGAAACGCCATAAGCAGTTATTGTTAGCAAAATGAATACATTCAGTAAGTTTTAGTTTATAACTTTTTCCAGCTGCCTAAAAAAACTACGTCAAAACATTGGTGTTGTGGATTGTGTATTTCATACTGAGAAATTCAAGAGTGAAATGGAATTTAACTCCCAGAGCCTGTGTCACAGTCTTCTCTTAACAAACAGGATTTCTGTGAGTGTCCAATTTCATTATCCGAAGTCAAGTCTTGACTTTATGGCTGCCATTGTAAGTCATCCTAGATTATATTACACTCTCTAACCCCCCACATTACCTTCTCTAACGTGTGTGTGTGTGTGTGTGTGGGTGTGTGTGTGTGTGTGTGTGTGTGTGTGTGTGTGTGTGTGTGTTGTTTGACCTTCAACCATTTTACCATAATTTACACAGACAGACAACTTAGACATGGACACACTTACACTCACACACTCGCGAGCGCGCGCGCACACACACACACACACACTCACACTCAAAGTCACACACACACACACTTACACATATATAAAACATGTTTCTGCATATATATGTGTACACACACACACACACACACACACTCGCGCGCACACACACACACACACACACACACACACACAACTCACATGCACACACATTCTTGCGCGCACACACACACACACACACACACACACACATGCACACACGCACACACACTTTATAATTGGTATGAGGAAAAATGTGGTTAAACCAGTCAAAATGGGATACTGTGTTATTCTGGCTGACAGATAGTGGTGTTTTAATCATATGAACGCCAACGTTGAGGTGTGTTTGACTCTTGGAACCTGGACTTTGCTTTGGTTGCATTGAAATGCAGTTTTCCAGCACAAAACACTTTCTTTGGTTGCATTGAAATGCAATTTTCCAGCACAAAACACTTTGGTTTGGTTGCATTGAAATGCAATTTTCTGGTACAAAAGACTTCACTTTGGTTGCATCGAAATGCAATTTTCCAGCACAAAGGCAGTTACCTCTTGATGAGAAAATTAGTCCCCTTGATCAGATGAAAACTGTGGATTTGTGCAACAACTACCAGAAATTGCAAAGACAGACAGGATACAGACAGAATGTTGTTTTACAACAAGAGTGAATCATTTTAGTGCATTTTTATGCCACAGTGTTGCTTCGGCAATATTGTGAAGCTAAGGGATGTGTGGATTCAAAGCGGGTCAAATATACCTTGCTGTTGGCAATCACATAGATTAAAATCACCATGTTTATTCTCTGCCAAAATAGCTCAGGTCGGAGAGTGACGAGACTTAAGATCTAATATTCCCTATTCAGTCCTGGTTTCCGACCTTTTTTTTTTTTCCTTCAGGGGATTTTATGAGGGTTTAAAGCAAAGGAGAAACAGAGTGGTTTGGTGGGCAGAGGTGGATCTGGGAGAGAGAGCTGTGAAGAGGAGGAAGGGGTGAGGGAACAGGGGAAATCATGGAGAGATTTCAAAAAAAAAAAAAAATGGGTGGAGAATGGTGGCGATTGCGTTGGTGAAAGAAAATGGGAGTTAAAAAGAGACTTGAATAGTGATAAAATCCTTCACTAACAGGACGTGGGGACCATGATAGCCATTTTAGACAACAACCATTTGTATTGCCTGCCCCGAGGCCTTTCATCTGCTGATTCAAACTTACCAGTGGGTCCTGGTGCTGATTGTGTTGGTCCTTCGATCAAGCACACCATGATTCTGTAGGGCTCTCTCCAAACAGAACCCAACAGCACCCCAGAGCAGCCAATCAAAGGTAGAAAAATGAAATGAGAAGAAAATACTGAAAGGAAATAAGTCTCATAGAAACTGAAGTTCTTATATAAAGAGTAATAAGTAGGGGTGGGGGGTGGGGGGAGGATCTTTTAGCAATGCTTGAGGATCCATTGAAGGATGAAAGGGAGGTCAAAAGGTGGCAGCAGAAAGGTCAGCTCAACAGTTCAATAACCCATGCATTGACAGTCAGTCAGTGCCGAGACAGAGCAGCTGAGAATTGTATAGAACAGCCTTTTATCTTAAAGATGCAGTGTCCCGCTAATTGACAAAACATATAATCACATCAAGCCTTTTTCCCTTATTTTAAGATGTTTTAGTAGAAATTGCTCTATGTCCCAGGTCCCAGTTTACGTGTGGTGGGCACGATGTCGGTGGGTTACGACCACATTGACCTCAAAGCATGCAGCAAGCGAGGAATCAAACTCGGCTTCACCCCTGATGTGCTGACCAACGCTGTGACAGAACTGACCATGGCTCTGCTCCTGGCCACTTCACGGCGTCTGAAGGAAGGTAAATTGAAAGATTTGTAGCTTGTGTGGTTCACACTTTGTGAAGCTTAAAATGGAGCTTCATTGTCAAGTGTACGAAAAATCATGGTGTGTATGAAAAGTTGAAATTGCTGTGAATGTCACTGCTGCCTTGAAAGAATTAGATGATTTGATGTTTGTGTGAAGGAAGTCTAACACAGTGGTGACAGGCGGTGACGCTGGTTGTGGCCGGTGAATATGGCCAGTAAATGAGAACCATTTTAGTGGTCCTTAAGGAAGGAAACTTGTATTTTGCTTTAGTGTTCACTTTCAAATGGTTGACTTTTGGTAGCAGTATGGTTTTGTTCCCATTCTATAGTTCCTGATGATGATGTGTTGATATTTGACACATTATTGTCTTCGTACTGAGTTGTCTGGTAGGACAATAAACCTTGTTGATATCTGACATTATGGTTGTGTCTTGTAAATTTCACTTTTACCCTTTACTGCTATGTCTGGCTGTAAGGTTGGATTTCTGAACATTAACAGCTTAATTGATAACTTATGTGATGTGTCTTACGTTCTTTGTAATCATGGTAATTATTTTCATGTATTTGGTTTTGTGGAAACAAGATTAATGCAACATATTCCTGACACAGAATTGATATTATTACCTGGTTATAACTTGGTTCGAATTGACCCATCGAGACCTAGAGAAACAGGTTTACTTGTTTGTGTTCACCAGTCCATTAGATTTAATCAAGTCGTTTCACTTGAAAACTATCACATACAATCACTATGGATGGAAAAAAAAAGCTTAAAACTTCTAAACTGGTTCTCTTAGGCTTCATGTACAGAAATCCAACAGAGCATGCTGATTGGACAGATAACTTTACTCTAATGATGGAGGAGGCGTCCTTATTCTCCAGTGAAATTATACTTGGAAATGATTTTAATATTGATCTTTTGACACCAAACAAATCTTAGAATCAAATCTACAGTTCAGTTAATGGATGCATCTCAGAGCGTTTCTCAAATTTTCTGACCAACACTGCAGGTGTCTGTATCTCTCGGGCCTGGTTGACGCTGGGATATGTTATGAAAAGGAGTACAGCCCTGTCATGCAGTCTGAGACCGAAATGGAATCCGTAGCATCATCTTTATCATTCTCATTTCTCATCGATCAGCATAAAAAAAAAGTCTTAAATTCTGTGGCCCTGGATGCCCTGGTCTCATGGTGACCTCAGTTTCGATGTCCTCTCCATGTCTGTGATCTTGGTTTGGTTCCGTCAGGGTCACCGGTATCGGCGAGTCCATGGGGGCTATCGTTGGACGGACTGGTGGCGCCGTCTGGAGGGATAGCTCACTCGCGCTGGCTCTGCATCTAAGCAGTTATTGTCATCAGTAGGGGGCTTAGTAGGTGGTGTCCTGCATATGTTGGATCAGAACAGGCGCCACTGAACACCACCGAAGTGAAAATGGCAGTAGTGCAGTGTCTCTTCAGGTGGGTTGCCTCTTGATAATTTGATATTGACCACTGCCTGTGGATTGCCAGTGCTGGAGCTGCGGCGGGACTGACCAGGCTGTGGTTGTGGATGGGGTGTCGGAATGAGCATCATGGGTGCACTGCCACTGAGGTGGCACAGAGGTTAGGACAGGGAAAAAAAAGGATGCAGAACTCTTTGAAAGAATTTAAAAGAGCTGCTTCTGTGATGTTATGGGTTTGTGAGAAGTGTTAATGTTTTTCTTTGTCTTGCTTGCATTTTGGGACTTTTTGAGAAAAAAGATGCTTCTCCAGGGTTGTAGACATGTGACATACCATTGAACACATGGAACATTCATAGGATTCAGAAAATTGAAAAATGGTCTTTGAAAGTCAAGGATTCCAGACTGAAAATGCTGTATTCTATGAACCCTATAAAACATTGTGCAGATGAAGTGTGTACATGCTTTTTAATAAGAAAATCAGAATAAGAAGGTTATTTGATTATGGACTTTGGTAGTAATCATAACTATACTATTTGAATGATTTGTATTTAGTAGAAGACTATGCAATACAGGCAGTATTTTTGTTGTTGCAGGAATGCAGGCCGTGGTGAATGGCACCTGGGGATCGTGGAAACCCATGTGGTTGTGCGGCGCCGGTCTGGAGGGCTCCACTGTGGGCATCATTGGTCTGGGACGCATTGGAATGGCTGTGGCGCGATGCCTCAGACCTTTTGCCGTGAAACGCATCATCTACACCGCCACTGCTGAGAAGGCGGAAGCCAAGGAGGTTGGTGCCGAGTTCCTTCCCCTTGACGATGTTCTGTCGCTGTCTGATTTCGTGTTGGTGTGTGTGTCGTTGACGCCGGACACAAAGGGAATGTTCAACATGGAAATGTTCAAGAAGATGAAGAAAACGGCTGTGTTCATCAATGTCAGTCGAGGGCCAGTGGTGAACCAAGATGACCTTTACCAGGCTCTGACCTCCGGGCTGATTGGAGCGGCAGGCCTTGACGTGACCACGCCAGAGCCACTGCCGACGGACAGTCCGCTGTTGACCTTGGACAACTGCGTGGTCTTGCCTCATTTAGGAAGTGCCACAAATGCTGCGCGTTCAGCTATGTCGGAACTAACGGCTAGAAACATCATGGCAGCACTGAACAATGAACCAATGCCGAATGAACTCAAGATCTGCTGAAGAATGAAAAATGTACTTTTGGAATAATCTTGCTCCATTTTATTTTTGACAAAAAAATATAAACAGAATGCTTTATGTTTAAACCAGAAAGATGGTATGCATACCTACTGAAAAGGTGGTTTTGTTTTTGTTGAAGGGATTTTGTCGGAGATGACTTAGTTGATTTGCATGAGAGACGAGCTTTACCTCCCTTGGTCTTGCTTTCTGCAGTCTCTCATTTGCTAATTAACATGAAAAACTTGTGGCATTCGCAGGAATTTGGGATGAAGAATGTAAGATGCTGTCTTATTTTCATTTTGAAGAAAAAGGTTCAGTTTTCCTATTCTGGAACAGACAATCATTTTTGTGTGATCAGTGCTTTATATCTTGCACCTGTAGACTGGATTTAGGGGTGGCAGGGTTCTGCCTTGTGGCTCAAATTTTGGGGTGTGCATGCCATCTTGTTTAAACAAGCGAAGTGATCTTTTGTGAATGCAGACCTATAATTGTGTAACTTAAGTTTTCTCTGTGTGCGTGTGTGTGTGTGGTGGGTGGGGTGGGGGGGGGGGGGGTTAGATGTGACGTGGGCTTTTTTTTTCTTTCTTCACTTTCTGGTCCTTGGTCAATCTAAAACTGGATTTCAGAAAACCACCAGATTTGTTTTGAGAGTTATCAGTGCCATTTGTGATAGACTAGTCGTAAGTTGCATACATGCGGTTAATTCTTGTTTAATCAGGGTGGTTGGCTGGGTATGTGCATGTGTGTGTGTGTGTGTGTGTGTGTGTGTGTGTGCGTATGTGCGCGTGCGTGCGCTTGCGTGTATGTGTGTTCCTGTGTGTGTTTGCATATGTGTGTATTCTGTTTCACTTGCAAACTGTACATTACTTTATGAAACAATGGCAAATGTTAATTCATGAGTCTATGTATGTGTATGTTTATGAAAAGTAAAGCAAAACACATCGCCTTTTTGGAACCTTTTTTTGCTCTCTCTTCCGTTACTTCGATGGGTTTGTGTCATGCAGTATGGAATGCTTGTGTTCACTGGTGCTACCAGGGATGACTGTTGCTGCTGCCAGTGTGGAATTTTTAAGAAACTGTTAGATAATGAGTAATGGGTAATGTTGCTTGTAGCCCAGCTGACTGCAAAGCGCCACATCAGGGCTGTCACCGATTGAGAATGGTTTTTTTGTCTGAAAAAGAATTTTTTCAATTATAATTCTTGAAAAGTCAAACAGCTAACTTTTTTTTTTTGATGCCTCATTTTAAACGCCCCCTGTGTGGCGTTACTCCCATGGTGATCCCCCTTGCATGGCCACACCCATGGCTGCCATTGACAGCCTCAGCAGCAGCAGTCCATAGAGAGCAGTCATTATCAGATCATCGGGAGGCCACCCGCTTGAGGAGACACTGCACTGTACTACAGTGGTACCTGTTCTGATCTAACACATGCAGGGCACTTACCACAAAGCTTGCTTTTAAAGTTACCTCTCGCACCCACACATGCAAACACATATATACCCGTATGCAAGCACACTCGAATGTAAGCACATGCTCGTTCTTGTTCTCAAGCACATGCTCTCTCTCTGTCTCTGTCCCTCTCTCTCTCTCTCTCTCTCTCTCATGTCTAAAATCACATCTTTTTCTTCCTCTGTCATGTCTAAAATGACATCTGATTTTTGAAAAGACATCAAGTGAAAGTACTACTGCTACTAGCAAGTGACGGCAATAACTTGTTAGTCTTTGGATCAGTGCAAGTGAATATTTCCATGGGGGAAAGGGGAGAGAAGAGTCGGGGGATGGAGGGGGGGGGGGGGGGGGAACAGTCATGTCTATCCAATAAATGAATGACACTCCCTGTGAGCTTGACCACACCAAAGACTGGCTCGCCCTCAGCCCAGGTGTGGATTTGAACGAAACTGAGGGCACCACCATTAGGGAGTGAATGAAGGGCTAGAGAACTCGCATACTTTTAGTTATTTATTTATCTTTTCAAGTCGATACTCAGCGATTATGAGGACGATGCAGGTGGTTCTGTGGAGCACCGTTCCGGGCCGAGACCTGACGACAGGGCTGCACTGTGCGCTTCCTCTTACATCCTGGCATCGGCTGAGGTCAAGGAGTGAGCTGCTCTGGAAACTGGAGTTGGCACTGCATGGTGGGAGATGAATTCATCACCAAGTCCATGACTGAAGGTAAGCTTTCGTCCCTTGGTGAACACACATGGCACATTTGAAAGGTGGAGGTGATTTGAGATAGGAGGCCATTATTGGAAAGGTTGGGACGGTTTAGGATTGGGGACTTATTGGAAGGGTTGAAATAGTTCAGGGTAGACCATTGTTGGAGAGGTGGAGATAGTTCAGGGTAGACCATTATTGGAAAGGTGGAGATAGTTCATGATAGACCATTATTGGAAAGGTGGAGGTGGTTCATGATAGACCATTAGTGGAAAGGTGGAGATGGTTCAGGATAGACCATCAGTGGAAAGGTGGAGATGGTTCAGGACAGACCATTAGTGGAAAGATGAAGATAGTTCAGGATAGACCATTATTGGAAAGGTGGAGGTGGTTCAGGATAGATCATTATTGGAAAGGTGGAGGTGGTTCAGGATAGATAATTATTGGAAAGGTGGAGATGGTTCAGGACAGACCATTAGTGGAAAGATGAAGATAGTTCAGGATAGACCATTATTGGAAAGGTGGAGTGGTTTCAGGATAGATCATTATTGGAAAGGTGGAGATGGTTCAGGATAGGAGATCATTATTGGAAAGATGGAGATGGTTCAGGATAGGAGATCATTATTGGAAAGGTGGAGGTGGTTCAGGATAGATCATTATTGGAAAGGTGGAGATGGTTCAGGATAGACCATTATTGGAAAGGTGGAGATGGTTCAGGATAGGAGATCATTATTGGAAAGGTGGAGATGGTTTAGGATAGATCATTGGAAAGGTGGAGATGGGTCAGGATAGGAGATCATTATTGGAAAGGTGGAGATGGTTCAGGATAGGAGATCATTATTGGAAAGGTGGAGATGGTTCAGGATAGATCATTATTGGAAAGGTGGAGATGTTCAGGATAGGAGATCATTTTGGAAAGGTGGGGACAATTCAGGAGAGGAGACGGATACTTGATTAATGGTACTTATTTTATATCACAATGATTTTCATGAGAGGGATGTTTTTTTTGTTTGTTGGTATTTTCACATTGGGATCATTAGAACAACAAAAGTTGGTTTCAGGTTGGAGTTGTTGTTATTCACCATGAGTGAAGGGATGGGCCTGAGCTGGAAGTGCAGCTGTATTCAAATAGTATCAGATTTTTTTTGTGCCCAATCCATCACAGCTTGAATGCACACAATGCAACATTGCTTCACACACATTCTGAATTGTAGATTTGGCACAAGCAAAAGCAGTGCCAGAGGCTACACAAGTAACTAATTTACACATGAACAGTGCAAACAAACAGAAAAAAAAAAAGAAAAAAAAGAAACGGACAATCAAGCTGAGAAAAAGAAACCTTTATTTTCTTTTTGTCTATTCTTGTGATAGTCAACAAAAAGCACGTACAACATTGCATTTTTTTTTCTTCATAAATATTGCATTCGTAAAGAAATGCTGAAAACTCGCACACAATGCACCAAAATCAAGGAAGCAAACGACAACATGTAATATTGTAAGATCTGATAAATTTCACATAAATGAAAATGAACAATGTGTGACTGTTTTAAAAAATGGCTTCTTGCGCATCCCTTCAGAAAACCGATAGAGAGGCTAGAGAAAGGTAAAGACAGGGAGACTGAATGTGCAGATTTTGAGCTGAAAGATGCCGTGGATTTTTCCTGGCTTTGACCAGCGAACAGCTCCAGCGTGGAACTAGGTCAAAGTTCACCAGATCATTGTATAGGTATAGCACTTTTTGCGCTCCCCCCCTCCGGTCTCAGATAATGCATTGATGTTCAGAGAGAGAGCTAATACAATATTAGTTTTGGTTATCCCGTTTTATTTTTGGAATTTCTCATAGCATATAGGACTTTCTCTGTGTGTTACACTTGAGCACCTTTCTTCAAAGTGTAGGCACATCCCTTCCCGTCTTTGTGTGTATGTATATGTGGCAGCTGGATCGTAACTTGGTGTCTGAAAACTCTTGCTCTTTCATTGACGTCACCATTTCAGTCAGTCACTTCAAGAAATTGTTTTCTTTTTTAAACTCCATTTGATGAAATGACTGCAAAGAACCTGGGGAGAAATGACTAAATAATAATCATGATTCAAAGTTTTTGACAGTTAAAAACTCGGGTCAAAAGTATTAACAATACGATCAGTATTCATTTCATCATGTACTGATTTATTTTGTTAAGTTATATGAGTTGATAGTGTTAACAATGCGACCAGTATTCATTTCATCATGTACTGGTTGATTTTGTTAAGTTATATGAGTTGATAGTGTTAACAATGCCACCAGTATTCATTTCATCATGTACTCATTTATTTTGTTAAGTTATACGAGTTGATAGTATTCTACCTAGTATGAGACAGTATCTTGATATAAAACGTCGGTTACGTTAATGTTCTGTGAATTGAAATCATGACCCGCAGGGCTCCTGATGTACATATAGATGTGCATAGTTCATGCTTTATTACTGGAAAAAACCCTCTGACATTTTATGGACTGTGTGAGGTCAACCTCTATGTATGGTTATTTGTGTGTATGATGACTCTTTGTCATCATCAGAGCTTACATGAACGACTGTGGCTGTACATAGGAGTCATTAGAAGCATAAAACTTGCTTGTGTTGCTTTCTTTTGCCCCCAAACTTCACCTGACATGATGCCTCGCTGGCAGACAACACGGAAGTGTAGAACATGCTTTCTGATGTCTAGGAGGGTGAGATCACCTTTCTACAACAGCATTTAATCAGGAGCCCTGTCTTGTTGCTTTGCCAGTAGACACAGTCACTCGTCAGACGCTGCATTCCGTATGTGTGTGTGTGGCGAAGAACTTCAGTTGCAAAGGCTTGCACTTATTGCTTCCCCTTAGGTTGTTTAGAGTCTAGGTTTCAAAAACATTCTGACAATGAGGATGTGACAGTGATGGGAATGAGAGGTTTGCTTATGTCCCCTTTCTTTACTGTTGCCAGACCTTTTCTTGTGAAAGAGCCGTTTTCACAGTCCAGCTCTGGAATATACCATGCAGAACCTTGCTAAAACAGGATCATGCTGAAACAGAACATTGCAAAAACAGACCTTGCGAAAATAGAACCTTGCGAAAGCAGAACCTTGCGAAAACAGCCTCCAGACATTCCTAGAAACGGGAGTTGGGAAATGATTTTGACATCTGGCACTGCCAAGGAGGAAAGTTATTCTTAAAGAGGGAATCTTAATTGTGAGGGCTTCAATAGCACGTTTGATTCATTTTGGGCTTGTATCAGGTGAAACCCCCCCTCCCCCCCCCTGCAGAATCTTACCAAGGACAGCTTGGTGGGAGTGAATTACATAGGAATAAGTCAAGGGGCACAGGGAAAAAAAAAGTCTCATGACACCACAGACTGTAAATTTTCCAACTTTGTGGTTCTTTTATCTTTCCTTGACAAGTGCATCACAAATCTGAATTGGCCGTGCGTTCTGGTTTGGTAGCGACGTTAGTATATATGCCAAACGGGACATGGCACTGTGTACGTATTTATCATTCAGAACTAAACTGTGGTAGTGACATCAGTGTATATGCAAACAGGACGTGGCACTGTGTAGGTATTTATCAGCTTTCCTCTGCACCCACTTCACTGCACCTAGTTTTCCCACAGTGCTTTGCAAATGCTCAAAAGATTTCTTAGTCACACGGTTTGATTCAGACTGCTCAGCAAGAGCACGGAATGGAAGATGCCCCATATCCAGATACTTTCTAATAAACAAGTGCCTTGACTGTTATGTATATTGCATGTCAATGTGTTTTTCAATACTTGATCATTGGTTATTTTTTTTGGTTTAATTTTTTTAATCAATCCCCACATACAGTTTTCGTAGGGGGACATCTAGCAGGACTTTAATGTATCAAGAAAATGGTTAACACCTTTGTTCTAGCAGGTTTAACAAAGAACGGCTCTTAAGAAGTAATCTGAATATCAGATAGACTCTGGGGTCTCTGAGAAGCGCTTGCAAGGGTAGAATCAAGGGTGACACCTGTTCCATCAGGTGTAAAAGCAGTACCAGCATGCAAAGGGGAAGCACCCTTCACTTTCAATTCACAGGCAGCTTTTAGGCTACGTAAAGATGTTGAATGGAAGTAAACAATGTTTTCTGGATTAATGCTTGATTTTTTTCCCCTACCATTATTTCCATTTTGATGGTGGTGTCTGTATCAACAGCCAGCCCAGCAGACCACAAAACGCCATACCAGGGCTGACAAGTCACTTTTTGGAAATGATACAGAGCCACTTGCCACAAAAGAGTGCAAGACAGAACAAAGCTAGTTGTAGCAGGCAATATTTACATCATTCTCCGTCACATTTCACACACAAAGAGAGAGACAACCTAATCAGTGTGGCAGGTTCTTCACATGTGGGGAAATGTATCACAATGATAGGATAAGCACAAACATTTGGGGGGCTGTGCGCACTGCAAATGAAAAAGTAGTCAATCTTTGTTCAATGAAGAATCAATAGTGTGCTGAACAGTCAAGACAGTGAGAAAACTGATCATTAACATTGAGTCTTTTCAAGAAATGTTATGATTAAAAAAAAAGAAAAAGAAGAGAAAAAAGGAGGATAACAAAATCTGTCTCGAACATTGAACACAAGACTGTTTCTTAGCACCATGGACTAAATTTCACATCGCGCGACTTGGTAAAACATCAAGATTGCTCCACTGAGAACTGGCTACATCGAGGTAAAACACCGTTGTATGTACAAATTATACAATTACGTATCAATGGAGTAGACCTCATGCGAAAAAAAAAAAAAAAAGGAAAAAAAAATCCCAAACAAACAAAACATGCCTACTGAATTGTACTCTGCCTGTAACTTGTCACATGTCCACCATACACAAACTGTTTAACACGGACTTGTCACATGTCCACCATACACAAACTGTTCAACATGGACTTGACCGTTTGTATTATGTTTTAAACAACATCAGTAGAATGAATGTCATAACAATGAGGTTTTTCAGCTGATAACTGTTAAGGAAGATGTGTTATCTTGCTTTGCTTGCTATGCTAGAGGCTGATCATGAATTGATAGTTGCACCACATACAACGGTGGGCACTGTCGTATGTAGTTTTGCATCAAGGTGATTTGTTGTTGAAGACAGAGGAGAGGCTTATTCCACAAGCAGCAACTGTGCGAATCGATAGTGTATCCATCTACATCCTTGTTTTCACATACTGGTCGCTGAGCTTGTTATTATTAAAAACAAAAAATTGCCGTTTCTGCTTGCTGCTTTTGTTTCAGAATCTTTCTGCCTGCGTTTGTTTTCACTGTCAGTGAAAAGATGCAGCAAAACACAAAACATGCAGAAGTAGGAAAATGAAAATGTTGAAATGAAAAAAGAGCTTGGCAAATATGAGCAGTCTGTGTAAAACTTGATAAACAGTAATTAAAGACATAGACAAATAAGGAGAGACACCTACCATCTCCCTCCCCTTCAAAACACACACACACACACACACACACACACACACACCTACAGATATAACACACACAATGGTGAATAATGAATCAAACAACTGAAAGTGAGGAAGCATGCCCGTTAAGACAAAAAAAACTATGAAAGAAAAAAAAAGCATATTCACGTCATTAACTTGTAAAATACATTTTTAAAAAATCAAGCCAACACAAAACATACGGAACAAAAGCAAACCCTCTCAGAGTAAGGCATGGGAAAAGGATGGAAAACACTTTCAACATTAAAACAGGTAACATGTTCTTTCCAGTGAGGTTGCAGGTTTCTGCCAGAACATTTCCCTCCATTCTACACCTTCGTATAACTTGTAGACATTAAATTGTGGGCACATTGAAATATTCTACTGATGAATAAACGGACGAAGAAAAGAGTGAAATAAATCACAGATATTTTCAGTTCAAGCTTTACAAGGCAGGAAACGGTGAGCAGTCTCCTTGTGTGTTCTGTATACTCGATTGTGTCATTTCTGCTAGGCGATTCGGTGTCGTGAACAGAATTCGTTTGGAGTTATGGGCCTGTCCCCTTGTCAGTGTGGGATCAAGAGTTACCCTCCTTTTGTATGTTATTTACAAAGTTCAGTTACGGTAGAGATGTTCTGCCAGTGAAACTAGTGCTGACTCCTTTTGGGTTGGTTTTTCAAAAAGCCTGTGTTTACCGTTATTTTCACCTGTGCTACAAAAGGGGTTCAGGTGAAAGGGAAAGTGTAGTGGACACCACCTCTCAAATAACAAACACAAAAAACCCCACCAAAAACAAACAAACAAAAAAAAACCAACCCTCTTGCCTTTGAAAATATTTTCAGTATTGTTGTTGTTATTTTTTTGGTAGAGTTTTGTCTTTATAGCTGAACCCCTCAGAGCTGTCGTTGCATTGGGAAAAGAAAAATCTTATCGTACAGAAAAAACCAGCAGTAACCATTTTAACTATTTAGAACCATTTACACAAAATCATGACATGATCACTAACCATGATGCAGATAAGAGAGATCAAGCTGACGGTGCAACAATCTCCCTCAAGTTTACACCCCTGATTAGAACAAACTTGCCAAAAACGAATGTAAAACAAATGTATTAAAAAGAAAAAGGGAAAAGGTAAGAAAGCCAAGGGCAAGTACAGGCAACAGAATGGACAGCTCGGGTCTATTGTGGAAGGTATTTGCAGTCTCATTTTATGATGTAGTCAACCAAATTACAACAAAAAATAGCTGGCATGTTTTGCATTGCAGACAGGAAGAATGTTAGAGTTTCTAGGAGAAGACAGAGTGGCTGAATGGGCCTCAGAGGAAGAGAAGAACAGACGACAGCAAGGAGATGAAAAAACCAAAAAAAACCCCAACCAACCAAGCAGTCAAAGAGAGCGACAGGAACGAGGAAACTATCAGATCAGAATTTCCCGAAGGCAAGGGAAACAGTTTGCACTGGAAAGAGCCCACGGCATTCCCCAGGGGGAATAATTTGCAGACAAAAAGTAGAGCAAGATCTATCCTGTTTGATGGATCACAGAAGGCCGAATGCCTGTTGCAGTATTGTCCCTTTAGTACTAGAAGACTACCACTGTTGCGCTAACCGTCTGAAGAACACTTTCTTCCCCTCCATTGCCATAAAGACCTGTAATTCTGAACCCAAACTCCTCTGTCTCTCTCCCCTCCCTCTGTCTCTCGCCAGTTTCTTTCTTTCCTCCCACGATAATTGCGTTGTGGTCTAAAGCCCATGTCATACTTGGCAGGTCTCTAGCCCTTGTGCACTCTTGACCTTGTGCGCTCTTGACCTTGTGCACTCTTGACCTTGTGCGCTCTTGACCTTGTGCACTCTTGACCTTGTGTTCGGAAAAGATGAGACAACCCAGTTAAGCTAGTACAAGAGCAGTGTGCTGGGTGTGTGTGTGTGTGTGGGGGGGGGGGGGGGGGGGGGGATAGAACATGGTTGGTTTTTCTTGTAAAATGCTGATACAGAGAAAGTTGAGGTTTTTGTCATTCATTCCAAGAAACTAGAATTATTGAATGTCAAAAGCTTGCCCTTTGGGAATATTCATGCTCTGGAAATTTTTTTTTTTAAATAAATTTTTTGTAGTAGTTCAAATACAGTTCAGAGTTGCAACACACAACCAAAACTGTTAGATTCTATAACAAACATGATTCTCTTTGTAATTGAGCACTCTTCTCTGAAAAAAGAATAGTTGGAATACCTCAACATGCATTCAGTAAACAAGGCAGAGTGATTAGCTGAAAGGAAGAATGTGCTCGGCGCTGAATATGACAAGTCATGTGACCAGTTGATCTGCATTTTGCTTCGCAGAGAACTTCACTTGGTGCCCTCTATAAAGCTTGCATTAACAGAGCACCATTGGAATCATATTCTGCTTCAGGTACATGGTAAGATTCTTAGAGTGATAAACGACCCCCCAATTCCTCTTTGATTGGCTGACATTGTGAATCTCTGATCTCAAGTCATTTCAAACAATTGAAAAACAAAATTCAAAGCAAATCGCCCATAGAAACTGATTTTGGAGTACATCATTTACTACAAAGTAAACAAATAAATCCAAACAAAGCGGGTTATGTGTGTCAGAATGATTACATCGTAATTTTGTCGTTGAAAATGAAGAATTTAAGTGTTACTGCAGTCTTAGCCGTCCTGTGAGAGCAGTTGCTCTGCATATACATACATATGTCAGGATAACGCAGCATTGTTCAACAATTTGGTGCCATCAGAGAAAATTCAGCTTCAAAATTCATAACTGTTCTAGAAACACATGTGCAGAAAATTGCCGTTTTGCTGTGCCATGGAGAGAAAGGGGCACAGAACTGACGGTGAAAAAAGCTGCCATCAGTGGTTTGACGATAACCTGCACTGTTGATACCATGCCGGTGTCATCAGTGGTTTGACGATAACCTGCACTGTTGATACCATGCCGGTGCCATCAGTGGTTTGATGATAACCTGCACTGTTGATACCATGCCGGTGTCATCAGTGGTTTGATGATAACCTGCACTGTTGATACCATGCCGGTGCCATCAGTGGTTTGATGATAACCTGCACTGTTGATACCATGCCGGTGTCATCGTTGTTTGATGATAACCTGCACTGTTGATATCATGCCGGTGCATCGGTGGTTTGACGATAACCTGCACTGTTGATACCATGCCGGTGCCATCGGTGGTTTGACGATAACCTGCACTGTTGATACCATGCCGGTGCCATCAGTGGTTTGTCGATAACTTGCACTGTTGATATCCATGCCGGTGCCATCAGTGGTTTGTCGATAACTGCACTGTTGATATCATGCCGGTGCCATCAGTGGTTTGTCGATAACCTGCACTGTTGATATCATGCCGGTGCCATCAGTGGTTTGTCGATAACTTGCACAGTTGATACCATGCTGGTATCACAAGGTACACAGATGCACTGATGGGTGCAGCTCCTTCCCTACATTTTTGAGAGAAATCTGTCATTTTTTTGAATTGCCAGAAACAGAAATTCCGTCTAATCATACAAAGAGAAGAAAACCCAAGAACAAACAGAAATGCCAAAAGGGTAAAGACACTAAGTAGAAATTTGTAAGAAATCTGTCTTTTAGGAATTGCCAAAAACAGAAATTCCATCACACACGCGCGTACGCGCGCGCACACACACACCACACACACACACAAACGGAAGAAAACCCAAGAATGAACAAACATAAAAGCCAAAAGAATAAAGACTCAAAGTAGACCTTTATAAGAGACCTTGTGCTTTTTCTAACCAGAGACAAAATATTTCTTTGACGACCCATGAAAACCCAGTGGAGCAAAGCGCCATTGGTTGTCCTACCTCTGCGTGCTGTTTGTGTTTCTCAGTCAGATGACAGACGGGGAAAAAGGCTGCCCATGATCCCAAGCAGGGCATTTCGGTCCCCCAATCCCAACTTCCGTTTTGTTTTTTTTATTTTTTTATTTTCAGCTTTTGCACCCGTGCAGATGTATTTGGTTAATAACGTTCCTCATTCTAGGACATTGTGATGATTAGCTGGGTAGCCTTGCTACTCCTAGCACGTTTGGTATGTTGTGGTTGATCAGTTGGTTTGTGTTCACACATCGGTCATGTCCTTTGTCATACAGCCTGCTGAGGCGTGGGGTGATGTGAACTGATCTCTGCCCCAGCAGTGTATACCACACACAGACACACACCGGTAGACATGCATAAAGAAGGGATGTTGATACACGGAAGGAAACACTGTCCTTTTCTACATTCTATTACTTTATTTGCCTGTAATTTATATAAGGTGTGTTTCGTTTTGCAGGCCACTGTAATAGGTTATTTTGCATTTTCCCACATTGTGTGTCTTCTAACAACCTCTTGGAATAGCTCACCTACTTTGTTTTAGCTGGTCCAATCACGCGACAGTACTCTGTCTGATAAGTGTTGAATTACTGTTTGGATAAGAAAAAACAGACAGAGAGAGAGAGAGAGAGAGAGAGAGAGAGTCCTATAAGGATTATAAATCAGCATTAACATGCGTTTTTTTACATCCTGTCCTCAGACCAATTCAGCTTTCCAGTGTAACATCCATGAAGCTTGCAAGGAGAATGTAAAGAAGAGAGAACTGGTGGGCAGAGACGGCCGGATGCTGATGAGGTGAGTGCAAGTGAGAGAGAGAGAGAGAGAGAGAGAGAGAGAGAGAGAAACAAAGGAACAATTGGAGTTTGTCACAATGTTGTCGGCAAATTGTGTTAATTGTAAAGAGTCCTCACTTCTTGAGCTCCCATGTTATCTCTGTGCAGTTAATTTCAGCAAGCAATAAGCAGTCCGTTCATCAATATATACAGCTGGGAGGAAGTTTTGAAGGCGAGCCAAAGAGTAGAAATAAAGTAAGAAATAAAACAAGCTATAAATATTTGACTTTTCCCCTCCATTATCAATGCATTAAAACAAAAAGAAAAAGAAAAAAAGGGGGGGAGAGAAGGTTTGCTCAGAGGTTTAAACTCAAGTCTGTCAGCATTTTGGCAGCTTTTTGGTCTAAAAGAAAAAACAAAGAAATGCTGCTCTTTAATAAACGTTAAATGCTATCGACAGCTATGAAAACAACAAAAATTACTCACACTTAAACAACAGTTTGGTCAACATGTTACGTATGTGGGATATATATGGAAGGGAGCACACAGGAGGGGGGGGGGGGGGGGGGGGGGGGCAGGGTGAAAGTTAGGATGGTGGGACAGTGGGTTTTGTGAAACAAAACAAGTCGCCTCCTTTAATCATCATGACCATGAAAGCAAGCTACTTAAAAAAAAACCAAAACTATTTTAAAGCTTAATGATTGAAACAATAATATTCCAAGTAAGTGTGAGCCACATAGCTTACAATAAGTGATGCATGAGAATGATCAATCAAACGATTAAAAAAATAGATGTTTTTCTTTTCTTTTTATTTCACAGCTGAGATTGAACAGAACAAATAGTCAAAACGTGACCTAAGCAACAGCAGCCCAGTAAAAGTATTTATGGTTGAACCCTGCTTGAAATGTTTATTGTTCTACTTCTCCCAAATAATTCTACTGTTCCTCCATCAGTAGCATAGAAGTTGAGCTATGCTTGAAATGTTTATTGTTCTACTTCTCCCAAATAATTCTACTGTTCCTCCATCAGTAGCATAGAAGTTGAGCTACGTTTGAAATGTTCATTGTTCTACCTCTCCTGAATAATTCTACTGTTCCTCCATCAGTAGCATAGAAGTTGAGCTACGTTTGAAATGTTCATTGTTCTACCTCTCCCAAATAATTCTACTGTTCCTCCATCAGTAGCATAGAAGTTGAGCTACAATTGAAATGTTCATTGTTCTACCTCTCCCAAATAATTCTACTGTTCCTCCATCAGTAGCATAGAAGTTGAGCTACGATTGAAATGTTCATTGTTCTACTTCTCCCAAATAATTCTACTGTTCCTCCATCAGTAGCATAGAAGTTGAGCTATGCTTGAAATGTTCATTGTTCTACCTCTCCTGAATAATTCCACCACCCCTTGGTCTGCAGAGTCCAGCGTTTTGATCATCCAAATCTAGCAGTCTTCATCTTTTTCTTCAACTGACACTGACTGGCTGAAGGGACTGATGCTTTTCAGTCGCTGATAAGCAAGATGATATACCAGTGATATGGACTGGCTAATGTCATTTGAAATCACAATGACATTTTTTATAAAAAGCTTAGAAATCTTGTCCCACAGGGACTAGAAATTTCTTCCAAAGGACTCCCATGGATTATCCTGGGATGTATTGTGCATCTGCTTCTGAAAATCTTGTCTTCCAAATGACAGCATATTTCATTTGCACCAGATACTAGAAATCGTTTCTTATGAATCCACTGAAATATCCATGGATGTATTTTGCACCTGATTTTTTTTTTTTTTAAAAGAAATCTCTTTGAAAGGGATCCGTTGAGATGATCTGTGGATCTGTTCTGCACCTGATTCTGGATCAGTCCTTGAATCGCTTTGAAGTTGAAAACCACTCGATTTCTACTGGGCTTGCTGCTTTTTTCCATTCTTTTTTTTCCCCCCAGGACAGGACAGTGACAGACCTGAAAAGGACCCTTTGTGGCTGGCTGGGTTATTTATATATAAAGGAGCCAGGTGTAGTTGGTTGGGTGATAAATGGCCTTTTGTAGCTGGTTGGGCTCTCTGTAAAGAAGCCCTGTGTAGCTGGTTGGGTTCTATATAAAGCAGCCCTGTGTAGTTGGTTGGGTGATAAATGGCCTTTTGTAGCTGGCTGGGTTATATATAAAGGAGCCATGTGTAGTAGATTGGGCTCTCTATAAAGCAGCCCTGTGTAGCTGGTTGGGCTCTCTATAAAGCAGCCCTGTGTAGCTGGTTGGGCTCTGTATAAAGGAGCCCTGTGTAGCTGGTTGGGCTCTATATAAAGCAGCCCTGTGTAGCTGGTTGGGCTCTCTATAAAGCAGCCCTGTGTAGCTGGTTGGGCTCTGTATAAAGGAGCCCTGTGTAGCTGGTTGGGCTCTATATAAAGCAGCCCTGTGTAGCTGGTTGGGCTCTATATAAAGGAGCCATATGTAGCTGGTTGGGCTCTCTATAAAGCAGCCCTGTGTAGCTGGTTGGGCTCTCTGTAAAGCAGCCCTGTGTAGCTGGTTGGGCTCTCCATAAAGCAGCCCTGTGTAGCTGGTTGGGCTCTATATAAAGCAGCCCTGTGTAGCTGGTTGGGCTCTATGCGACAGAGCCCTTTGCAGTGTGGTGTGCTATGTATGTAAAGAACCCCGTGTAGTTGGTAGGGCTGTAAAAGGCTCCGTGGAGCTGATTGGGGTGTGGACCCTGCATAGCTGACTAAAACTATATGTATGATAACCCTGGGCTGCATATCAAAGGACACTGTGTAGCTGACTAAAACTGTATGTATGATAACACTTGGCTGCATATCAAAGGACACTGTGTAGCTGACTAAGCTATATGTATAATGACCCAGGGCTGCATATCAAAGGACACTGTGTAGCTGACTAAAACTATATGTATGATAACCCTTGGCTGCATATCAAAGGACACTGTGCAGCTGACTAAGCTATATGTAAATGACCCTGGGCTACATATCAAAGGACAGTGTGTAGTTGACTAAAACTATATGTATGATAACCCTTGGCTGCATATCAAAGGACACTGTGCAGTTGACTAAGCTATATGTATAATGACCTGGGCTACATATCAAAGGACACTGTGCAGCTGACTAAGCTATATGTATAATGACCTGGGCTACATATCAAAGGACACTGTGCAGCTGACTAAGCTATATGTATAATGACCTGGGCTACATATCAAAGGACACTGTGCAGCTGACTAAGCTATATGTATAATGACCTGGGCTACATATCAAAGGACACTGTGCAGCTGACTAAGCTATATGTATAATGACCTGGGCTACATATCAAAGGACACTGTGCAGCTGACTAAGCTATATGTATAATGACCTGGGCTACATATCAAAGGACACTGTGCAGCTGACTAAGCTATATGTTATAAGACCCTGTGCTGCATATCAAAGGACAGTGTGTAGTTGACTAAGCTATATGTATAATGACCTGGGCTACATATCAAAGGACACTGTGTAGCTGACTAAGCTATATGTATAATGACCCTGTGCTGCATATCAAAGGACACCGTGTAGTTGACTAAGCTATATGTATAATGACCTGGGCTACATATCAAAGGACACTGTGCAGTTGACTAAGCTATATGTATAATGACCTGGGCTACATATCAAAGGACACTGTGCAGCTGACTAAGCTATATGTATAATGACCTGGGCTACATATCAAAGGACAGTGTGTAGTTGACTAAGCTATATGTATAATGACCTGGGCTACATATCAAAGGACACTGTGTAGCTGACTAAGCTATATGTATAATGACCTGGGCTACATATCAAAGGACACTGTGCAGCTGACTAAGCTATATGTATAATGACCTGGGCTACATATCAAAGGACACTGTGTAGCTGACTAAGCTATATGTATAATGACCTGGGCTACATATCAAAGGACACTGTGCAGCTGACTAAGCTATATGTATAATGACCCTGTGCTGCATATCAAAGGACACTGTGTAGTTGACTAAGCTATATGTATAATGACTCTGGGCTACATATCAAAGGACAGTGTGTAGTTGACTAAGCTATATGTATAATGACCTGGGCTACATATCAAAGGACAGTGTGTAGCTGACTAAGCTATATGTATAATGACCTGGGCTACATATCAAAGGACACTGTGCAGCTGACTAAGCTATATGTATAATGACCCTGTGCTGCATATCAAAGGACAGTGTGTAGTTGACTAAGCTATATGTATAATGACCTGGGCTACATATCAAAGGACACTGTGTAGTTGACTAAGCTATATGTATAATGACCCTGTGCTGCATATCAAAGGACACCGTGTAGTTGACTAAGCTATATGTATAATGACCTGGGCTACATATCAAAGGACACTGTGTAGCTGACTAGGCTATATGTATAATGACCTGGGCTACATATCAAAGGACACTGTGTAGTTGTCCGGGCTAAATACTAAAGGACCCTTTCTAGTTGTCTGGGCTAAATACTAAAGGACCCTTTCTAGTGGGCTGGGCTACATATAAAAAAACCCTTTGTAATTGAGGAAACTTTATGTATAATGACTGGGCTTCATATCAAAAGACCCTTTGTAGGTGGCTGGGTTACATAATCAAAGGACCCGGCTGGGTTACATAATCAAAGGACCCTTTGTAGTTGGCTGGGCTACATATGAAAGGACCCTTTTTAGCTGTCTGAACTGTGATGAAAACTGAACTGTGATTTGTACCTGCCTGAATGTGGTTAGGTCCAGGCATTTGTTACTGCTGAGAAAATCCTTCAGTTGTGAAAGTCAGAAATTGAATTTCAATGAAAAAGAAAAAAAAGAAAAAATAAAGAGAAAGAGAGGCAGAGATGGAATTAGGCAACCTGAAGTGGTTGTATGTCTGCACCTTAACTTTTTTTTAACAACCTGGTGTGTGCGCGTGCGCACACACACACTCTCACACACACACACACTTGCATGGAACATGTGAGGATGCAGACAAAAAGAAAAGAAAAGAAAAGAAAATTTCATTAGAAAAATGAATCTCTCAGCTTTTGGGGGAAATGTCCTTCAGTGTAGGAACCTCAATGTCCAACATCCATTTTGATAATGAATTCATATTGGAGGCAGCCCTTTTCAGGTCAAAATTCACTTCCTCGCAAAAACATTGCTGTTCAGTGTGGAGGGGAGAGGGAGGAACGAGAAAAAAGCAAAAAGCAAACAAGGACATTCACAAAATCTAATATTCTTACATCACAACATAATATGGAGCAATGGAAAGCAAGGTGCTGAACATTTTTCCAAACAAATCAAGGAGAAGTTTCGGAATTCTGACCATCAACTCAAAGAGAGGACTAGATTGGGGTAAGGGGGGGAGTAGTGGTGGGTGGTGGTGGTGGGTGGTAGTGGTTGGAACAGGGGTTGCTGTGAAGAGATCAATGTCAGCACTATACAAATTGCTCTCATCCACTTTCACTCATTTGATTTAAAAAATGGAACATGTTATGTTCAAAACAACATCTGTGTTAACTTTCGTGATATACTTATAATGTCTGTAAAACAACTTTGTGCATACATTTCATATCATACACTATAGTCAGCATGGGATTATTTCGAAATCATTTGTTTGATGGTGGCACACACACACACACACACACACAAAAAACAAGGATGGTTTGATCAAAATAATTTTGAGCTGTTTGCGTGGAGGTACCCTTTCCAATACCCCACAGGATAAGTAAGGAAATGATTATGATACCATGTCAAGTCTCAATATAAGCTGAGATAAAACAACAAAGGTCTGGCGTTAGACGTATAACATAGCTGCATACAAATCGCAAATATTTACACAGTTGTGAATGTAAACAATTCTGATTTTTAGAGGATAAAAGGTCACTACGCCGACATACCAATAAAACAAACAAATGACAGTTCAGTTGGAAATATTTCCATTTTCCTCATTTGCATCGTTCATCCCCATCCTTCCCTTCTCTGTTGCTCTGTGGTTTTGAATTATCTTTCTCTGTGACTGTTCGTTCCATTTGAAAATCTTCACAGTCATTGTTATGCTGACAGTGGCTTGATTTGTATGCGTTTGACCTTCCACCCAGCCCCCCTCCTCTACTCCCCTCTCCCTAACTGCCGTTAATTCCACTTCAACTTGCTTGGTCAACGTATGAGGGATCACATCTCTAGGAGATCCAGTAGAGGCTGTTTTACACGGTTCTTATCTGGCACCAGTGCCAGCGGGAATGATAGTGATAAGGCTTGGGTTGTTGGACAGTAAGCTGACCACTTGGGCACATTGTTACCTCCCTTGCATCTTTTCGGGAACCTCGAGCTCAGGCGCAGAGATTCTCTTTGATAACGATAATTCTTTCTTGATGATTTCGCTGCTTAATTCTGTAGAGCATTTTCGTCCGTTCTCTTCTGTGGCTTTGGAAGGCCATTGGATTGCAATTTTTTTTGTCCATAGTGGTTAGAATGCTGAAGCAGTCCAATGTGTTACCAAAACGTACCCAAAATACCACGACACAATGAATTTCTCCTGCAGGCATTGCAACTGTGCAACATGTCATGTAAAAGAGTTTTTGTCTGATCCGCCATGATTAAAGTCGAGAAAAAGAAAAGTAACTTTCCTCGACGGTTTAGAGTGTTCTGAATCAATGAACAACTTCAGCTTTAGAACTCTTCTGTGCTGAAAACCAACAAGTCATCAAATTAGAAAATGTAAGTCTATGAGATAACAAGATAACGTGCGTGTGCGTGTGTGTATGTGTGTGTGTGTGTGTATTTCAGTACATTTACTAGCAGTTATAGAGTGTGACCCCCCCAAATATTTTTGTGACGCCATGAAAATTTGGAAATGAGTTTTTCACACAGAGTCTGACCGCCTAATTTTTAGGAAATAATGATCACTGTGTCATGTAATTATAAGTTGGTTGTCTCAGAGATCTCAGGAATGGACATAGTGCAGCTGGGCCAGGTTTTACAGGCAAAGGAGGTCGACCAGCCAGATGTATGATGGAACCCATACACTATCAGCAAAGAGTTTAGCATTACACTGTACGTCCTCAGCCCTTGGTAGCCCCACTGTTCCTGCCTCCCATCCACAACTGTTTGTTTACTGATTAATATTGGCAAAATCACTCTTTTAATGAAAGGTGTATTATTTGCCAGTTGTTTCTCCCCCCCCCCAACTTATTCATTTGTTCCATAAATGACTTGCATATATGTTTATACTAGATCAGCTCCAACTTAACATACATCCAGAACTGGAGAGTATGGATATAAACTTCAGCTGAACTGTTAACACAAAATGAGTGTCTTTTGATGTTGGAAATATCCATAACGAGGGTAGATTTATGTAATGCTCGGTTTAATAGTGCTAATAGAACAAAAAATAACACTTGACAAACCTAACCAAGATACATGCATTTGTCACCAGTACTTGATTGAAACTGCAATAAAAGAAAAGCAAAATTCAGCACGATAAATTACAACACATTCAACCGATGACATGGATTTTAATCATTTTAATACACACACATCGCATTGAAAATAAACAGAAAAGGATGAGACTGTCCATTTTTCGTGGCCACATAAATGCTACACACACACATTAAAAACAGGTCAACAGGGCAGGACGTTCGTTAACATGAAATCTTCCTGTGTTAACATAAAGTCTTCCTGTGTTAACATAAAGTCTTCCTGTGTTAACGTTAGTCTGGAGTGAATATTGCGTCAGGAAGGAAAACCTGCCAATAAAACTCACAAAAAAAGTTCCAACAGTGAACAGTAACAAACAAGGCATCAGCCAGACATCGTCAGTGCGCAAGGAAGAACTGCTCAGGTTATAAAGGGTTGGGGATAGGGGTTAGGGACAGGTGCACCGGGGGGTGGGGGAACAGGGGAGAGGGGGGAGTGGCTAATAATATAATCATTATTTTTTCATACTTTTTTCTTCCGTATTGTTAATGAGTGGACGGGGAGTTTACGCCCAGTCTAAAAAAGTGTGGATCAGCAAAGTTATCACTGGGGGAGGGGGAGTTGAATTAGGATGGCTTGGGTTGAAGAGGGGACACAAGCTGAACGTTTTCTGTTTCTGACCAGAGTACTCTGGTTCAGTGCAGACAGCTTTCAAAACATCTTGCATGCCCTGCTTAGAATGTTTTTTTCTTAAGTCGGATGTGAAATACTGTGGATTGAAGGTTAGTGTCCTGAAGTCTTATGGTTTTTAAGATTAGGTGTGAAATACTGTGAATGAAAGGTTAGTGTCCTGCAGTCTCTGGTTGTTAAGATTAGGTGTGAAATACTATAAATGAAAGGTTAGTGTCCTGCAGTCTCTGGTTCTTAAGATGTGATACCCGTGATGAGGTTCTGTTTGTCTAGGGCAGTATGGAAGAAGGGGCCTAACCCTCTTCTGCGGCCTTGAACTCCTCCGAATCATTCTGATTTGTCTGAATGGAATGCCCTGTGCATGTCTGTGCACTATGTGAACACAGTGCAGGCTTCCAAGGGGGGTGCAGGATTGCCTCTGGCTGGTTTGTTCAGCATTTGAGGAGAACATTCTCTGGGTCCCACTGGCGACTTCGAGTGTATGGTTTTCATGTCTACCTTTTGGCTGACTGTGGGGAAAGACCTAGTGGTGGTGAGGATAGGCACACTGACAACAGGGAAAGACTGCAACCTGTGATCATCTCCAGAGGGCACATAATGACTGTGGCCAAAGCTTGGCCGTGCCTGGAGTTGTACTGCTTTCACCTGTCAGCTGAACAGCCACAAGTGGGGTTGCAGGGTGCGTGTAGCGGTTCACCAGGTGGTAGTGTTTTTCACCTGTCTGCTGAACAGCCACAAGTGGGGTTGCGGGATGCGTGTAGCGGTTCACCAGGTGGTAGTGTTTTTCACCTGTCCGCTGAACAGCTACAAGTGGGGTTGCGGGATGCGTGTAGCGGTTCACCAGGTGGTAGTGTTTTTCACCTGTCAGCTGAACAGCCACTAGTGGGGTTGCGGGATGCGTGTAGTGGTTCACCAGGTGGTAGTGTTTTTCACCAGTGGGCGCTGCAGTCATGAAACACAGCTGGTACACCAATGGGGGCGCTTACATGAGGTTCTGTTGTGTTGCATCCGGTGGCCATCAGGCAATGGCATCTGCCAGGGAGCAGTTGTGTAGCCTGTGTGTCCTTAGGGAATGCCTTGCACATGCCTGCACACTGGGTGAAGGCTTTGAAGGGTGCTGTGTACCCTGTGTGTCCCTAGGGAATGCCTTACACATGACTGCACACTGGGTGAAGGCTTTGAAGGGTGCTGCTGTGTAGCCTGTGTCCCTTGGGAATGCCTTACACATGCCTGCACACTGGGTGAAGGCTTTGAAGGGTGCTGTTTATGTACCCAGTGTGTCCTTAGGGAATGCCTTAGACATGCCTGCACACTGGGTGAAGGCTTTGAAGGGTGCTGTTTATGTACCCTGTGTGTCCTTAGGGAATGCCTTACACATGCCTGCACGCTGGGTGAAGGCTTTGAAGGGTGCTGTTTATGTACCCTGGGTGTCCTTAGGGAATGCCTGACACATGCCTGCACACTGGGTGAAGGCTTTGAAGGGTGCTGTTGTGTACCCTGGGTGTCTGTAGGGAATGCCTGCACACTGGGTGAAGGCTTTGAAGGGTGCTGTTGTGTAGCCTGTGTGTTCTTAGGGAATGCCTGACACATGCCTGCACACTGGGTGAAGGCTTTGAAGGGTGCTGTTGTGTACTATGTGTGTCCTTAGGGAATGCCTTACACATGCCTGCACGCTGGGTGAAGGCTTTGAAGGGTGCTGTTGTGTACTATGTGTGTCCTTAGGGAATGCCTTACACATGCCTGCAGGCTGGGTGAAGGCTTTGAAGGGTGCTGTTGTGTACTATGTGTGTCCTTAGGGAATGCCTTACACATGCCTGCACGCTGGGTGAAGGCTTTGAAGGGTGCTGCAGCATTGCTCTGCTGGCTGGCAGTTCAGGACAGCGCTTCTCTGGGTCCCACTGCTAGTTTCAGAAATATCTTTGTCTAAGAGTTCCTGCAGTATAGAGAGTTCAGTTCAGTGCTTTTCTGGGTCCCACTGCTAGTTTCAGAAATATCTTTGTCTAAGAGTTTCTGCGGTATAGAGAGTTCAGTTCAGTGCTTTTCTGGGTGCCACTGCTAGTTTCAGAAATATGTTTAAGAGTTTCTGCAGTATAGCGAGTGGAGCCTAACCCTTTTACGCTGCCTTAACCTATGTAGAATCTTTCACAGCTGAGTGGGAAGAGGTCTTCAAAATGTGAAAAACCCAACTACATGGGTGTCTTGACCTCTGACCATCAGCTCCACAGCCAAACGCTCTGACCGTTTGACTTCTGTGGCCCTCTCATGAATATGCATTCTGTTCCTTCCTTTTTTGATGGCATGGGCCTGTAATGAATATGTATTCTGACCCATCCTTTTTCCTGGTTTTAGGTTTTATTATCAGTTATGTATATAGAAGTGTTTCATTGCTCCCATCAGTTTTTCTCTCTCTCTCTCTCTCTCTTAGTCCGCTTGCTTATTCGTAACATACTTTTCTGACTTTATAATTGGTATAGGACACATTGTATGAAATAATTGTTCGTTACTCCCCATCATTAGGGGCAATGGCCTAAATATGAATAAAACATCTAAATCTGGATCTCTTTTAGTCTTTTATGGAAGGAAAATATTTGAATTTTTGTTTTATGTCTTCCCTCATTTTCTTATTTTTGCATTGTGTACTCTTAATTTTCCGTCTTCTAAAAAAAAAAAAGGCAACTCAAAATCAATTGCTTGTCATCAAATTTGTTTGAATTTTTGTGTGCATTGTCTTGCGTTGAGTTTCCATGGCAGATGAATCGAAATATTGCACTGTTGACAGTGCAAAACGCATCTGGTCCAAAAAAAAGGTGCGGTGTAAGGTTATTGATTGGCTGGATTAGTATTTGACGTTAATCATGTTACTGTCAAAACTTGTGTGTGCGTGCGCATGCTCGTGCCTGTAGGTGTGCATGTGTGAAAAAGAGTTCAAAACAACTTTGTGAACTTTTTAGTGTAGTTGGGGAAATATGTAATCCAGAAAATAAGTTGTAATATTAGGTGCATGTTTGTTTTGAATGGAGGACATCCTTCTTATCAAAATGTGTATAGATTTGTGTTTCACCAGAATTTTTCTAGTGTGAAGGGAATCGTAAGCCGACATTTACTGAATTCAGCACATATAAATGAAACGCACAATACGTCTCTTTTATCATTAGCAATATTTGCCTCCATTTTTTATGTTTTTCAGCATTATGAAAAAAGGAAAAAAAAGAAGGAAAAAAAAAAACAACAGTGATAATTATTTCCTAAAAATTAGGGGATCATACTCTGTACAAAAAACTCGCTTCCAAATTTACAGGGGGTCACAAAGATATTTAGGGGGTTACCATTAATAACTGCTAGAAAATGATGTGAAAAAACACACACACACACACATGAGCGTGCTCTCACTGGCTCACACACATAAATGCACAGAGAAAGGGATAGAAATGCATTAGAAAAGAGGTGTTTATAATAGAGAGAGAAATACATTAGAATTGAGGTGTTTATAGTGAAGTTGATAAAACATTCTAGATGGCGCTAAATATTATCTACTCATATTCGTGTTCCTGTGTTTTTAAAGTGTTGTCAGCTAACACAAGTTTCTATCAGGATTTTTACAGTGAAACTCGATTTGTGGGATGTCCTCTTCGATTATCATCACAGAATTTCCACTAAGCAGGCCATTTCCTTCAATGTTGAAATATTTTATGGTATGACCAAATTCCAATCACCATGCAGTGATCATCGGAAGCCTGATGGAATCGACGATGAAACAGTAGACTGGCCATTCTTGCTCTGTGAGCAGCACATTGGTACGACCAGAACGAGCCATTTTAATTATCCGAAATGGTCATGTTGCATAGATCATTCGACTTCTGTTCCATTCGCTGGATTATCACCCAAGAGCCACAGCTGAACCGTCGGATTTTGATTCTGAAAAGCGGAAATTCCTACGGTTTTCCATGCTTTTCCCACTTAGCTGAATCACATGATCTTGTGGTCCAATCATAGACTGGATAGGCCTGTCTATTTTGATGACTCTGTTGGTTTACAGTAAAGAAGAGTTCACAAGCGAAAGTGTTTATCGATTCAGAACGTTCTAAAATGTCGAGGAAATTTGTTTTTAAACTTCGATCTTGGCGGATAAGACGAACGCCCTTTTGCGTGATGGGCCACTCAGAGTTGTAATGCGTACAGGAGAAAATCAGGCGGTAAGTTTAGGTACGTTTTTGTGACGCACTGGCCTTAATTCCAGCGTGTCAGATGGGAAGTTTATGCGTCAGAGACGCACATTTGTGCGTAAGAATTATCACCGAAAAAGAAAACGAGGAAATGCGAGTATTCAAAATGACTTCAGTTGAAGCAATAGCTTGCTTGATTACTTGGCATAAGAGTGGATTAATTTTCAGATGTGCACAGTGGAACATCATCGCAGACTGGTAGAACTGAAAACGGTTTCATGCTCGGGCAGCTTTGATCTGGAAACGGGTCATTTCCACAAGCACTGAAAATAGCCAATGGAAAACAAAATACTGAAAATAAAAAGGTTTTATTGAACATGTATGTGATCTGTAAGACTTCTTGAAATAAGAAAATGGAGGGGGGGCGACAGTCGACATCAAGGGAAAGGAAATGGCTCAGATTTGATTAGATTATTCTGTTATGCAGATTCACAAACGATACATGGAGTACACTTTAAACACAAATTAATGATTATTTTTGATTATGTGCTTTTCAATAGTGACACAAAAGAGTGAATGAAAAAGCTCATCTTGCAAGATATTTTTTTAAACCGAAACATGCAGAAACAAAAACATAGCCTTAGACACATGTGACATTAACATGAACCACACACACAAAGAGTAGCCCATTTGGTGACAAAAGCATTACTGCGCAGAGCTGACAAAAAAAAGAAGAAAAAAAAGATAATGCCATGAACAGAAAAATATGTATCAACTATTGTATCAACTGGCAGTAAGAAAGCTTCATGAAATCTTTTTGTTTTTCAAACTTTATTGAAGGGGGGGGGGGGGGGGGGGGGATAGATCAGGAATTAGGTTTTATTATCATTCTTATTTTAACCTGTAGCTTTCTCCCCTTCAGCCCCACTTGTTTGCCCAAAACCGAATTGTGCACCCACATGAAAGATACAAGTGATTGGTTGAATGTAGAGCGAAATGCACTGTTTGTTTTGTAATTTCTCTCCTACGTTTTGGTGGCCAGTGATTTTGTTTTTTGTGCAGGTCATTTGGGCATCAAGTTTGTTTCTCCCATTCATCGTGTATCATTCAGACAGCCCTGCAGAAAAGACTCCCCTGAACATTTTTTTTTTTGAAAATAGGAAAAGTTTTACCAATGTGTATGCAATACTCTGTGTACATCTGGGTATCCAGTGCTCTGCGTTTATGTGTGTATGCAATCTTCAACAGAGTATTGCATACACACATAAATGCAGAGCTTTGGGAGCCAGATGTACACACAGGCATCACACTGGTTTATGTAATGCTCACTCTTATTCGCTCGTTTTCAGTGAACACTGAGCATTACATAGACTTGATATTTGACAGACTGAGTCGACACTTTCCTAAATTCTCCCATGCAGAGATGTCTTTGATGAAAATGTTTTATTTGTGTGCATCATGGAAAAAACCTTAAAATCTGCAAGAATATTATATTGATGGAATATATAAATGAAATGAATATAACTGTGTGGATTTATTGTTGGTTTGAAAGTTGGATTAGAGAAGACGTTTAAATTTAGATCAGAGTCTTTATTGCGTGGTAAAATTGAACGGAAAAAATTTTTGGGGTGGAATAGCCTATCTCCAAGTTGGAGATTCAGAGGTTCCACCCCATGGTAAAAGTGAAATTTTCCAGTAACAAAACAAATGGGTAATTTTTAAGTGGCTCAATGATTAACCTAAACGTAATGGTGACTGAAGAGTACACGATATGAATTCTGATCCAATACTAGTTTGACTGGGACTTCTAGTGACTGACTTGAACAAAAAAGATGATCACTTAGTTCAACTTTTGCTGTACACATACAATAATACATATATGTACAAACTATACAGTTTCATAAATGCACATAGCCCTTATCATTTCTGTACAGTGACAAATATTAACTAGCAGCTCTTTCGCTGGACTAGTCACTAGAGACTGTCGGTCGTACAACTCCACAACAACCATTCCCACATGTAAAAGTATAACAACTCGAAGAAAAGACAGCTGAAAATCCACAGGACTACACAGTAAAAACTTTGCAGTGACTAAATATTAAGACAGCCCTTGCACAAAACATATATAGTGGAATGTTCTGCTCAGTCTCCTGTGAAGACCACCACGTCTTGGGACCATCAACACTGGAATTCAACTATAAAGGACCCTGTCTAAATGGGCAACATGGAAAAATGGCCTGAAAGGTACAATCTGACAGTCCACATGCAGGGGCCAGGCACACAGAGACGCACACTCCTATGCCGATCGCTCATCCCTTGGACACGGTGGTATTCAGTATTGCAGACGGGCAAAAATAGTCAACTGCACACTCCTATGCTGATCGCTCATCCCTTGGACACGGTGGTATTCAGTATTGCAGACAGGCAAAAATAGTCAACTGCTACTTATTTGTAGGGAACAAACCCATATAACATATCTATACCATTGGAGAAGATGGATAAAAATTGACCGTGATCTACACATCACTTGGTGATCGATGAAAGTCCACAGTGCCGATGACCATCTCGTCTTTCATGGCACCGTCGGGTCAAAGTTCATCACGATTCATGAGTGTCTGAGACTCTAACCAGGGTACAAATAACTGACAGAGGGAAGTAGTCGGCCACAGAATAAACAAAATAGCTATATGTTCATTCTTAATAAGAATGGCACATGAGCTGTTTTACAGGTTCTGCTGTCCTCCATTTATATTAAAAGAGTAATTGCTTGCAGCCATACATTGTGAGACTGCATAGCCAAGGGCCTGCAACAAACAGGTATTAGTCTTCTGTGGGATGTTATTCCTGTGCATGAGGGAACTAAATCATGCCACTCAAAAAAACATGTACGTGACTGAAAAATACAAAATCGAAATGATATGCTCTTACGCGTTTGCTATGACGAGTAATAATCCACAGACCTGTTTACCCCAAATTCGTGTACCTGTAATATCTCGGGCAGAAATCCATAATTTAAACAAAAAAACCTGTAATTTTCATAATGGCAGTACTTTCGCAACTTTTGAAGATTTGTAAAACCAGCCATTGGCGTGTAAGACCGCTTTGTCGCTATCTTTGACAAAGTGAAAGGCGCAAGGCATGCTGGGAAATGTCTTCTTACTAATTTTGACCGAAACGTTAGCAGACAAAACTTCATGTTTAACAATTTTTTTTTTAATGTTTTTTTTTCCTGTAATATTTTTGTTTTTGTTGTAATTCCCGTAATTTTGATTTTTTTCCCCGTACAAATTATGACAAAATCATAAGGGTAAACAGGTCTGCATCCATTTTAATGTTCCACCACCTCGATGTATGAGCTGCTTTGTCTTTAGAAAATCGACTGTAACCATCTGTCCCCAAAGAGAAGAAAAAAAAAAGTAAGCATTTTGTTCATTAAGCCTTTCCATATTACAATTCCAATAAAATAATCCACAAAGGCCCTTAAATGACAGTGATTTGAAGCCCATAGTCAGGTAAATAACGGGTTTTTAACCGAGACATTACTGAAGACCACAACAGAAGACCAAGGTAGGAAAAGATATTGACATTGCCACAGACTGGTTTCAGCCTTTGCCATGCAATAAAATGCTGGTGCCCCAACACAGGCGTTACCAACATGTACGTGATGCCCATTTTACAAAACTAACCAAGATGTCACCAGAAAACACTTCTAGTTCCGGCTGCAGCCTCTTTCTAGCCCCGCCATTTTGCGGAAAGAGCATCTGCTCACAATAAGTAGGACAGTTGGATTTCATTCCTTCTCATAGTTACTTCAAAGGGGGTGACTACATCTAAACACTATTGATTTATTTAGAAATATTTCTTTAGGCGCAAGGGACGTCAGATATATCAGACCTTTTGTTTTTATTATTCTTTGGCTGCAACAGATCTAAAAGAGCGCAACATGTACGTTACTAATGGTAATGTACATGTCTGAAGCTGGATGTCTTCAGTAAAAATTTTTTCACAGTGCTTTCCGAATGTCTCTTTTAACCTCAGATATTTTTTTTTATAACGCATGGGAATGCAGTTGGCCTAACTTGAGGTAAAGAAAGATTTCCACTGGTGTTACATAATTTGTTTTATGCAGCTTTGTATTGATGACAATTTTATGACAAAGTTTGGCAGAACTTTCCAGATTTTGGTACTAGTGAAGTAGTCAGTAAATTACAAGAGAAAACCTTAAATTCCGTATTCCAACTGGGAAAGGACTCAACATTGCATATAAAAATATACACACATGTAAAATGTACCAACTGAAAAAATTTGGATGGGTACTCAAAATGGCACCAGCTGATGGTAACGCACATGTTGTATGGTCCTTTTTTCAGATGTGGACCCCCAAAATGGCGAAAACATGGGCAGTAGTTGAGAGACAACGAAAGAAGGTACTAGATGAAGAAAAATACCTGCAGAAAGAAAGAGGCACAAAAAGTACTTCGTTCCTGCAACAAAACTTACAGAGCAGAAGATGAAAGAGAAAATTTATGAAAAACTGAAAGAGGACTGTTGGAGATACAGAGAAAAAAAGGGAGCAGAAAAACTGACTCAGCAACAGCAGGAACTGGATGAGGAAAGGCAATCAGTATTCTCTGATACAAGAGGATATGAAAGCAGGTTGCCTTCAACGTCTGCAGAAAGACAGCTGCAAGTTAGACTTCCTTTCCCCAGGACCAGAACAGTCTCTGGAAGGTCAGCAGTGAGAAAACTGCAGAGGACGGTGGCCTCCATGCGTGAACAAAACAGAAAACTTGAAAACAGACTTAAAACAGCAACAAGATACAACCAGGTGCTTCACAACAGCTTCAACATGTTCAGCAGAGATTGAGCTTAACTTCAAGTTCACCAAAAACTCCAAGAAGCAAAACAAAAGAAATGATGGACAATTGACCAGCGTCGTATTCTTGGAAAAGGGTTGCTTTTGGGGGAAGCTGTTGCCAAACAAGTAGAAGCAGCAGCCAAAGAAAAGGCTGGAGAAGTACAGGTGTTGGGCTCCATTTAAAGGACGTGGCAGAATGAACATTCACGCCGTTTGTGGAGCAGGAGAGTCGGTCATCAAATTCAGAAATGTTACTTGTTACTGCAGTCACGGACTGACTGGAGATCTCTGTGACAGTTGGCAGACTGAGCGTGTTGCTGGAAACAAAACCTCTAAAGCCAGTGTGCCAAGGAAAGGCCGAAAAACCTGTGCCCCTTCGTCAGAAGCACTTGCCCAGGGTCCTGCAGATGCACTGGATGGGCAGCCATTCGACACTATGGATTGCATGTTGCTGCAGTGTGCTATGGCCAATGGTACATTGGCCAAGTCCTTGGAATCGACGAAAATGACAGAGCACAAATCGCTTTCATGGAAAGCAAAATACGCTGTTTCAGTGGCCTGTCAAGCCTGATGTCCTGTGTGTGTCAAGAAGAAACGTTCTGTGCATCATTGAGAAACCACAACCATGTGCCAAGACAGCTAGAATGCACAAGCCATCAGAAAATGATTAGGAACAGGTCACCTCTGCCTTCAACATGTACGTTACAAAGTGATTCTTTACAGGCCCGACAAACTAATCAGTGCACTCGCTGAGCTCTCAGACTGCTTGACATCAGTTTTCTGAAGTATGTATGAGGCAGCTTTTAGTATTTTCAAGCAGACGTTCGCATTTGTTCCCGTGGTTTCAGATGCTTTGGCTGGGTTGTCATTTCCAACATGTTCGTTACATTCTACGTTTGCCTTCTGTTGGTTTTTAATCCCTTTATTTAAAGAAAATGGTGGGTGGTTAGCTTCAGCCAGTAGGCAGTTGTTGACTTCATTTTGATTGAAAATTAATGAACATGTAAAAGTCGTTACGTTTTCAGTACATGCACAAAAAGAATTTTTGAGGAGCACCAAAATTATTGATGTCGGCAGTTTCATTTTTGGAAACAGTCATTGCAGGGCTTGCATGAAAAAAAAAACAGTTTGGTTACTAGCTTTGCCTTCAAGGCTACAGGGTTTGGAAATTCACTCTTGGGAAAGGTTTTGTGATAATCAGCTGGACGAAAAATGTTGCCGTTTACTTTCTGTGTCTGCGAGACATGTGCTTTCGTTTTCTCCTGTTAGTTGTGTTTATAGGGTCCAGTGGACTACTAGGAGCCAAATCAGGACCTCAACTATCATATCTGCTAAGTCTCTAGATACAAATACCCACACTAGTATTAACACATCGCTTAAAATTTGAGGACAAAAGCACAATTATCTGTTCAACTCCAATGACACCTGTATACATTATTAAAACACTATATTTTATAAAATAAGTTTACCTCTTTCAAAAAAGAAAAAATAAGATCTACTGAAATCTCACGAAAAAGAACTGATAAATCACTGGTGGAAAAGAACTTCTCTCCGATACACATCAAATCAGCACATTCTGTCAAAAAATGATTAACACTGAACAAGCCGTCACACGCAACACACCATGGGGGGTCTTCCCTTCTGGGTATCCAACTGTGCGTTATATAGCTTGACTTTGAACTAGACTCCTGATTAAAGTATCGGCAGCAATTTACCTTCTTCTTGAGTGCATTTGTTTGTGGTTGTAGAATGTTCCATGAGTGTCGTACATGTTTCTTTGGGAGTTTTCAGTACCTCTTATACAATACCTGTATGTCCCAAACCTGCTTGTATTGCCAGTGGGCACTCAGCATTTCTTCCATAGTGATGGTCAATTTACCTGAAAAAGCTCTTGATATTGGGGGGGGGGGGGGGGGGGGGATCTAATAAAAATGTACATCTTGCCGAGGTTCCAAGTGCCATTCTTATTGAGAATGGGCGTACAGCATTGATGAATTCCATCCAATACTGCCACACCAAGATTTGCAAGATGGGTTTATCAGAATTATCTGAATGAAGAGACCGCAAATCATCACTGTGGCCTTTGTTTTTCAAATGATGCAAGGACTCATAACTTCAACCATAAAACACTTCATCTAAGGAACGAAGGGGAAGTACATACAACATACATACCGACTTTTCTCTTGATTTTGTCTGCAACATACAAGCATGACTCAGACTGAACTCGCTTCTGACGAATAGGTTACGTTGAACAAAGGAGTAAACAACACGGAATTCATGTTGTTTACAGCCTGGCCAAACAACATCATGAACACGAGAGGAAAACCATCATCATCCAGGTAAGGTAAGGTAATGTTGCTTATAACCCAGCCGACTGCAAAGGGCCATATCAGGGCTGTCACCATGTTAAAATCAACTCAAGTCATCAAAAAAAAAAAAAAAAAAAAAAGAACTTTCACACATCTCTTTAAAATACATCTTCTAAAAACATACCAGAAACAGGGATTCCTTATCCTACTGTGGTTTAGGTTCCCGTTTACCATATCCACCGTGCAACACAGTGTCCTCCACCAGCACAATCACTGTCTGTAGTTCATTCACTTCACCAGGTAAATCTGAACATCTGTTGGGGCAGTAGACAATAAGATTATTACACTCATTGTCATGTTGCTAACATCGCACAGAGTGTGAATTTTTTTTTCACGCCAAAAGATGCAGTACACACCAATATTTATCGCCTACATATAATAGTAGTATCAAAGAAATGAATTTCGACCTATTTTCCACATGCACCAGTGTCAAATTTCCCATTGAACAATCCACATAGTCTTGGTGTGTGTTCAGTGGTCTCTTTCACTTTCAGGGACAACGTATCCTGGGAATAGCGGTCCTGTTCCAGAGAAGTTGGATGCACAATACTGTCAATAACGAAAGGAGACTGTACAGAGAGCTGACGCTTGCAGTCTGTTCTCAACTTGCAAAACAGAGTGGTCGGTTTCTTCAACATTTGTACAGTCTCATGTACATGTTCAATACCTGTACAGTCTAGTGAGCATTTTCCGTCTTTGTCAGTGCAGGAGAATGGCAGAACTAATGTGTTGTTTTTGTTCTGTCCATCCCAGTGGGTCTGGGGGACTGGGTAGCACAGCGTGAGATCAACGGGAAGCATGCAGCCTGCGATTGTTCACTTCACTGGTTCATGACATGAACACCGTCTCCTACACTCTGAGCATGCACATAGTTACGAAATGGTCTCCTGGGAGTGTTCTTTAAAAACTTGACAAAGCACAAAATATCTGTCTACTGCAGATCTACAAGAGTAGACACACGATTGGGATGCGAGGTTCTTTTGGACACTTCAGTCTTCAACTGCAGAGTTTTATCCTGTTTCAGCCAGAATCATCAAACGGAGTAAATTCCGACCATTCTGTTCTGAACACACACACACATGCTGAAAAGCTGGTCTCTGATCTAAACCTTTGAATGTTTGCCAACCACTGACAACTGGAACGGTTTGAAAAGGTTTCAGATGACAAGATCAGCATGACAGATTAAAACGTTTTCAACCGACTTGCAGCAAATCGGTCCATTGACGGTAGGAAACCTCTAGAGAACCAACAGACATACGAGGATAGGATCTCCAATGTGTGCGTTGACACGACACCAAAGAGATCCTGCTACTACCTGGCCTGCTTGATGAATCGGATGTTGTTGCAGTCGTCGGCCAGTTCGGGGTAGTGGTCAGGGTTCAGGATGTACTGACCAATGTAGCCGGCCACCTGCCCCGACTGGGCCAGCTCCATCATCTCCGCGATGGACCAGGAATGCTGGGAAGGCAGGGAGTGCTGCAGCAGGTGCTTCTCCCTCAGCCAGGCGTGCTTCACGGCGCGCTCAAAGGCGTGGTGCAGCACGCGCTTCCTCTCCTGCTGCAGCGTGGTGCCGTAGCGCACGTTGATCACAGTGTGGTTGGAGTGCACGCGCACGTCCACCTCCCCGCGACGCCCGTTCTGCCCCCGATGAACGGACACGTTGACCCCGTTCTCGTAGGTCACCAGGGAACTGTGGATTCCCAAGGAGCGGAGGTCGCGGTCTGCCTTGCTGCTGTCCTGGCGAACGAAGTAGTGCATGTCTTTGCCCTTGACGGTGAAGCTGAGGTCCACCATGTAGGAATTATTGAGCAGAACAGTGGCCAAGTTGCGCGCCCACTCCGTAGCAATATCGGCCAGGTTGACACGAGCCTTGCCCTCCACGTTAGACACCGTCACTCCGTCTCCAAAAATAGGTTCCAGAGGGGATGGAGTTTCTACAGGCAAATGGTGCAAGGGCGTGACCTTGGACCGTGGCACAGAAGTCAGGGTCAGTAGATTGCGCATGTCGCGACGGAAGGTGCACTCGAAGGCGGAGGACGACGTGAGCAACTTGTGGCTGGTGCAGGTGGCGCGGGGGTTGAGGTCTCCCGTGTAGGACACGTCTGGGGCCATGCCCTTGATGTTGTAACCCAGGGCCGTCAGCCAGTCCTCCAGGTCTGACAGGAAAAATAACACAACGGTAAGGTAGCTAAGGTAAGGTAAGGTAAGGTAAGGTTGCTCATAGCCCAGCCGACTGCAAAGGGCCATATCTGGGCTGTCGCCACGTTAAAATCATCTCACAAGTTCAATGGTCAGGGGGCATCAGTCATGTATAGTGTGTACACATACCTGTCTGTCTGGCTTTGGGGACGAGAAGATTGATCTGGAGTTGGCACATCTGCCCTGACTCTGAATGCCCTTGCTCTGAGGAGTTAAGATTTCAAAGCGAGCTTACTACCTTCCACTCATTGGAAAAACATGCACATTATTTCATGTTATTTGTATCTGATGGTTGTAAATCAGCCCTAGACACAAACAGGCCCTATCCCTCTAAAGTTCAGTCTTTTTCATTCTTTCCACGTGTTAGAGAATCATGTACTTTAAACATATTCACATCATAAATTCTGCCCTGGACTCATGATGGCCCCAGTCTGACAAATTCAATCTACTCTTTGTATTTGCCAAGTTTGTTTGACCTTCTCTGTTTATCTGATAATTTTGTTTATTACTCTTACGTATGACCAAACAATGAGAAAATTAGAATAATAATATACGATTTCATTTTTAAGTGGACATGTAAAATTAGAAATATGATTCTAATTTTGACACCAGAAATGGGGATGTAGAAATTTGTTTTAGATTACTGGTCTTTTGACTGTGCAACAAGATTTGTCTGACGATGTTTACATCTCACAAGCAAAAATCGCACAGCCAATTCTAAGAAGTCATGAGCTAAAGAGAGACCTTACAAAAGTTCAGCATCTCAGCAGTTGGATGACCGACTGACAGTGGTTCCAACGAAGCCAGCACATACTTACCAAGGCGAGGAGTCTGCAGCTCCTTCAGATGCAGGTTGACCAGCGTCCTGTGCTGATACAGGTTCAGCACCTCCGGATCCTCCACCACCACCTTCAGTTTGTCAAAGGCCCTGGCATAGTCCGGGGCCAGGAAGCGACCCAGCTGCGTGTCGTACACCCGGTTCCCGAGGAATGCCAGCTGCACAAAATCGTTGTACAGTGCCCCTTGAAAGCCGAACGGCAGGTCAAAGTTGGGGTTGGAGTCCAGGTTGCGAAGACCAAGCGGCGTGTAACTGCACTGCTTGACCACGTAGCCACGGTCATCAAAGATGACCAGAGGAGTGTGGTTGGGGTCGGTGGCGATGTAGTAGGTTTTGCCTGACCGCTGCATGGCAATGAGGGTGCCCTTGGTGTCGTACAGGTAGAGCGAGCCTTCGCCGGTGGTGTGGTTGTATGTGTGGGTGACCAGATCTGGATCATGGGGGTCTCCATAGAAGTACTGCATGAGGCGTCCCTCGTGGTCCTTCTGCACCACCAGACGCCCCTCCACGTCATAGTAGAAGGAGAACTTGGCCTCGCCTCCTGCTCTGGACACTGTGGTCAGCTGACCCAGAGAGTTGAAGGCCACATGGTCCAGACCTCGCTGAGCGGTGAGCCCGTCAACGTCGTACTTGTACAGCAGCTCTCCGAACATGGTGATCTTGTCGCCCACGTCAAACTCCATGTGCCGCGTTCGCCCGTTCCGGTGATCTTCTTGATGTTGCCGTTAGGGTCGTAGGCGTAGGTCCACACCGTCTGCCCCTCCACCAGCACGTCCGTCAGGTGACTGTCGATGTCGTAAATGTACTCCACCGCCTGGGAATCCGTCTTGCCGATCTTGCGCCTCCACTGGTGGATGCGGCCCATGTGGTCATAGTTGATCTGCAGCATGAAGCGGACGCTGTTGTCGAAGTGGATGTTGACATCCGTCAGCCGCCCGTAGCCGTCGAAGTTCCTGGTGACGCGGACCGACCCGTCGGAGAAGGTCTGGTTGTCCGCGGTGGGCCAGCTGACATTGAGGTTCTTCAGCTGCACCAGCTGCCCCGTCTTCTTGTCGAAGGTGCGGTCATAGTACAGGGTGAGGTTGTTGGACAGCACCAGGCTACTGTAGGTCATGCGGAAGCTGTTGTCGTAGTTGTAGGTCATGCTGGCGCCGCTGACGTGCTGGTTGTGGGGGAAGGTGATGACGGTGGAGCGGACGAGGGAGGCGATGTAGGAGAAGGTCTGGTGGTACTCGTAGTCGGGGCTGATGAGCTCGGTGGTGGACAGGCGCTGGGCCTTGGGGTGGTACTGGTGCACGATCTGAGTCTGGTCGAACAGCACCTGGGACACCTGTCAGGAGATGACGGCGCATGTGTTTTACTGCCACGGGCTCTTTTGTGTTTAGTATCATATCCTGTGAAACTTGTTATCCTAACAGTGGGCATGTTCCAGTCGCACATTTCTCTTAAGAAATTAAGACTGCCTTTGTTTTGTCAGTTCACAGCAAGGAAGTATGGAGGACCGTTATTTGTAACAAATCAAGTCAAGAACACTTTATTACCTCCAAAGAGAAATTAAGAGTGGCCATAAAAACAACAAATCACGAATCACACCCACCCATCCACCCACTCACACACACAGAATAAAACTATAATACACACATCTATATATACAAACAAGCTTTTTGAAACCACCTACTCACACACACACAGAATAAAATAATATAATACACACATGTATATATACAGACAAGCTTTTTGAAACCACCCACTCACACACACAGAATAATATAATATAATACACACATGTATATATACAAACAAGCTTTTTGAAACCACCCACTCACACACACAGAATAAAACAATATAATACACACACACACACACACATGTATGTCTACAAAAAAAGCTTTTTGAAACCGGATCTTATTGAAAGTTCAGCTTTGAATTAGGAGTTTGGAATTGGGAACAAAACTGTTTTTAGTTCTATTTGTTTTGGAATTTGGAATCTTCGTCCTGAGGGGAGAACATTGTAGTTTTTTGAAGAAACATGGGAACTGTCGGCAGCAATGCTCACAGCCTTTTCTGTGACACGACATTCATATAAATTTATCTACCTGTTCTTGTTTTTTGCCAATATTCTTTCCACATGTATTCACCACTCTCTTTAAAATGTTTTTGTTTTTCACGCTAAGACTTCCAAACCAGCATAAAAAGCCAGAGGACAACACTGATTCTACAAAACAACGATAAAACATATTCAAGATGTCCTTTTTAACAGCAAGAGACCAAAGTTTCTGAAAACAGTATATTCTTGATCGGCATTTTTTGTTTATAAATTGAGTATTTGCATTAAAATTCAACTTATCTAAAATAGTACCCAGATACTTATATTCACTTACACGTTCCACTTTGGTGTTTTCGATATACAAATGAGGAACAGGAGCTGGGTTTCTTCGGAAATCAGTTACCATCTCCTTCGTCTTACTAACATTCAAATCTAGACAGTTCTCTTTGCACCATGTACAAAAACGTTCCACCTCTTGAAAGTTAATGGTATCTGAATTTGACAGGTCTTTTAAAGCACAATCATCTGAGTGCTTTATGACAGGAGTGACAGAAGAATCAGTACAGTCATTTGTATGAAGAGTAAAGAGAATTGGGGAGAGAATGGTGCCTTGAAATTGTTTGCTTGTGATGGCGGGCATATGCGCGTGTATACATGAGAGAGAGAGAGAGAGAGAGAGAGAGAGAGAGTGTATGTGTAAATCTTTAATATATTAGAGAGAGAGAGAGAGAGAATATGGCTGTAACAAGGAATTCGTATACGTCTGAACATGATACACACACAACCTCGCACCACCCCTCCAAAAAGGAAAAAAAAAAAAAGCCACGAAAACCAAATCCACCTGACCATACAACCCGACACAGAAATAACACCGTAATAACGACGACAACAACAAACCACCACCACCTCCTCCACATCGACAGCAGCTGACCTGAAAGTGATGGTTGTAGCGGTAGACCACCCGCCGCTGCAGACTGGGAAACATGAGCTGGAGTAGCTTCCCGTTGGTGTCGTAGTCGTGCAGGTAGGGCTGGGTCATGCCCGGGGCGGTGTACAGGTGGCGCTGTCGGCCGAGGGTCAGCAGAGTGCGGAAGTGGTGGTGGCCCAGCACCATGGTCTCCACGAACTGCAGGCGGCCTTTGGAGTCCCGGTGGAACAGGTACTGCTCTCCGCTGGGCAGCAGCACGTCCGTGGGCTGTGAGGACAGCAAGGTGTGGCAAGGTGAGGAGAACAGCGAGTGATGGAAACCACTTCAACAGGTAGAACACACACACTCACGCCCACACACACACTCTCTCTCTCTCACACACACATACCATGCGCAGTGCAATAACAGTTGACCACATGAGAAGAAGACTGACAAAATGAGAAACCAACACACACACACACACACACACACACACACACACACAGAGTGCGCACACTGCAATAACAGTTGACCACATGATAAGATGGACAAAAAGAGTAAATAGAAACGACTTCAACAATTATAACACACACGCGCGTGTGCGCACGCACACACCTCTTTGCTCTCTCTCTCTCTCTCTCTCTCACACACACACACACACACACAGCGCGCGCACACTGCAATAACAGTTGACCACATGATAAGATGGAAAAAAGAGTAAATAGAAACGACTTCAACAATTATAACACACACACACACGCGCGCGTGCGCACGCACACACCTTTGCTCACACACACACACAGAGCACACTGCAATAACAGTTGGCCATATAAGAAGAGGACTGACAAAGAGTAATAGAAACCACTTCAACAATTACACGCACGCGCGCGCGCACACACACACACACACACACACTCTCTCTCTCTCTCACACACACATACACACACAGAGCGCGCACACCACAATAACAGTTGAACCACTGGAGAGGAAGCCTGATGGAGATTACAGAAGATGGCATCGCTCACAGAACAGCCACGATGACAAGAAAAGCAAGGAGGAAGAGGACCCACACAGAAGACCAAGAAAGAGAAATGTATGCAGAGAAGAAGAGAGAGGAGGAGGGCAACACAAGACGAAGAAGAGAAAAGAAGCTGAAGGCTGACCCGAGACACACCAGCCAAGATCCACACGACGAAAAGACCAGGACACAGAAACACCATCATCAAGCAACAGCATACAAGACACAAACACCATCATCAAGCAACAGCATACAAGACACAAACAACACCCACAACCAAACACAAGATAGACGTGGACATTCATTATCCGGTTCATTTTTTAATAAACGAACTGAAAATGTCCGATTTCCCTAAGGAAAAAAAAGAAGAAAGATTTGAAATAAACACACGCTAATGATATCATCATCTGGATGGGGCTAAAGGGGGTTAGAATCAGGGGAGGTTAGAAATAGTTTGTCAAAAGCTGAACTGCTCCCACCCCCTTATCTTGTGGTTCCTGAATTTGGACTCCAGAACGTTTGTTAAGTGAGGTGACTGCAGGCGGAAAGTGAAACGAACTTTAAAGGGAAATTACAACTATTCCAAATTACAAGACAAAATGCGACGCGTTTCGATCTCTTTGGTCTTCTTCAGAGAAGATAAAACAACATTCAGGACAAAGAAAACGAAGAACGAGCAATCACTCATCTTCTCAAATTGGGCGCATGGTTGTTGTTTATCTTGCCTGAAGAAGACCAATGAGGTCAAAACGTGTCGTGTTTTGTCTTATAATTTATTTTCGTCTGGCGGAACTGTGATTTCCCTTTAAAGTTTGTTCCAGAAGGTTTGCAGCTAGATGTATGTCACAGTGTTTAAGACATACTTGTCAATAAAGAACTCCACGCACTGTTTATCATCTGATGTTGCGAATCCAAAGATGTTCTGGGACTGAAGTTTGAGCGGTCTTTTGTGGGGGAAGAGCAACGCACCAGCGTATCTACCTTTTACATGACTATCTTCAGTCGCACACACAGCATTTCCCATGTACCCACCTTTTACATGACTATCTTCAATCGCACACACAGCATTTCCCATGTACCAAACGACAGCAAAAGCTGACTTACTGCGCCATCAACAAAGGAATGAACAAATTACAGAACAAACACAACCGCTGGGTTCCCTTCAAGCAAGACAAATATCTTTTCACGACGATGAAAACAACGGTCGAACGGACAGTCGCTCACCTCTTCCTTGTGGGTGCAAAATTCGGTCTCGGGTGAACGACTAAAATTACGGTTTTTTTTTTTTTTACTGAAATTATCCGTGACAGCGCATATTTTATACCAACACTCCCCCCCCCCCCTCCCCCCACGTTATCCAACTCTCACATCAACCCTGGAATTCCCACCGCCTTACCTTGGGCACGTGACGCTTAACAAAAAGAACACCTACAAAAAACAAAAAAGCAGAATTACTGCGCCGCCAAACATTCCAAAACAAACACAACACGTTTCGACCTATTGGGCCTTCTTCAGGCAAAGAGAAATAAACGTTCCAGACGACGTAAAACAACGCACACGAACAGACAATCATTTTACCTCTTCGTTGCGGGATGCAAAATTTGGTATTTCCTCTTTTCTCTTGCCGACTTCTCTTAAATTTAGCAGCGACAGCACACATTTTATCCCAACGCTCACCCCCCCCCCCCCCTCCCCACCTCAATAATTATTTCATCCACCTCTCACATCAGCCCCTTCCAATCTCCATCACCCGCCGCCTCACCTTCTTGGAGCCGTGGCGGTAGAAGTAGCGGTACTGCACGCCCGCCGGGTTCAGCACGCGCTCCTTGATGCGGCCGTGGTCCAGGTACTCGCGCTGCTCCATCAGCTCGCCGTACTGCCAGCTCATGATGTCGCCCTGCGGGCTGTAGGTGACGTTCATGCCGTAGTGGGCCGAGGTGGGCAGGAAGTGGGTGGGCAGCCCCGCGTCGTTGTAGACCACCGTCACGATCTCGCGCAGGTTGGGGGCCAGCACCGTCTCGATGTGGTTGCGGCGGTCGTACTCGATGGTCATCAGGTTCTCCCCGTTGATCTGTGGGGGTGGTGTGAGGGGATGGGGGTGGGGGTGAGGAGGGGAGAGTATATAGTCACGTGAGGCGGATTTGGAAACAGGTTGGATAGGCTATTTCTGCGGGGCGTTTCACATGCACCCACGCACGTGCTTGTAAGTATGCAAATAAACGCGCGCGCGCGCGCGCGCGCACACACACACACACACACACACACACTTCCAGAAGATATATGGACACATATTGATTCACATGCCTTCCTACATGTTGTGTACAAGACACTCGTGGACATACCCAAAATAATATCCATGAAGGCATAAACATGCACTCCACACTCATCTCTCTCGCGCACACACACACACACACACACACACACACACATACTTGAGCACGCACACGTATGCATGCAAGAACTATGTAATATATTTATTGTATGAATTCATTTGTCGCAGATGTTCTCTCTAAGAAAATCAGACTGGTTTCCTTGCCCAGATCTACAGCCATTGTGCAGTGCTAGCCATTTTGTCTCTTGGTACGTTTCTGCTGACTTACAATAGTGGCGTTTTGTCAGGCGCTACTGCCTTGTGGCCATGGATTCTTTCACATGCGCAAACAACATCCTGCACATGGGGACCCATGTCTCATCCCAGGGACCAGCAGACCACCAACTGCTTAAAAAGAAAGATCTCTGGAGAATGTAGAGGGAAAAAGCCCCATTCGAGACTCAAACCTTGGACCCTAGATTCTCCAACACTTCCAAGGCCAGTGAGTGCATTCTCCAGTAAGCCACCTTTCTCATGTGATCTTTCTTTCTGGCTTTTTTCAGGCAGACAGCAGAAACCCCACTTTGGTCTCCTGTTTTGCTAAGCTGTGCCCAAGAACCAGCCAGACTGCTTCCTTTGACCAGGGGAAAAGACTACAGCTGGTCTGCATACATTTTTGCGCGGTTGCACACACACACAAAAAGTGCACCTCCCAGTGACCATAGCGGGCAGTGAACCGTCAAGAGATTCATTCTTGCCTACGGTACAGCATTCATATGCAAGACAGAGACCACCCCTCTTCTTCCACCGCCTTAACCCTTCCCTGTCTGGAATCAGGTACTCAACTACTGCAGTGTGGACAGAGAGAGTTCCTTAACCCTCCCCTGTCTGGAATCAGGTACTCCATTACTGCAGTGTGGACAGAGAGAGTTCCTTAACCCTTCCCTGTCTGGAATCAGGTACTCAATTACTGCAGTGTGGACAGAGAGAGTTCCTTAACCCTCCCCTGTCTGGAATCAGGTACTCAATTACTGCAGTGTGGACAGAGAGAGTTCCTTAACCCTTCCCTGTCTGGAATCAGGTACTCAATTACTGCAGTGTGGACAGAGAGAGTTCCTTAGCCCTTCCCTGTCTGGAATCAGGTACTCAACTACTGCAGTGTGGACAGAGAGAGTTCCTTAACCCTCCCCTGTCTGGAATCAGGTACTCAATTACTGCAGTGTGGACAGAGAGAGTTCCTTAGCCCTTCCCTGTCTGGAATCAGGTACTCAATTACTGCAGTGTGGACAGAGAGAGTTCCTTAGCCCTTCCCTGTCTGGAATCAGGTACTCAATTACTGCAGTGTGGACAGAGAGAGTTCCTTAGCCCTTCCCTGTCTGGAATCAGGTACTCAATTACTGCAGTGTGGACAGAGTTCTGAAACTGGAGAAAAAAAAATCAAGCTAAATGTGAGGTTCGAACTCATGACCGTCGGCTCCAAAGGAGAACGCTCTAATCATTGATTACGGAACCTGTTATCGTTCACAGGCTCAAAGACATTTCATATCACACTCCGCTTTAGCCGATCCATCCATCGTCGACTGTCCAATCCCCTTCTGCTTCATCAGAGCATCACTCTGTTCCCTATGCACCCAAGAGAACCATAGCATTGCTTGCGAGACTCTGGGACATTTTTTTTATGAGGGTCTTTATCCATTCATACAGGAAACAAACATTTGTTAAGTTTCTCCGTTTAGTCACATGCAATCCTAATCAACGGTGTGCAAGGGTTAATCTGAAGGATGAGCCAGGTGCGTTATACTCAACGGAGAAAATCCCCTTCAAACCATCAGCCTAATCTGTCTTGAATTTAAAAAAAAAAGACTTACACTATTCTCCTCCAAGGGTCGATCAGCATCAAAAGCTTGCACACACGTGCAACTTGGAGCAGTGGATGGCGGTGTTCCGATTTGTCATGCACTTGTTTGACAGATCCATGATCAGGAAAATGTATCCACGGCAATGTCCCCTTTCTAGTTCTCGGGTTAAAAAATAAACAGCGGCATCAGGGACCTGGGCATTCTGTCCTGATTTCGCCTGTACCCTCTTCTGAAGCTCCTCCAGCATTGGGCCTGAGAGCACCGCCTTCAGCAAAACCAAGGTTCATTCTCTGGAGGTTTGGCAGGTGATCTCCCTTTCACCGGGACCTTTTTTTTTGCTCAGTCTCCATGAATACAATGGAAGGAAATGAGACCATTTTGTTGGGGGAGGGGGGGATGGGGGGTATCCCCTCGGCCTTTCACAGGCCCCCCTCCCCCGTGGCACATTCATGGAGACCCACGACGGAGCCAAGTGGTTCAGAACTCTATGCAAAGGCTTCAGCCTCTTCAGGCTCCTTTCGTCCTGGCTCCTCTTCGTGGACGTGACAGCCTTTGAGACACTGAAAGAATCAGCAATGTTCAACTTCCCCAGCACCATGCCCTGCCTTTAGGGTAATGCCCCGGGCATCTCTAACGGCGCCACTCAAAGAGACTGGGTAGTCAACCTGCATGTACCATGTGGAACTACAGCTGAAAGTCACATCAAGAGCGCCGACAGATTCATTGAAAGGATGACACCACACGGCAAAATGTAGAGCTGATCCAGCCCTCAGAAAGCGGCTCACAAGAATTTGGAATGGGGCGTGACTCCCACTTCCTTAAGCTGCGTTAGATACCAGAAAACTGGCCAGGCACAGACTTCATGGTCTTTACAGGCTGCCCGTCTAAGCATTACACTCTGTATAACAACGACAGTTCAATGTCTTTAAAGGAAACGTGTAACAGGGCAGTGCAGGACAGTGCTTTATTCCTTGTGTTGGACATGGCAGATCTTGCCGAACAAGTTGTACGCTCCTTTCAAATCTACAGCTAACATGTCATAGTTGTACCTGTTGCTCGTTGCACGTAATGTTCTCATCCCATGCTGATGCATTTGTACCATAGTGTTCAAGTGCTTCGGCTGTTCGGATGATCCCTGGAGTCTTTCAGCCAGGGTACGACAACAACAACAACAACAATGTTGCACCTCTAGTGGAGACTAATTCTGTGACCATGATGTACTGTTGGCATAAGCACAAAGAGACGGCGGTCTTCATTTGTGTGGGTTTTTCTTTGATAAGAGAAAGAGTGGTACACATAGAAAACATGATAAGATTCATTCAGATTGTCGTATCTCTCCTTTTGATCAGCCGCAGCTGATAATGATCATACTACAACAGTTTTTAATATATATATATATAATATATATATGTGTGTGTGTGTGTGTGTGTGTGTGTGTGTGTGTGTGTGTGCGTGTGTGCGTGTGTTTAAACATATGTCACATAAAAACGTGATGCATGTCATGAGAACAGAATGAGGATATGCAACGACAAGTTTATCAAAACTATGCTGTGGGCATGCTGTAACAGACCCTTCATTAAAAAAAAAGTCGAACATGCTGCGAATCAGAAAAAAAACCTCAGCAAATGTAAATGTATGATGCTTATATAAATGATCTACTACAAATATGAAAGGATCATGTCACTGAATATTGTAAAACCGATGGCAAATGTACCATCCACATGCCCTAAAATAGTCTGAAAATGGAACCATGCCATGTATATTAACAAAATGCTTGTCGAGTATTTTGAATTAAAAAAACATGCATATAGATGTGTATACAGAAATATAAATCATGCCGATTTCTTCATGAAATAAAAGCGACAGTTAAAAAAAGAGAGTTTAAACTCCATCCCAATATCAATTTAAATCAAAAGATTGCACAGAGAAACATAAACGAGCAGCAGAAGGGTTTTCAACCTTCTCCGCGGATGAGAGCTGTACGACCTCAATAGTTTTCGCCACAAGAGACAGCAGTATGTGTGTGGTGGGCTCCAGCAAGAGGCTGCTGCTTCGCTTCCTGAAGATCTCATCAGGTTAGCTCCCAGCTCCCTGACTGCCAGCCGGGTTTACAACCCGGTCATTCTCTCCCTATCTTCAGAGCTTTCAGGCAGTAATCACCAGACCCACAATCATCATAAACAATGTTTGGAGCCAGGAAAGAAGACTGCTTCTGGGCCTTTTAAGTTAGTTTGATATCAAAGTTCACATGAAATGAGCGGTGCTTCAGCTGATAAGACACGCATGCGTTTTCGCAATGTGCAGAAATGTTGGCTCAGATGAAGCAGTGAGGCATGCTTTGTTAATACACGGATTATTCCACATGTTATGTGCGTGTGTATGCAGCCATACTCGAACAGTGATCTTAAAAACATTTGTTAATTCATGGATTAGATCTGTCACAGAATAAATTCAAGCAAAATGCAGCCAAGTGTTAAGCAAGAGAGGGAGGGGGAGGGGGGAAGATTCTAGTTCTTTTTTAAATAACCATATACATCGTAAATTCTGCTAATCTCTCTCTCTCTCACACACTCGCTGACATCCCCCTTCCTTCCTCCACACACACACACACACACACACCACACACGCAGCCGCGCGCGCGCGCGCGCGCGCACTTCCACGCACAATAATTCGCCTTAAAAAACTGCAACAAAATACTAAAAGAAAGGAGTCTTGCTCAAGCATACGGAAAAGCAAAAGCGAAGCAGACATGTTATGTACCATTCCCATCGTAGCTACAAACCAACCTCATCGCAAGTTACACATCTTTGAACAACACACTACTCGCTCTGATCGTTGCCACTTGCACATGGTGGAAATGACATGAAATTCAGCCATCTGCTACAGAAAGCAATCATCAGGGACACAACTAACAACGACCTTTCGCTACGCATGGTATGAAACATCCACCGATGCTATCAATGAACAGTTAACGGCATACGAACTATGATCATGTAACGATGCAAGAATCGGATGCATGTTAAGAATGAGGAAAAAAAAATGTAAAAAAAAACCCAACAGAGCCTATGTGGAAATATGCGAGTAGGAAAAAGTATTAAACGGTTGATTAATTAAGAAAAAATGACGATGACTCAGAATTATTGTAGTATTATGTCTGTTTCGGAACTACAATAATGACATACACATTGTTTACGCCTGAATTTAACCAAAAAAAAAAAAAAAAAAAAAAAAAAAAAAGAGAAAAAAAAGCTCGTGTACAACCTGCTAATTGTTTCCACTTTTCCATGTGGATCCATGAATACAGTGAAATGAAGCAAGTGGCTGAATTTTGCGGAAAATAAACAAAATTAAGACTTAATTTTGTGTGGGGAAAAAAACAAAATGAAAAACAAGAGTGAGCTGATAAAACGACAGCAGATAAAGGATGCAGATGATGTAACACACAAAAAATATGTCTGAAAAAACAAGAAAAAAAACCCTTTCTAATGATAAAATATTCCGCTGACACTAAACGGGGAAAAAGATTTGCGTTGTAATCTACCACGCTCACTATGATATCACTTCTGTTTACAACACCAAACAGGAACACCACTGCATCGTCTTCTATGTATTTTTTTTCTTTTTCTCTCAGCAATGATGAAATGAACCAACGAAATGAGGTTGATAGGTAACTTGAACGTCGTCATGAGGCCAGTGCAGAAACCAAAGAGTCGTGGAGGGTGGAGGGCAGGGCAGGTGGGGGAGATGGGAGGTGCAGAAAAGAGATAGAGGGGGGAATGGTGGTGGTGAGAGGAGGAGGAGGACGGGGGCAAGGGGCAGGGGGAGGGCAGGGCAGGTGGGGAGGAGAGGAGGGCAGGAGGGCAAGGGGAAGGGGCGAGGGGAGGTGGGGGGAGCAGGAGGAGGGACGGGGGCAAGGGGACAGGGGCGAGGGGGGAGGGGAGGAAGAGCAGGAGGAGGAGGACGGGGGCAAGGGGGCAGGGGCGAGGGGGGAGGGGAGGAGGAGCAGGAGGAGGAGGACGGGGGCAAGGGGGCAGGGGCGAGGGGGGAGGGGAGGAGGAGCAGGAGGAGGAGGACGGGGGCAAGGGGCAGGGGCGAGGGGGGAGGGAGGAGGAGCAGGAGGAGAGGAGGGGGCAAGGGAGGGCGGGGGAGGGAGGGAGCAGGGGAGCAGACGGGGACAGGGGCAGGGGGGGAGGGGAGGAGGAGCAGGAGGAGGAGGACGGGGGCAAGGGGACAGGGGCGAGGGGGGAGGGGAGGAGGAGCAGGAGGAGAGGACGGGGGCAAGGGGACAGGGGCGAGGGGGGAGGGGAGGAGGAGCAGGAGGAGGAGGACGGGGGCAAGGGGACAGGGGCGAGGGGGGAGGGGAGGAGGAGCAGGAGGACGAGGACGGGGGCAAGGGGACAGGGGCGAGGGGGGAGGGGAGGAGGAGGGAGGAGGACGGGGGCAAGGGGAAGGGACAGGGGCGAGGGGGGAGGGGAGGAGGAGAGGAGGAGGAGGAGGACGGGGGGCAAGGGGACAGGGGCGAGGGGGGAGGGGAGGAGGAGGAGGAGGAGGACGGCGGGCAAGGGGACAGGGGGCGAGGGGGGAGGGGAGGAGGAGAGGAGGAGGAGGAGGACGGGGGCAAGGGGACAGGGGCGAGGGGGGAGGGGGAGGAGGAGAGGAGGACGGGGGCAAGGGGACAGGGGCGAGGGGGGAGGGGAGGAGGAGCAGGAGGGAGGACGGGGGCAAGGGGACAGGGGCGAGGGGGGAGGGGAGGAGGAGCAGGAGGAGGAGGACGGGGGCAAGGGGACAGGGGGAGGGGGGAGGGGAGGAGGAGCAGGAGGAGGAGGACGGGGGCAAGGGGACAGGGGGAGGGGGGAGGGGAGGAGGAGCAGGAGGAGGGACGGGGGCAAGGGGACAGGGGGAGGGGGGAGGGGAGGAGGAGCAGGAGGACGAGGAGGAAGGAGGAAGGAGGAAGGCCACATACCAACAGAGCCTTCTCCTTGATGGCAGTGTCGTCATGCCAGCCATGCAAGGCGGACAGCGCCCCTACCCGAAAGCGCTGACCAATCTTCTCCACCACGCGGCCTTGGCCCGTGCGCCTCTTGCGCCGCACGTAGAAGCGCCACTCCAGGCGGTGCAGGAAGTGCTCGGGCACGCTGACCTTGCGCTTGTAGTGCATGCTGTGCTCGCTGTCCACCACCGGGTGGCCCCCGGTCTCTATGGCCACCGTCAGGTTGCTGGGGAACACCACCACCACGGCGCCGTCAGGCAGGTAGGACACCTTGGTCTGGGTCACCCCTGCACAGGTGAACAATCCTAATACTTTATACTAAGTTTTGGAACTATAGGTTTTTTTGGTGATGGGGAGCGACACAAAAAACGGGTGGTTTCTAACACTGGATTCTCACAGTCTGAAGGTCGTTGTGTGTTCTGAACCTGCCGTTCCGTTAGAGGATTCAGACTGGACTGGAATACTGTAGTAGTACTTCTACACTCCTCTGCTTCTACCTGGAACTAGTTTGTGAGAGAATGTAACCAGACAATCAGAGACCCAGTCATTCATGCCAGAATGTTGTGGATACGACGAAAAACATACGCGCCCGCGCGCGCGCACACACACACACACACAGACCCCCCCCCCCCCCTCTCGGAATGCACCAAGATAGGAGAGGAGACGGGATCCGTCAGATGTAGTCCCCCCACCCCCACCCCCTCCTTTGAAGTGTCATGACCGACATTCAGACAGTGGACCCTTTCACAGATGATCGAAGACTGTATCCATCGCGGTACCCCTTCCATACGTAAGAATTCGGTGCACATGTTTATGCGTGATCCTTCTCACATCAGCTAAACTGAACTGGGTTTTGCAAGTGCGCCCATGGACGCAAGTAAAATCTTCATCATCATTCATTACCATCATTAAGAGCACTTACATAATACCTACCCTCGAGTTGAGACCAAAAATCTACGCGCTTTTCAATCCACGTTTTCCTTTAAGTAACAAAACGGGTTGTCTACCTGGGTTGAGCTGACTGAAGAGCTGCCTGCTGGCACTACATTCAGTCGTCTCCCGCCTCATTCAGTCTATGAGTCAGTCATTTTTTTTTCGTTCATATTTTCATTCTTTTGGTGCACGCTATGCTGTGAACGTGTCATCCATACCATCTTCTGACAAAAGGCGGGTGCAGCTTTGTGTGTAGTAGAGAATATAATGTTAGCGTTTTGGGACGGAACTGTAATCGTGGATTCGGACCTGCAGCGCGGTGTGCGTGCGTGCGTGCGTGCGTGCGTGCGTGTGTGCGTGCGTGTGTGTGTGTGTGTGTGTGTGTGTGTGTGTTGTGCGCGCATCCATGGAAATGGTGTCGCGCGACGTCTGCCTTACATTACCCATATTTCACGTGCACAAGGCAAGGGCACCATCCCCCACCCCCCCACCCCCCATTACAAAGTGCATTAAAAAAAATTTTTAAAAAAGCCAAACTTTCCACATATTTTGATAATATTACTAAAGTCTTACACATGCACAAAAAGAGGACAGTGCGCAGAGGCATTTCTGAACACATTTAAATATTCTTTACAAACTGACGAGACAGAGAGAGAGAGAGAGAGAGAGAGAGAGAGAGAGAGAGAGAGAGAGAGAGAGAGAGAGAGAGTTGGAAAACGACACAAAACAAAGCTAACCACTACCACCACCGCCATGAACACACACATACACACCATCCTCCACCCCGCCCCTCCCCCCCAACACTCACCATGCATGATGGACTGCACGCTCCCGTACGTGGCCATGGCCACCACGTCCGTGCCGTCCGTGGACACGTGCACAATGGACCCTGTGGAGTTCACGTCCGTCTCCAGCGAGGTCACGGCGCCCGTGGGCTGAGACACGCGGCCCAGGCGGCCCATGGCGTCGTACTCGTAGCGGAAGGTGCGCCCGTCCGACGAGTGCTTGGACTCCAGGAGCTCCGTGTGGGCCATGTAGGTGAAGGTGGTGGTGTGGTTGTGGGGCCCGTGGAACTGGTACAGGCGCCGGCGGTTGTCCATCACCAGCTGGCAGGTGGCGTTGTTGGGCGTGATGATGGTGCGGGCCAGCGTCTGGTAGTCCCGCTTGATCTGCACCCGGTTCCCGCCGCTGTCCTCCACGGAGACCAGCTGGCCGTAGGAGGAGAAGACGTGGTAGGTGAAGTTGTACAGGTACTGGTTGGTCAGCAGGTGGATGGTGTGCTTGTGCTGCCCGTACAGGTTGAAGACGTACATCTCCTGCGTCTCGGGCGACACCACCGTGTAGGTGCGGCGCTGCAGGGTGGGCAGCTGCGACACGATGGAGAACACCCGCTGGTTGCCCGTGTCCGCCAGGTGCAGCACCCCGTCCGGCGTGACGGTGATGGAGGTGGGGTCGCTGAACAGCGCCTGAGCGGCCAGCACCTTGCTGGGGTCGTAGCAGTTGCAGCGGTCCGTCTGCTGGCAGTCGCAGTGCGACTTGGCGCCGGCGAAGTGGTGGATGTGCCCGTCCGTGCTGACCACGCGGATGCGGTTGATGTGGTGCGTGTCGCTCTCCACAATGTACAGGTCGCCGTGCGGCCCGAAGGTGATGGACTCCGGCGACACCAGCGTCACGTGGGCCGCGATGCTGGAGGCCTGCTCGTCGTCCGCCAGCACGCCCTGTGGGGTCCGTGACCAGTGAGAACCGCGACGTGGGCCGTGAAGGGGGTTTGGAAGGGGAAGGGAGAGAACCGCGATGTGGGCCGTGAAGGGTGTTTGGAAGGGCAAGGGAGAGAACCGCGATGTGGGCCGTGAAGGGCGTTTGGAAGGGGAAGGGAGAGAACCACGTTGTGGATCCTTAAGAGTTTAGTAGAAGGGAGAGAACCGCGATGTGGGCCGTGAACGGTGTTTGGAAGGGAAAGGGAGAAAACCGCGTTGTGGATCCTTAAGAGTTGTTTGGAAGGGGAAGGGACAGAAACGCGTTGTGGGTCGTGAAGGATGTGTTTGGAAGGAAAACGATTTCATCCCTTGGTGCGTACGTGTGTGAGTGGTACGTGTGCGGTTGGGGGGAAAGAACATGGTAGGGTATGTTTTGAAGAGATTCACGACCGATTCAGGACCGTTTCTTCTCATTTTCAGGTCGTAGCTCCTTGCTGACGGAGGACATGTGCACAGCGCATATATGTACAGGCTCTCCTCGTAAAGTATGGAATGCGAAGGAAGACGGAAAGACGAGAGGAGAGAGCGGGCTGAAAGAGAGAGAGAGAGAGAGAGAGAGGAGAGAGAGAGAGAGAGAGAGAGAGAGGGAGAGAGAGACAGTGACGAATGTGAGACTACATACAAAACGTTAACAACACAGAGAAAATGAAGACAAGATGAAAGACAGAGAGGGAGAAAATTGGCAGACAAAGATCGCTCACACACACACACACACACACACACATACACACACACACACACACACACACACACAGATAGACAGACACATACACATGCGGCAGAAAACTAGTGTGACTCAGTGGACAGTAGAAGTGTCACCTCCACACACACACACACACACACACAGATACATACACACACTCACACACGTACAGACAGACAGACACACACACACACACACACAAAGACACACACACACACACACCTGCGGCGGCAGGAAACTGGTGTGTCTGAGCAGAGGGCAGTAGAAAGGGTCAACCACACACACACACACACAACATACAGACCTGCGGCAGGAAACTGGTGTGTCTCAGAGGGCAGTAGAAGGGTCAACCACACACACACACACACACACTACACACAGACCTGCGGCAGGAAACTGGTGTCTCAGAGGGCAGTAGAAGGGTAATCTCCACACACACACACACGCGCGCACACACACAGACACGGACACACTACACACACACACACACACACAACCTGCGGCAGGAAACTGGCGTGTCTCAGAGGGCAGTAGAAGGGTCAACCATACACACACACACACACACACACACACACACACACACACACACACACTACACACAGACCTGCGGCAGGAAACTGGTGTGTCTCAGAGGGCAGTAGAAGGGTCATCCACACACACACACACACACCGCACACACACAGACACGGGACATACTGCACACAACCTGCGGCAGGAAACTGGTGTGTCTCAGAAGGCAGTAGAAGGGTCATCCACACACACACACACACACACACACACCGCGCGCGCGCGCGCGCACGCACGCACACATACACAGACCTGCGGCAGGAAACTGGTGTGTCTCAGCGGGCAGTAGAAGGGCCGGCCAGCCACAGTGACCAGCTTGAAGTCAGCGGTCAGCTTCAGCACGATGCTGTGGTCAAGGATGTGCAGCGTGTCGTCCAGCGGGTTGATGGCTAAGGCCGTCGGCCACTTCAGGCTGACCTGCATGGGAGGAGGGTTACTGAATTAATATGGGAGGGTTACTGAATTAACATGGGAGGAGGGTTATTGAATTAAACATGGGAGGGTTTACTGAATTAAACATGGGAGGGGGTTACTGAATTAACATGGGAGGAAGGTTACTGAATTAACATGGGAGGAAGGTTACTGAATTAACATGGGAGGAGGGTTACTGAATTAACATGGGAGGAAGGTTACTGAATTAACATGGGAGGAAGGTTGCTGAATTAACATGGGGAGGAAGGTTGACTGAATTAACATGGGGGAGGGTTACTGAATTAACATGGGAGGGGGTTACTGAATTAACTGGGAGGGGGGTTACTGAATTAACATGGGAGAAGGTTACTGAATTAACATGGGAGGTGAATTAACATGGGAGGAGGGTTACTGAATTAACATGGGAGGAAGGTTACTGAATTAACATGGGAGGAGGGTTCTGAATTAACATGGGAGGAGGTTGCTGAATTAACATGGGAGGAGGGTTACTGAATTAACATGGGAGGAGGGTTACTGAATTAACATGGGAGGAGGGTTACTGAATTAACATGGGAGGAGGGTTACTGAATTAACATGGGAGGAGGGTTACTGAATTAACATGGGAGGGGGTCTGAATTAACATGGGAGGGGGGTTCTGAATTAACATGGAGAAGGTTATGAATTAACATGGGGGGGGTTACTGAATTAACATGGGAGGAAGGGTTACTGAATTAACATGGGAGGAGGTTACTGAATTAACATGGAGGAGGGTACTGAATTAACATGGGAGGAGGGTTACTGAATTAACATGGGAGGGGGTTACTGAATTAACATGGGAGGAGGTTACTGAATTAACATGGGAGGAAGGGTTACTGAATTAACATGGGGAGGTTACTGAATTAACATGGGAGGAGGGTTACTGAATTAACATGGGAGGGGGGTTTACTGAATTAACATGGGAGGAGGGTTACTGAATTAACATGGGAGTGGAGGGGTTACTGAATTAACATGGGAGGAGGTTACTGAATTAACATGGGAGGAAGGTTACTGAATTAACATGGGAGGGGGGTTACTGAATTAACATGGGAGGAGGGTTCTGAATTAACATGGGAGGAAGGTTGCTGAATTAACATGGGAGGAAGGTTACTGAATTAACATGGGAGGAGGTTACTGAATTAACATGGGAGGAGGTTACTGAATTAACATGGGAGGAGGGTTACTGAATTAACATGGGAGGAAGGTTACTGAATTAAAACAGGAGGGTATTAACATGAGGGAAATATTAATGGAGGAATTACAGGGAGGTTATACATGGGGTTGAATACATGGGGAGATAGTTGATTAACAGGGCTGAACATGGAGATTATGGAGTGTACTGTCTAAGGGTAATTAAGGAGTGAATAACATGGGGTTACTAAGGAGGGTTGATACGAGGGTACTGAATAAATTGATAGGAGGTACGAATTACATGGTGAAGGAGTTAATAATGGGAGGGTCGAACAGATACTGATCATAGGATTTAGGGTCTGATAATGGAGAGTTATGAATTAACAGGAGGAGTTACTGAATTAAGGAGGAGGGTTACTGAATTAACGGGGAGGTGAATTAACTGAGAGGGATATACAGGGTACGAATTAACATGGGAGGAGGTTACTGAATTAACATGGAGGAGGTTTAATACAGGGAGGGTTATGAATTAACATGGGAGGGTAATGGAGAGGTTACTGAATTACATGAGAGTTACGATAACATGGAGGGTTACTGAATAAAGGGAGGGGTTACTGAATTAACATGGAGGAAGGCTGAATAAATGGGAGGAAGTTGAATTAACATGGAGAGGTTAGGAATTAAAGGAGGGAAGTAATTAACATGGGAGGAAGGTTCTGAATTAAGGAGGAGGTTACTGAATTAAATGGGAGGGTTACTGAATTAAGGAGGGGTTCTGAATTAAGGGAGATTAGAATTAACATGGAGGAGGGTTATGAATTAATGGGATGTTCTGGGAATGATTAAGGGAGAGGGTTACTGAATTAACTGGGAGGGTTTGAATTAACATGGGAGGAGGGTTGAATTAAAAGGGGGGGGTTTGAATTACATGGGAGGGGTTCTGAATAACATGGGAGGTATTCGATTAAACATGGGAGGAGTTGAATAAATGGGGGGTTACTGAATTAACATGGGAGGGGGTTACTGAATAACATGGGAGGGGTACGAATTAACTGGGAGAGGTTCTGAATTAACATGGAGAGGTTACTGAATAACATGGGAGGTTCTGAATTAATGGGGAGGGTTCTGAATTAACATGGAGAGGTTATGAATAATGGGGAGGGTTATGAATAAGGGGGGTACTGTAATTAATGGAGGGGACTGATCTAAGGTTGGAATTAACATGGAGGAGGTCTGAATTAACATGGGAGAGGGTTAGAATAACATTGGAGGGTTACTGAATTAACATGGGAGGAGTTACTGAATTAACATGGGAGGGGGTTCTGAATTAACATGGAGGAGGTTCTGAATTACATGGGAGGGGTAAGAATTAAATGGGAGGGGGTTACTGAATAACTGGGAGGAGGTTCTGAATTAACAGGGAGGGGTTCTGAATTAACATGGGAGGAGGGTTACTGAATAACTGGAGGAGGTTATGAATTAACATGGGAGGAGGTTCTGAATTAACATGGGGAGTTAGAATTAAAGAGTAGGGGTTAGAATTAACGGAGAGGGTTACTGAATTAACATGGGAGGGTCGATTACATGGGAAAGGGTTACTGAATTAACATGGGAGGAAGGTTCTGAATTAACATGGAGGGGGTTAATAATTAACGAGGGGAGGAGGTTGAATTAACATGGGAGGAGGGTTACTGAATTAACATGGAGGAGGGTTACTGAATTAACAGGGAGGAGGGTTATGAATTAACATGGGAGGAGGTTACTGAATTAACATGGGAGGGTTATGAATAACATGGGAGGGGGAGTGAATTAACATGGGGGTTACTGAATTAACATGGGAGGAAGGTGCTGAATTAACATGGGGATGGGTTACTGAATTAACATGGAGGAAGGTTCTGAATTAACATGGGAGGGGTTATGAAATTAACATGGAGGAGGGGTTACTGAATAACATGGTGGTGATAAGGGAGGGGTTACTAATTAACATGGGGGAGGTTTGAAATTAAATGGGAGGAGGTTGCTGAATTAACATGGGAGGAGGGTTACTGAATAACATGGGGGAAGGATTCTGAATTAACATGGAGGAAGGTTGCTGAATTAACATGGAGGGGTTACTGAATTAACATGGGAGGAGGTTACTGAATTAATATGGGAGGGGGATAAATTAACATGGGAGGGAGGTTACTGAATTAACATGGAGGGGGTTACTGAATTAAATGGGAGGAGGTTATGAATTATATGAGGAGGGTAGAGTTGAATTAAATAAGGGTTACTGAATTAACATGGGAGGAGGGTTACTGAATTAACATGGGAGGAGGGTTACTGAATTAACATGGGAGGAAGGTTGACTGAATTAACAGGCTGACTGAGAGGAAACAGGTCACACGGGAGAGGACTGAAACAGAGAGGGTGAATAACAGATAGAAGAGAGGGAGGGAGAGAAAAGGAGAGAGAGAGAGAGAGAGAGGGAGGGAGGAGGAGGGAGAGAGGAGAGGGGAGAGAGGAGAGGAGAGAGAGGAGAGAGGAGGAGAGAAGAGGGAGAGGAGAGGGAGGGAGGGAGATAGAGAGGAGGAGAGAGAGAAGGGAGGAGTGGAGGAGGAGAGAGAGAGAGAGAGAGAGGGGGGGAGGAGAGAGAGAGAGGGAGGGAGAGAGAGAGAGGGAGGGAGAGAGAGGAGGAGAGAGAGAGAGAGAGAGAGAGAAAGAGAGGGAGGGAGGGAGAGAGAGCGAGGGAGAGTGAGAGAGAAAGCAGGACAGACATACAATTGTGCGTGTGTGTGTGTGTGTGTGTGTGTGTGTGTGTGTGTGTGAGTGTGTGTGTGTGTGTGTGTGTGTGTGTGTGTGTGTGTGTGTGTGTGTGTGTGTGTTGTGTGTGTGTGCGTGCGTGCCTGCGCGTGCGTGCGTGTGAGTAAGTGAGAGAGAGGAGAGAGAGAGAGAGAGAGAGAGAGAGAGAGAGAGAGAGAGAGAGAGAGAAGAGAGAGAGAAAGAGAGAGAGAAGAGAGAGAGAGAGAAGAGACAGAGACAGAGAGAGAGAGACAGAGAGAGAGAGAGAGAGAGAGAGAGAGAGAACCAGAGAGTGTGAGATAACTACACAAACAAAACAACAAAAACAAACAAAACAAAACAAAAAACCCCAAGTAGTCGACGTGAAGAAAATAACCCAACCGACCACCCGATCAACCACCCACCCACCCAGCCTACTCCACCCACCCTCTCGGCCGACAGGATGTCGTCGCAGGGCATGGGGGTCCAGTCTTTGGGCTGCTTCTGGGTGCCGATCAGCGTGCTGATGATGCCGTCCGGGGTGATGCGCCGGATGTTGGGGCCGTCCGCCACGTAGATCACGCCGTCCTTGCTGATGGCGATGCCTGCACAGGGGCGTGGTTGGTAAGAAAAGGTACTGTTGCTTACAGCCCAGCCGACCGGAAAGGGCCATGTCAGGGCTGTCACCACGTTGAAGTCAACTCACAAATCATCATCCCCCCCCTTCTAAAAACACACCAGAAATTTTGTTAACAATCTTTGTTCTGTAAAAATCTTATATCAGATGAAAAATGTCACCCCCCCCCCCCCTTCAGAAACCCAAAGATCACATCAGGTGGGACATCTCTGAACAAGGCTTTCATGGAGTCTGCTGTAAAGTGTTTATATCTCACATCATGCAAGTCCCAACACTCTAAAAGAACATGGTTCACTCTGAGTGGTACGTGACATGGAATGCACCATGGAGCTTCTTCACCTTTTAAAAGATAAGAATGGGACTCAAAGGAGTGGCCTGTGCGCAAACGGCACAAGACTGTTTCTCCAATGATGAGTCAAGTCCACGCCAAGACAATGATATACTCAAAATTCTCTCTTAACGTTAGGTGTATGTATATGTCAGGGGAAAACTTCTGTCCTTCATAATTACACTAACTTGACCGCCCAGTTTTAACAGGACGATACACATTAAAAGGTATGAACACTGTATATTTTGAAAAGCGTTGACCATATTTCATACACGTATTACGGACATCGCTCACATACTTGCACAGTCAGAGTTGGACAGTCTGTTGTAACTTTAAAAAAAAAGTATTTTCAGAAATATTCTTGGTGGAGTATCCAGATTCTACCATGTGAAGGAGAGAGGTGAGAGAGAAAATGACCAGAGACAGTATGTGGGATATTCTCAGTGATCTCTGTTGCCTTTATTATCATCATCATCCATGATGAACAGACGTTAAAATAACCACTGACCTGAACTGAAGTGAAGACTGATGAACAATTTTCACAACTGCTGTCAGCACGTGTTTGACAGACAATGACTATGCTGTTGAACAGCAGAACTGACAATTCTTGACCACTGAGTCCTTTTGACCTTCCCTGCGTCCTTAAATGGAACCTCAGACGTAAGCTCAAACATTTCCCCTTGTAGTTATTACTCTTTACCTAAGAATTTTTAAAACAGATAAATGTCTTTGAGAATTCTCAGATGATTTCAAAAAAGGGAAAACAGAACAAATATTTAAATCTGCTGAGAATCCTCAAAGACATTTATTTTTCATAAGAATTTTTATTTTTTTAGCAACTTATTTTCTTACAGCATTTCTCTCTTCTTCCTTTCTTTCTTTTCTTCTCTTCTTTCATTTCTTCTCGTTTCACTCTTCTCTCCATCACTGAATTCCTTTTGGACAGGGGGGGGGGGGGGGGGGTGCATTCCGTTTCTGAACCCTCAGTGGTATATCTCCATTTGAAGTCAAGGAAGGTTCGACACAATCGGCCGTGTCTTACCGATGAGTCCGAATCAGCGGACGAAAGGCCTCCTAGCTGGCCATATGAATGGTTCTGTTTTCAAAATGGACTACGATGATCTCCATTAAAAAGATTTTGCTACTGGTGAAGGATTTTGTATTCATCGCCTAACGCCGTAATTCTTCTTATTCCCGTTTTTTTTTTGTTTTGTTTTTACTTACTCCGACTGCACCCCCCCCCCCCCCCCCACCTGCGTTTTTTTGTGTCTTGTTGATCTTCTGCCAAGTCATTGCTGTGATGACAGAGGAATTGTTAACCTACACTTGTTTCACCCCACTACTAATCGTTCAAGCGACTGATGTATGGTTTTTGTCTGTCAATGTGCGTGGGCCCCTCCCCTTCCCACCACTCCTGCCCCCTTCCCTCACTTTATTCCCTCTTACTCTCCTCTCTCTCTCTCTCACTTCGTGATGGGGTGTGTTGTGTGTGTGTGTGTGTGTGTGTGTGTGTGTGTGTGTGTGTGTGTGTGTGTGTTTTCTCCTCATCGTGTGGAATGAACGTTTGCGCACTTATGTGTACTTACGTGTCCGCATGCATGTGTGTGTGGTCTCCTCTCCCCCGTCTCCGCCCTCTCTCCCACATAACTCCCTGTCTCTGCATCTTCCCTTTATCCCTCCCTCCAACACCCTGTGCAGTCTTCTTTCTTATCCTTAACTCCCATCCCTCTCTCCCTTTCTTTGTATAATTACTAATTTCCAGGTTCTATAACTCATCCTCACTGCTTTCTCTGCATCAATCTCCAGGAAAACATGCCCCCTGCCCCCCAAAACAACAACAACGACAACAAAAAAAACCCCGTTCTTTCCTGACAATGATCTATCTACTTCACATAAATTGCTATTACAGCTATGCGCTGTGCGTCCTCCCTCACCTCTCCCACCACACCTACACATTCACACTCACATTTTCTCTCTCTCTCTTTCACGTCTAATACAACTGTTTAGCCAACAGAATTCACAACCGCACAGGAACAAACGACATCCCCTCCACCCACACACACATGCGCGCGCGCATCCGGCCCATCGAACTCTCCTTCCCTCTTACTTCATCGCTTCCAACAACCCCCCCCCCCTCCTCTTCTCACTTCCCCCCTCCTTCCTCCACTCCCCCCCCCCCCCTTTACCTTTGGGGTATCGGAGCTTGGCCTGAAGGGCGGGTCCCCCGTCCCCACACAGGTCCTCCTCCTTCACTCCCCTTCTCTCCTTTCTCCCACCCCCCACCTTCACCCACCCCCTGAACCCTCTTCCCACCCCTCCCACCTCACCTTTGGGGTATCGGAGCTTGGCCTGAAGGGCGGGTCCCCCGTCCCCGCAGAGGTCTTCCTCCCCGGGCGTGCACTCCTCGCCGTTGCCGGCCACGTCCTCGAAGTTGTCCTTGAGGGACCTGACGGGGCCCATGGTCTTGACGCGGATGATCTTGTGCAGCATGGAGTCCGAGATGTACAGGCGCCCGTCCACCGGGCTCACCGTCATGTGGAACTTGTGGTGCGGCTTGGTGCTGTTGGGGGGGGGGGGGGGGGGGGGGTAGAGGGGAGGAAGTTGATTAACCGGCCAGGTTTAACGTGGACACACCCCAAACACACATGACAAACACAGACCGGGAATGCTCTCTTAAGAGACTCTGAGAGGCAGGGATTTTTTTTTTTTTTTTTTTGGGGGGGGGGGGGTTGTCTCATTCTTCGTGCCCCCCCCCCCTCCACCCCGATATCGCCTTCCCAAACCCCTCTCCCCTTGCCCCCTCCGCCCCTCTGTCCCACTCCTCTCCCACCTCACTTCCTAGTCCCCCACTCCCGACCACCCCAGTGGCGTACTTCACGGTCACTCATTCTGACCACCCCAGTGGCGTACTCCACGGTCTCATTCCGACCACCCCAGTGGCGTACTCCACGGTCTCATTCTGACCACCCCAGTGGCGTACTCCACGGTCTCATTCTGACCACCCCAGTGGCGTACTCCACGGTCTCATTCCGACCACCCCAGTGGCGTACTCCACGGTCACTCATTCCGATCACCCCAGTGGCGTACTCCACGGTCACTCATTCCGATCACCCCAGTGGCGTACTCCACGGTCTCATTCCGACCACCCCAGTGGCGTACTCCACGGTCACTCATTCCGACCACCCCAGTGGCGTACTCCACGGTCACTCATTCCGATCACCCCAGTGGCGTACTCCACGGTCACTCATTCGGACCACCCCAGTGGCGTACTCCACGGTCTCATTCTGACCACCCCAGTGGCGTACTCCACGGTCTCATTCTGACCACCCCAGTGGCGTACTCCACGGTCTCATTCCGACCACCCCAGTGGCGTACTCCACGGTCACTCATTCCGATCACCCCAGTGGCGTACTCCACGGTCATTCATTCCGACCACCCCAGTGGCGTACTCCACGGTCACTCATTCCGACCACCCCGCACACACCTACACCCAGGTTCATCCTGTCGTAACCCCAGCATATCCATTCACAGCCCCCCCCCCCCCCCCCAAAAAAAAAAGGCTAGCCATCAGAGGAGTCGCTGTCACTCTCTCTCACCCCCTCATGTCTGTCACTCTCTCTCTCTCTCCCCTCATCTCTGTCACTCTCTCTCTCCCCTCATCTGTTACTCTCTCTCACCTCATCTGTCACATTCTCTCCCTCTCCCCTCATCTGTCTCTCTCCCCTCATCTGTCACTCTCTCTCTCCCCTCATCTCTCTCACCCCCTCACCCTCTCCCTCCTCACCCCTCTCCTCCACCTTACCTCATCTCCAGGATGCTGGCGATCTGCTCCCTGTCCGGGGACAGTTTCCGGATGAAGTTGTAGTCGCCCAGGTAGAGGGAGCCGTCCAGGCCGCTGGCCAGGGCCAGGGGGGCCAGCAGTCGGTTGCCCTCTGCCGGACCGTCACAGCTGTCGCAGTTCAGCTTGCGCCGCTCGCCGTTGCCCAGGATGTTGACCAGCGTCTTGGGCTTCTCCTTCAGGTAGATCTTGGTCCCGTCCCCTTTGTGCAGAATCCCTGTGGACGTGCGCGAGTGGGAGAAGCATGTATGGTATGAGAGAGAGAGAGAGAGAGAGAGAGAGAGAGAGAGAGAGAAGACAGAGAGACAGAGAGAGAGAGAGAGAAGAGAAGAGAGAGAGAGAGAGAGAGCAGACAGAGAGAGTGAGGCCTGTTGGACATATGTTCCAGCTGCCCACGCCCCTCCAACCATCACATCTTTTTGCACAATCAATTATTTCCTTCCAACTTTAATTATTCATGTGATTAACCTCCCAGCTCCAATGGTCCCACCAACACTCGTATGTCCATTCATGCATTTACCTTTGCAATGGACGTCTAAGTTTCTGCTACCCTCACGCCTAATCACACACACGCACGCACACATGTACACACACACACACACACACACACACACACACACACACACACACACACACACACGCACCACTCCACCCACCCACCTTCCTGGTAGTTGTACATGTGATGGATGTCCAGGTTCCAGCCCCCAATGTGGGAGGCGGTGAGATCAAAGCCGTTGACGGTGGTGCTTCGTGTCTCCCAGAAGATGTAGTCACAGTCCTGGTACTGGTAGCCCACGTACACTGCAATTCACACACCGGCCCGTGGAAAAGGGTAGTCAGCGCAGACAGTAATTGACAAAGCCATTGCTACTTCAGACTTTCATCACTGTCCATTTCATACAACGAACGAACAATGGTAGTCAGCACAGACAGTAATTGACGAAGGCATTGCTATTTCAGATTCATCACTGTCAATTTCACACAACGAAAGAAACAATGGTAGTCAGCACAGACAGTAATTGACGAAGCCATTGCTATTTCAGATTCGTCATTGTCCATTTCACACGAGCGAAAAATGGTAGTCAGCATAGACAGTAATTGACAAAAGACATTGCTATTCCAGACTCATCATCGTCTTTTTTTTTTTTTTAACACGCCGAACTCTTCGAATGGTGTAGTACACTACATATCTTTTTTTTTTATATACTGTGTATGAAACCGACGCACCGTGAAATTGTGATACACATGAACAACAATTTCAGTATTTGAAAGGGATTCAAACTCCGTTTATTACGTTACACGTAACAATGAATAAAGGAAAACAGACGTTAGGATTTTATGGATTAATGTTTCATAACTGCACATTACACTTGATAAGGAAATAAAGGAACATAAACAATGGTCTGATTTTGCGTTGCTTCGCCTATTACCATATCTATGCAGTTCTTGTAATAGATTTTATGAATACATGAATAACAAAGTTATCCTGTGACGTACACTATATAATTAAGATGTCATGAAACACAAATAAAGTCAGATAGACAGACAGATGGACTCAGAGAGAGAGGAGAAGAGAGAGAGAGAGAGAGGAGGGGGAGGGAGACAGAGACAGAGAAGAGAGAGAGAGAGAGAGAGAGGAGAGAGAGAGAGAGAGAGAGAGAGAGAGAGAGAGAGAGAGAGTGTGGAGACGGCGCAGACTGATTTATCAAACACACACACACATACACACACACACGCACCCCCTCCCCTTCCCCCCACGCACACAAAGATAGATCCTTCTCAACCCACCGAAAAAACCACCCTCCCCCACTTTCCTACACACACACACACCCACAACCAATTACCACCACCACCACGCCCTCTCAACCCCCTTCCCACCCCACCCCAACTCCCCCCCCCCCCCCCACCCCATCCACTCACCTCTCGCAGCCACGATGCCGTACACCTTCTGGTTGTAGGCGTTGAGGCGGTTCCAGACAAAGGTGTACTTGAGGTTGGGGTCGGCCTCGAACACCCGCTCCACCACCACGCCCTCCACCGCCACACGCAGGTGCACGAGCCGCAGGGCCCGGGGCACCTTGTCCGGGGTCATCTGGATGCGCACCAACGACATGTAGCCCGAGGCCTCGCTGCTGTGGTAGACCAGGTTCACCTTGGTGCCCGGCAAGGGGATGCTCTCCTGCAGAACCTGTTGGTAGAGGTGGGGGCGGTTAAGTCCCAAGGTTACAGCTCTGGTGTGTGTGTGTGTGTGTGTGTGTGTGTGTGTGTGTGTGTGTGTGTGTGTGTGTGTGTGTGAGTGCGTGCGTGCGCTTCGTCATAACGAGAAAGAGAGAGAGAGACAGAGAGAGAGAGAGAGAGAGAGAGAGAGAGAGAGAGAGAAGAGAACGAGAGAGAGAAAGTGGGAGAGAGAGAGAGAGAGAGAGAGAGAGAGAGAGAGAGAGAGAGAGAGAGAGAGAGAGAGAGAGAGGAATTCGGTTTATTCATGTAAAGGCCATTGCATCTTATGAAGGGGCGGAGGTATGGAGAACATAAAAACAAAAACGAATTATACAGAACACTAGAAAGACTGGATCGACCACTCTCTCATGAAGTCATAACTGATCTAGACTGAAATGCCTTCAAGAATAAGTCAAATGAGAGATTTCTTACTACGCTTTCATTCTGAGATGCCACAAGCGGACTTTACCGAAACTGACAGGGATCCTTGGAAACTTTTGCCGGTAAATATTGTGCTCTTAGACTATATAATTTACAGCAGCATAAAACAAGATGGTGTTCGTCTTCTTTTCCATTTTTGCCTAATAGACAAGTCAATCCATCGCAGTAGGGGTTCACCTTGGTGCCCGGCAAAGGGATGCACACGCGCACACACACACGCGCGCGCGCGCACGCGTGCACACACACAGACACAGACACACACAAGGCACACACATATACACAAACGAGACACACACAGACATACATACACCCACACACAGAGACGCACACAACAACACCATGTCAATCCGCTGTATGGTCAGTCTTTGACATAAGGAAACAAAATTTGAACATCGATATATTTCGGCCGTACTTTGTCACAATAAACACACACTAATGTGGACGCACTTTGGATACAGCAACAGGGAGAAAAAAAGGAACTCTACCATACGGAAAGGACATCATTTACTACGGTTAGCGTTTGGTGCACAGTGTAAAGTAGCAAGGCATGAAGGTGAGCCTACACGAGCACCAAGGTCTAACAGGCCTCCCCCTTCCTCCTCCCCCACCATCCCTACACTTCTTCTTCATTGCCTCCATTAAAACTGTAATTTTGGTCATTGGATCCGGGTCGTAATGTTGATCCGCAACAACTTCAACAACTTCGTAGTTATCAATACCGTCAGTAAATCTGCGTTTTCGTTTTTTTTTCTTTCTTTTTTTCTTTTCTTTTAATGGGATCCATGCATTACTGGATCCGGGTTGTATTTCAGATCCGCATGAACTTTAACAACTTCGTAGTTATCAATAAATCCATTAAATCTGCATGTTAATTTCTACTTAAAAAAACAGAGATTCAAATCAATACATCCATGTAAATCTGTATGTTTATTTTCAATTTTTTTTCAATTGAGATTCAAACGTTACTTCTTCAAATGTTCACAGAATGTCCAAATACATCCTGTCTGGGAATGTGAGAGAAAAACTGAACGAGAAACTGAGCAAAAAAAAAAAAAAAAAATTCCTGAGTCCGGATCCGCCCCCCACATTTAAGGGGTTCGTCATTGGGCCACTATCCGCCCCCACCCCCCCTCCCCCACCCCCCGCCAAGTTCCGTTAAGATCGGTTCAGTGGTTTGGGCACGATGTTGCTGAAGACAGACGAAAACCAAACACAGACACACACAAAGAAACAAACAGAGATCAAGCAGTAGACACTGGTGAATATGTAAGCTCTTTGGCAGAGGCAATGGATGGGAGTCAGGGAACATATAACATCCCGGTGCCAAACACCTGTGGACACACAACGATTACTGGACAGCGTGACCAAAAAGTCGCGGGTCGTTGCCCTCTCCGCGTGACATGGCGGCTAACCTCTGGGTGAACAGACAGAGACGGACTAGCACCCCCGCTTCCCCCCCCAAAAAAAAAAAAAAAAAAAAAGAAGAAACCTACATGACTAAGCTCTCTAGACAATGACGATCTCTCTCACGCTGACGCGGCAGACTTAGCAGTTATCGTCGTTAGTGAGGGGGCGTGGGAAGGAGGGGAGGGGGAGGTTTACAGGTGGTGGCGTCTTCGCGTGTGTTGGACCAGAACAGGCGCCGCTCAACACCCGCCGCCGAAGCGGTGCTCAGGGCAGGGTATTCTCTGGCGCCCCACCTCATGGCGGCCTGAGACAGAATGCTTTTCCCTAAAGGACCTGCCGATGCCGGGGCTGCGCGCACCCAGGACATCACATTCATCCTGGTGGATATTAGACCAAAGCCAGATGGAGAGTTCTGAGAGTAATAGCACCGAGAGGCTCAAAAGATGAAGAAAAAAAAATCCCTCCTCCCCCTCCATCCACTAAAAGAAAAAGAAGAAAAAAAAAGACAAAAATAACCACCCACCACCACAACAAAATACCCCTGAAACTTGAATTCTTTTCTTATAATCCTAACCACATTGCTCATCCGCCACACTTCTGGACGTTTGATGTGCATTTCTGAAGCTTCTATTAGCATTTCTTCGTCTTTTTTCCCCCTCCGTCTGTCTGTCTGTCTGTCTGTCTCTGTGGCAAAAACTGAAAAGAAAATAATGAAGTTTTTTTGTTTCATGTATGTTGTTCTCTTTGCATAAGCAGCACATTATCAGAGTGAAAGTGCCAATAACCACACATTACAACATTAACAAACCCAGACACTTTGTATCAAACCCCAATACACTTAAATCAGCAAAAATATGTCCATTTGAGAGAACATACAGACATTGCATGGTGTGTAAGAGACTGGTTGGAGAAAAAAAAAGAAAAAAAAAATAATAGTGGAATTTTTTTTTTTTTTTCGCTGTTTTTTTTTTTTTTTTGTGGCAGATTAAGAGGACAATGTGAAGCACCAAAAAATGAAGAGGTGGATTTCGGCCTTAGGGAAAAAAAAAAGTCACCGCCTTAGGTGCTCCATTGATCCGATAACCGATGCCACAAAAAAAGCAACAACAACATACCCACCATCACCACCACTTCTCAGTGAGAAAGAACAAACACGTTATTACCCACCCATGCCATCACCCGTTCCGTACCGCCTCCCCCCTTCCTCTTACACCTCTCCCTACTTTTAATGAGACCTTTACAGCCCTATCAGCAGAATTTCTCCATCTCTTTCACTGATACTCCCTCCCCCTCCTTATCCCTAACTCGCCCCCTCCCCTTCTCCCCTCCTCCCCCACACACAGAGCACTCTTTAGTGTTCTCTCCTAAACAAGCTGATGTCTGTTTACTCTCACCCACCCCATCCAACTTCAATACAAGGCTTGTTCCCCCCTCTCTCCCTTCCCCTCCCCATTTTCTTTTTCACCTTTTCCTCCTTATCATTTTAGTTTCCTAAGCGCGGACGTGAGAACGGGTGTCAGGGGTTGTGCCCAAATTCGAAGTCGTTTGATAGATGTTTAATGGCGAAAACAGTGTGTGGCCAGGGCTCACTTCTACAGCGAACCTTTGAGAAGAGGAGGATTTTGAAAGTCTTCTTGCCTGCCCTCTTCGTGCTTTGCCCCCCCCCCCCCCCCCCCCCCCCCTCTCCCCCAAGTCACGGAAACCGCGCAGCTTCAGGCACTGAATGCAGCGAACATCTAACACTGAGTGATTGGTTTGTCACCTGTGGAAAGGTCAGCTGGATTATAGGACAGGCTCCGGGATGACGGTGCCGAGCTCGGGGCAGGCTCCTAGCTGGGAGTGCTGCCAGGTGGACTACCACCACCACCACTACCACCACCACCACCATCTTACCAACCACCACCAACCCATCAACCACCATCGCCACAACCACCACCACCTCACTCCGACAAATCACCTGGGACTCCGGGATGACGGTGCTGACCTCTGGGCAGGCGCCCAGCTGGGAGTGCTGCCAGGTGGACACACCACCACCACCACCACCCAACCAAACCCACCCACCCTACCACCCACCACCACCCAACAAATCACCTGGGACTCCGGGATGACGGTGCTGAGCTCGGGGCAGGCCCCCAGCTGGGAGTGCTGCCAGGTGGAGAGGACGACGGGCAGCAGGTGGTGGTGGGAGTGCTCGGCCACGCAGTCGTTGGGCGTGATGGGCGGCGTGGTCTGGTCCAGCGCCATGTACACCGTGTCCATGGTGATCATCTGGTTCCACGGCACCAGCACGGAGGCCGTCACGGAGCGGAACGGATCCCGGATCAGCTCCAGCTTCACCGAGCCGCCCCCATTGACCAGGATGTCGAACCTGAGGTCCATGGTGGGGGAGGGTGGGGATGGAGTGGGGCGGGGCACAGACAAAGAGTCGAGAGTCAGAAGGAGCAATGGAACAGAGTCTGCTGCAAGGCGAAGTACAGATGAACACACACGCAAACCAAAGTAAAGATGGTGAAAAACCTTCTGAACTCTAAATTCGGGAACTTGGGGACGAAGAGAGAGAGAGAGAGAGAGAGAGAGAGAGAGGAGAGAGAGAGAGAGAGGAGAGAGAGTGACTGAGATTCAGATTCAGATGTCTTATTCATTTTTAGGCCATTGCACCTAATGAAGGGGAGTAATTGAACAATCATTTCACAAAAAGTTTCCTATATCAATTATAAAGTAAGAACAGTATTTTACGAGGTAGCAGTCTCACGCAACTGAAACGCTTTGTAAAAGAAAATTGATAGATTTCTAAGAGAGAGAGAGAGAGAGAGAAGAGAGAGAGAGAGAGAGAGAGAGAGAGGAGAGAGAGAGAGAAGAGAGAGTCTGGTGACGGGGAGGAGAGGGGGGAGTGGTACTGGACAGACAGACGGAGGGAGAAAATGGCTGGCAGGATGGTAATCTCATTTCCAGACGGAGTCATCCTGTCAACATCCAACCCACTAATCAACCACTTAGCTCTTTGTCAGGCAGTACATGATCAGTTCATCTCTCACTCTCTCTCTCTCCACACACACACACACACACTCACACACAGACACACACACTTAATCAGCCAGTAATCTTTTCTTTTTCAGACAATAAATCGGTAACACAATCAGTTCCCCTCTCTTTCTCCCTCTCTCACACACATTACTTATCAGTCCGCTATCTCTTTTTCAGACAATAAATCGGTAACACAATCAGTTCCCCTTCCCCTTCTCTGTCCGTCTCGCACACACACACAACTCTCTCTCTCTGTGAAACGGACTTGCCCATATCAGGGCCGAATGTGGAAACAGTGTGTAGTGTGTGTGTGTGTGTGTGTGTGTGTGTGTGTGTGTGTGTGTGTGTGTGTGTGTGTGTGTGTTACACAAAGGGGCCAGGGGGCCATGCGGTCCCCCCTTGGCGGGCTCCAGGGTCAGAACCTTTGTTGGGAGTCAGGGGGCTTTGCCCATCCAAGCTGAAACATTTTTACTTGAAACAAGAAAGAAAAGAAAAGAAGTTACAAAAAAAGGACCAATATGGCACCTCCTACTTTTCGTCGTTGGTGTACAAATGAAAAGTTAAAGCTGAAACAGCAAAATGCTAAACAACACAACACAACACAACACAGCACGGCACACACACACACACAGCACGGCACACACACACACACACACACACACACACACACACACACACACACACACACACACACACACAAAACAAAAAACCAACATCTACGGAAAAAAACAAAATTATGCCACAAACTCCGAATTTTTTATTTGACTAAGTCCTCTTAGAAAATATGAGCCTATTACAAAGAACAGAATAAAGTGTGACCATGACATATATGCACGAATCCATTCATAGCACACTGCAGTGCTTTCAATCAGTCTGCATTACACGAGCCCCTTGCCTTTTTTTGTCTTCTTTTTTGAAATAAAAACATGTACCCCCTTCTCTCTCAGGAAAAAAAAGAGGGGGGGGGGGGGGTTGGTTTCAGTACCCATTTACCCCCCACCTCCACCCCACCCGTGTCCTGTCCTGCAAATCCATATCAATCATCTCCCAACACATGCCCACATGACCATTCTTCCTTCCTGGTTGCTTTTTTCTGGTTGACACATTCCCCCCCTTCCCCCCTCCCGCTCTCCTCCCCCCCCCCTCCTGTAGACAGGCTTCCGTAAAACTTGCACATTACAATATGTGCACAACTACATTTACCTAACATAACTCATTCACGCGCCCCTTCCCCTCCCCTTCCTATACGGCGGCATCTTTGCGGACGCATTTCTCTAGTTACTGGTTATACACGCAGCAGCAGCCTGCATGAACGAGTTAGGCCAATGTATCTGCGCGCATCACGTCATGTACAAGGTTCACGGACACCACGCCGGGCAGCTGAAAACGTGTGCGATGGAATCAGACAATTGTGTTGACGTTGAGGGCGGGAGACAATTGTGCTGACGCTGACGAGCGGTGGAGACAATTGTGCTGACGCTGAGAGCGGGAGACAATTGTGTGACGCTGAGAGCGGGAGACAATTGTTGTTTGACGCATGAGAGGGGGGAGCGGACAATTGTGTTGACGCTGAGAGCGGGAGACAATTGTGTTGACGCTGAGAGCGGGAGACAATTGTGTTGACGCTGAGAGCGGGAGACAATTGTTGAGCTAGTGGGCGCTGTAGAGCGGGAGGGAGTGTTTGTTTGGCCGCAAGGCCTGCCTGGTCTGAGTGTTCACGCCATGGATCAGATGATTCCGTGTCCCTGGGAACGTGTCTGGTGACGTCATGCCTCACGCGCTGGGTGAGAAAGGCCAGGATTCACGAACCACATAATTAATCATATCTGTTTTGCTCCAATCTGTTCTTTCCTTCCCTTCATTACCAAGCTCTCACACCGTCCTTCACACGCCGCGATGTGAGATAACTCTGTTTATGTTTGACTGAATTTGGTTGGATGTTAAATCTGCTCACTCCCCCATCTCTTTATTCTGATTTGTTATGTTATGAATCGTGAATTTGGTTGGATGTTACATCTGCTCACTCCCCCCATCAATCCCCTTCCCCACCCACCGCCATCCTCGGGAGGAGAGAGAGAGAGAGAGAGAGAGAGAGAGAGAGAGAGAGAGAGCACATGCACACACGCACGTTCGCACACACGCGCGCGCGCACACACACACACACACAGAGGCGAATCTACGAACCACTCGATCGATCGATCGACTGACCTACCATCTGCTGATTACGTTACATCTAATATTTTGTAATGCCAGGTCTGCCCACACCCCTCCCCACCCCCCCCACCCCCTCCTCCGCTCTTCTCCCCTCCCACTTCGGATTAATTCGTGAGCTAGTATAGACAAAATGCAAACACTGATGAGCGCAACTTCTACTCACTGACGAAGCAGAGATAACATTTATGTTTATACATCCCACCCCCCCCTCCTCCACCACCCCAATCCCCACCCTCTCTCCACGACCCCGTTAAAGCCGTCTCCATGTTTTCACATTTCACCGGAAACGCTTCAAAATGCGGTAATTTCATTTATGTTAGAGTGAGTTCCCCTGACGCTTCGCCTGCTGCTCAAAAGACATTTTAATGATGTGCCTGTTCAAAAAAAAAAAAAAAAAAAAAAAAAAAAAAAAAACAACCGCGAGGGATGAACCTGATAAGAAATGTGTGTGTGATAGCGTGAGATCAACCGATGTCTCGCGGAGTGCATGCTGCTTGAGATGCGGATCAGAGGCAGGAGCGCGCTGCCAGCTGGCGAGAGTTCACTCCCTTGACCTGTGAGTTAAGCTGAGACAGGTGAAAAGTGTCCCTTTTCCCCCACTTTTTCCCCCCTTCTTTCTTTCTTTCTTTTTCTTTTTTGAACTTCCCTTCTCCTCCTCAGTTCTTTTCTTTCCCTCTGTTCGTCCCTGCTCGTTCATTTCTTCACCTCCCATCCCCTATCTCCGTGTGTGTGTCTCAAACAGCTGTCTCTGTAACTCTTTGTTGCTCTTTGTTCGTTCGCTGTTTTGCTTCATTCATCTCCTCCCCCTCCCCTCCCTTTCTCTTTTTCAGTCTTTCTTTCTTCTATCAATTTCTATCTTTCCCACTTTTTTTTTCTTTTCTACCTTTTAAACTCTACCCCCTCCCCCCTCCCCCCACTCAACTTTCCCTCTCCCATCTTCCCGATCTCAACTGTCTTTGTCTATGATCTGACTTGACAAGTTTTCAAGCTCTTCACACATTGCATAACAACAGATGTTCTCTAAACCCCCCCATCCCCACCCCCGCCCCGTCATTCACCTTTTTTGTAAGCCTGTCCGTGACAGTTGCTGCATATGTTTACTTGTCTTTGGGATGCCCGTTACATAATAAGCTCGCGGGCACAGACGTGTGTGTGCTGTCGTGTGCGCGCGTGCGTGTGTGTGTATGTGTGCGTGCGCGCGCGTGCGTGCGAGCGAGCGTGCATGTGTTGTGTGCGTGCGTCCGCGTGTGTGTATGTGTGCGTCGTGCGTGTGTGTGTGTGTGTGTGTGTGTGTGTGTGTGTGTGTGTGTTGGTGTTTGTGCGCTCCGTGTGTGCATTTATTTTTGTGGCTGTGGGAGAGCTCTGACAAGCCATGTACTAGTCACGTGATTTGCAGGGGCGTCACATGACAGAGGGCTCCGGTTCTCCTTTCACTACATTTTACATCAGCTCTTGTCTACCCCCTTTTCCACAGAGAGACAGAGAGAGAGGGAGAGAGAGAGAGATGAGAGAATGAAGGAGAAGGAGAGAGAGAGAGTGAGAGAGAGAGAGAGAGGAGAGAAGAACAGACAGAGAGAGAGAGAGAGAGAGAGAGAGAGAGAGAGAGAGAGAGAGAGAGAGAGAGAGGCGGACAGACAGAGAAGGCGAGACACACAGACTGAAAGAGAGAGAGAGAGAGACCGACCGACCGACAGAGAGAGAGAGAGAGAGAGAGAGAGAGAGAGAGAGAGAGAGAGAGAGAGAGAGAGGCAGGACAGACAGAAGAGAGGCGAGACACACAGACTGAAAGAGAGAGAGAGAGAGAGAGGAGAGAGAGAGAGAGAGAAGAGAGAGGGGGGGGGGGGAAGGGGGAGCTCGCATAACCATGCCTGCACCAGTTTTAACTAATAATAAACAACAAGCTGTTTCAACAAGAACTACAGCAACAGAGGACGTCAGACCAAACCGAAGACGCAGACAAAGAGGATGTGAAAGAAGAAGAAGAATGAGGAGGAGGAAGAGGAGGAGGAGGAGGAGGAGGAGGAGGAGGAGGAGGAGGAGAGAAACTAAAATAGACCTTGAACCGTTATGACAACC
>CM065728.1:3438397-3443397 GCA_033310375.1 Conus canariensis | reverse complement strand
CGTGTGTGAGTGTGAGTGTGAGTGTGTGTGTGTATGTGTGTGTGTGTGGTGTGTGTGTGTGTGTGAGAGAGAGAGAGAGAGAGAGAGAGTGAGAGAGGACAGGACGGAGAGAGGAGAGAGAGAGAGAGAGAGAGAGAGAGAGAGGAGGAGAAAGACAGAGAGAGAGAGAGAGAGAGAGAGAGAGAGAGAGAGTGAGAGTGAGAGAGAGAATGTTTAACCAAGATCCCTCACGATAACAAACAAACATTGATCAAATCTGACAATTGTATACAATTACATTGTCCGCAACACCTTAAGCTGTGGGGCTTTGAGAGAGAGAGAGAGAGAGAGAGAGAGAGAGAGAGAGAGAGAGAGAGAGAGAGGGGAGAGGGGGGGGGGGCGTAGGGGTGGGGCTAAAGGGAGAGGTTTTGTTTACCTTTGCTGTCAAGTTTGGGGCAAAAAACATTTTTCAGGCTTGTCGTGGCCTGTCTCAAGAGTATACAAAGCAAACTCTCTCTCCCCCCCTCTCTCTCTCTCTGTACGTGTGCATGTGTGTGTGTGTGTGGGTGTGTGTGCGTGTTGGAACGCGTGTATGTGATATTATTTGTGTATGTGTTAGCACTGTGCATGTGTTTGAGTGTGCGCGCGTGCGTTATGTGTGTGTATGCGTGTGTATGTGTATTCACACGCGCATGTGTGTGGGTAAACCTCTGTGTGTGTGTGTGTGTGTGTGTGTGTGTGTGTGTGTGTGTGTGTGTGTGTGTGTGTGTGTGTGCGTGCGTGCGTGCGTGCGTGCGTGCGTGTGTGCGCGCGCGTGCGTCTTTGCGTGCCTGCATTCGTGGATGCGTGCCCGCGCGAATGTGCGGGGGTGTGTGTGACTAATGACTCAAGACCCATCACCCCAAACCCACCATCTAACTAAACTCTACCCTTCCCATCCTAACAGTTCATGTGAAAAAGTCGCCAGCAGGTCACCCACCAGGCAGAGATCCTGCTTTGTGTTGGGACCCCATCAGACACCACTGAACACCAACTGACGGGACTCGGCAAGCACTGCAGTGTCTCCTCCGACGGGTTGCCGCAAGACAACCTGACCCCTATCTACTCCCTGTGTGACGTATTGGTGGCCAGGCTGCGGCAGGACGTTACCTGGGAGTAGCTGCTTTGGAGGGGGAGGGGAAGAGGAGGGAGCGGAAGGCAGGTGGGGGTGGGGTGGGGGGAAGTTCGGGGTGAACAGTGGCATAGGTGAAATCCCACCCAAAGAGGATCAGATGACGCCTTAAAAAGGTGAAAAGGTCCAGGAGCCTAAACGGGCGTTACCTTGGGGGGGGGGGGGGGGGGGGGGGGGGGGGGGGGCCAGTGAACTATCCTTGGTTGACCCTGTCTAGAGGACACGGCATCATGGAAGACGAAGTGTCCATCCCTCCTCCTTCCGCCGCTTTAACTAACCTTCCCTGAAGTGAATGGGACAAGGCCACTAGTTTTACTGGTGCTAGGACAAAGCGGGTTTGGAAGCCACAACAATCGCACAGGACAGGTTTACAGAGAAAAAAGGATGAGACAGAAAAAAACCCAATACCATCGTAAAACACACACACACAACAAAAACAAGAATAACCCCCCACCACCAAAAAAAAAAAAAGAAAAAAAAAAGAAAACACACACACACACACACACACACACACACACACACACACACCACTACCCACCCATCCCCACCCGCCCTTCCACTCACAAGAACTCTTTGTTAAATCAGCGATTCATCTTTTCATAAAAATCCATCAACTAAAATATTCCTGAACTGCACATTAGTTCCCTTCAGATGTTCGTCTCTGATCTCTCCCTCCTTCCTTTTCCCTCCTGACACACTATCCAAATATAGCCCCTTCCTCTCCCACCTACCCTCACCACCCCCTCCACACGCCCTTTTTCTTTACACGATCACTCTAAAGCTTCTCGTAATTAGATCTCTCGGTGAAACATTTTCTATTAGAGTGTTGGAACTTGCACGATGTGAGACATAAGCATTTTACAGCAGACTCCATGAAAACCTTGTTCAGAGATGTCCCACCTGATGTAATCTTTGAATTTCTGAAAGAAATCAACATTCTTTTTTTATATCTGATCTAAGAATTTACAGAAGAAAGTCTTTTTGAGGTGTATTTTAAAGAGCTGTGTGAATGAGCGTTTTTTTTTCTTTAATGCTTGAATGACTTATGAGTTGACTTCAACGCGGTGACAGCCCCGATATGGATGGCCCTTTGCTGTCGGTTAGGCTACAAGCAACATTACCTTAACCCTAATTTAGATCTCTACAATCACACTACATAATTATGCAACAAGTCAACATTCTATTATGGGAGCAAACTGCTATGGATCGAGCTAGATGGCGCTGCTCTAGCCACAATGGCGCCCAGTTTATGTGAAGAAAGGAGGACAGCTGCAGCGCAACAAAAGAGACAGGCAAGGAAAGAAGGAAAGCCCGCGCCAGCAAGCAAGAGCACGTCTCCCACATTGCCTTCCAAGCTGTCACCGCACATTCTGTGCATGCATTGGCTTGATCAGCCACCCGCGTATCCAAAAATCATCTCACGCACCCACCCCCCTCCCCGAACCCCTAGATGACTGAAGTGGTCCTCGTCGATTCGACGGACGAACACCACATAGGCAGCAAGAGGTCCGCCACATTCCCTCCCGAAACAACCCCAGAAGACCCCTGACTCACGTCTCGTTGAAGGAGTTCCTGGTGGCGTCCATCTGCACGCTGTTCTCCTCAATCAGGAAGCGCATGCGCTCGAAGAAGGAGGCGGTGGGGGAGGGGGCGTCCTTGCTCAGCAGGATGTCGTAGGGCTCCGGTGCCGTGCGGCAGAAGACGCTCTTGTGGCAGGCGATGGTCCGGCAGCAGTCCGGGTCGTAGCAGTCCTGAAGACCGTCTGAGACAGAGAGATATAGAGAGGGTGGAGATGTGAGGGTTCAGGGTGAGGTGGAGGATGAGGATGAGGGCGTGGGTGAGGATGAGGGTGAGGATAAGGGCATGGGTGAGGATGAGGGTAAGGATGAGAATGAGGGGGTGGAAAAAGATAAGGATGAGGATGAAAGCGAGGATGAGGGTAAGGATGAGGGTGGGGATGAGAGTGAGGATGAGGGTGAGAGGAGAATGAGGGCGAGGGTGAGGATGAGAAGATGAGGTTGAGAGCGTGGGTGACGCTGAAGGTGAGGATGAGGACGAGGGCTTGAGTGAGAATGAGAAGGAATATGAGTGAGGATGAGGTTGAGGACAAGAACAAGGGTCAGGATGACGGTGAGGGTGAGGGTGAAGATGAGTGAGGATGAGGGTGAGGGTGAAGATGAGAGTGAGGATGAGGGTGAGGGTGAGGGTGAAGACGAGAGTGAGGATGAGGGTGAGGGTGAAGATGAGAGTGAGAGGATGAGGGTGAGGGTGAAGATGAGAGTGAGGATGAGGGTGAGGATGAAGATGAGTGAGGATGAGGGTGAGGATGAAGATGAGAGTGAGGATGAGGGTGAGGGTGAAGATGAGTGAGGATGAGGGTGAGGTTGAAGATGAGAGTGAGGATGAGGGTGAGGGTGAAGATGAGAGTGAGGATGAGGGTGAGGATGAAGATGAGGTGAGGATGAGGGTGAGGATGAAGATGAGTGAGGATGAGGGTGAGGGTGAAGATGAGAGTGAGGATGAGGTGAGGGTGAGAGATGAAGTGAGGATGAGGGTGAGGTGAAGATGAGTGAGGATGAGGGTGAGGATGAAGATGAGAGTGAGGATGAGGGTGAGGGTGAAGATGAGAGTGAGGATGAGGGTGAGGGTGAAGATGAGAGTGAGGATGAGGGTGAGGAGTGAAGATGAGTGAGGATGAGGTGAGGTGAGAGATGAGAGATGAGGATGAGGGTGAGGTGAGATGAGTGAGGTGAGGGTGAGGATGAGAGATGAGAGTGAGGATGAGGGGGGGTGAGATGAAGTGAGGATGAGGTGAGGGTGATGTGAAGATGAGAGTGAGGATGAGGGTGAGGTGAAGATGAGTGAGGATGAGGGTGAGGGTGAGATGGAGTGGGATGAGGGTGAGGTGAAGAAGAGTGAGGATGAGGGTGAGGGTGAAGATGAGAGTGAGGATGAGGGTGAGGATGAAGATGAGATGAGTGAGGAGTGAGATGAGTGGGATGAGGGTGAGGGTGAAGATGAGAGGAGGATGAAGGGTGAGTTGAGATGAGATGAGATGAGGGAGGATGAGATGAGGTGAGTGAGGGTGAAGATGAGAGTAGGATGAGAGGTGAGGGTGAAGATGAGAGTGAGGATGAGGGTGAGGGTGATGATGAGGTGAGGATGAGATGAGGAGATGGGGAGTGAGGGTGAGGTGAGGAGTGAGGATGAGGGTGAGGTGAAGATGAGAGTGAGGATGAGGGTGAGGATGAATGAGAGTGAGGTATGAGGGTGAGGGTGAAGATGAGAGTGAGGATGAGGGTGAGGATGAAGATGAGTGGATGAGGGTGAGGTGAAGATGAGATGAGGATGAGGGTGAGGATGAAGATGTTGAGAGGTGAGATGATGAGGTGTGGTAGGTGAAGATGAGATGGAGGATGAGGGGTGAGGTGAGAGAGATGAGATGAGGATGAGGGTGAGGGTGAAGATGAGTGAGGATGAGGGTGAGGATGAAGATGAGAGTGAGGATGAGGGTGAGGGATGAAGATGAGAGTGAGGATGAGGGTGAGGATGAAGATGAGTGAGATGAGGGTGAGTGAAGATGAGTGGATGAGGGTGAGGTGAAGATGAGAGTGAGGATGAGGGTGAGGATGAAGATGAGTGATGAGGGTGAGATGAAGATGAGGTGAGGATGAGGATGAAGATGAGTGATGAGGGTGAGGATGAAGATGACTGATGAGGGTGAGGATGAAGATGAGAGTGAGGATGAGGATGAAGATGAGAGTGAGGATGAGGGTGAAGATGAGAGTGTAGGATGAGGGTGAGGATGGATGAAGATGAGAGTGAGGATGAGGATGAAGATGAGAGTGAG
>CM065728.1:3400897-3425897 GCA_033310375.1 Conus canariensis | reverse complement strand
TCCTTCAGATCCAACGGAAAACAGGACCACCGATAGAAAGGAAACAACCCAAAACTTACATCAGGTGGAAAATGTCCGAACAAAGGTCTTCACGAACAATGAATGAACTGAGCGTCACGCGTCATGTGAAGGACCTGTGTTAAAACCCTTCAGAAATTCCCTGCTGCCGCCTCTCAAGTTGACAGTCACCCTCCTTCAAAGAGTCTTGTGACGTCCTCAGTTCCCAAGCCTCCGCGCTACTTTGTAGACATAAAGACGCATCAAAAAGCATTGTCATTTCAAACGCACCGCCTGTTTTCTCTTTTTCTCATTGCAAAGAGCCTTTTGTCCTATAATTGCACCTCTGGAGTTGGTGCTGAGGGAGTGTAAGGATATCCTCCCCCCCCCCCCCCCGTTCGGTATTCCACCTGTTCCATACCCCCCCCCCCCCCACCTATCCCCCTCCACTCGATTCTCCCTATTTGTCGCTACTCGACACTGCCCCTGCTTGATAGTTCCCTCTGTCCGATATTCCCCATACTCACCATTCCCCTTTGTGCACAACAGAAAGAAGATCTTGTTCTGGGCCGCCGTGCGAAGTGGTTAGCGTCGCGGACTCCCGGCTGGGAGGTCATGGGTTCGAATCCCATCAGAGTCATGTGGGTTTTTCTGCCCCGACCGGCTCCTACCCAGAGTTGAGTTTGCTGCGGACTCAGTTGGGAAGACTGGGACCACACAGTCGAGTTTCATCCACTTAATGGATGCGTTTCTGAGAGTGTTGCTCAAATTTCCTGACCAACACTGCAGGTGCCTGTATCTCTCGGGCCTGGTTGACGCCGGGATATATTATGAAAGGAAGCGTAGAGTACAGCCTGTCATGCAGTCTCAGACCGAAATGGAAATCCGTAGCATCATCTTAATCATCCTCATTCTCATCAATCAGCATTAAAAAAAAAAAGTCTCAAATTCTGTGGCCCTTCATGCCCTGCTCTCATGGTGACCTCAGTTTCGATGTCCTCTCCACGTCTGTGGCTTTGGTTTGGTTCCGTCGGGGTCACCGGTATCGGTGAGTCCACGGGGCTGTCGTTGGACGGACGTGGTGGCCCGCCGGAGGGAGAGCTCACTCACGCCGGCTCCGCGACTAAGCAATTATTGTCGTCAGTAGGGGCTTAGTAGGTGGTGTCCTGCGTATGTTAGATCAGAACAGGCGCCACTGAACACCACCGAAGTGACTCGGCAGCAGTGCAGTGTCTCCTCCGGTGGGTTGCCTCTCGGCGACTTGACATTGACTGGTCCCTGTGGATTGCCGGTGTCGGGCTGCGGCGGGAACGGCCGGGCTGTGGCTGTGGACGGGGTGTCGGAATGAGCGGCGTGGGTGCACCGCCTCTGAGGTGGCGCAGAGGTTGGGACAGCAAAAAAAAAAAAAAAAAAAAAAAAAAAAAAAAAAAAAAAAAAGATCTTGTTCTGGGGGATGGCGAGGAGGTTACGAAAGGAAATCTTTCCCATACCACGGCCAAGAGCACGTGCAGGCGCAGACACACGTCTTTGCAAGCAGGGGGAGTATTGGGCAGGGGTGGCAGGCGGAGTACTGAAGAGGGGAAGTATCAAGCGGGGAGCATTGAAGAGAGGCAACATAGAGCAGTGGGAATATCGAACAGAGGGAATATCGAGAAATGGGAATACCGAGCAGGGGGAATATTAAGCAATGGGGAGGGGGGGGGATATTGAGCGGAGGGGGGGGGGGGGTATGAAACAGGGGGAAATATGGAGCACGGGCAGTATGGAGAAGGGAGAATATTGAGCTGAAAGAGGCGGGGGGGGGGGGGGGGGGGGGGTTATTGAGGTATTGAGCACGGGGGATAATGAGCAGGGGGAATATCGAACAGGAGAAATGTCTAGCAGGGGAATATCGAACAGGAGAAATGTCTAGCAGGGGGAATATCGAACAGGAGAAATGTCTAGCAGGGGGAATATCGAACAGCAGAAATGTCTAGCAGGGGGAATATTGAACAGAAGAAATGTCTTGCTGGGGGAATATCGAACAGGAGAAATGTCTTGCAGGGGGAATATCGAACAGTAGAAATGTCTAGCAGGGGGAATATTGAACAGGAGAAATGTCTAGCAGGGGGAACATCGAACAGGAGAAATGTCTAGCAGGGGGAACATCGAACAGGAGAAATGTCTAGCAGGGGGAATATCGAGCATGGGAATTCCATGGCTGCAGGAGAATACTGAGCTGACCTGGACGCAAAAAAGCAGCGTTCACACCCAGCCTTGCCGCAGCCAAAGATACAGAGGCGACAGGATCAGTATCTTCGTCATTCGCTATTCCAAGTCCCACCGCCGCACACTGACAGACGGCATTCCCCTCTTCCTGCTCCTCTTCGGCGTCTGTCTCCTGTTCAGGATCTGGCCGTCAGTTCACCACACTCCACAGCTCACAGTGTCCGAGTGTCCACGTCGAAGTACACACACGGTGGTTAACGCGTGTGTGGGGAGTAAAGGGTACGTACAGACAGTAGACCACCCTCACTGAACAGCAGACAGCAAAAAGCTGGCATATGTGTTAACCTGACCGGGCAACACGCCCAACTGAACGATTCACCCGCCCGTTAAGTCGCCAGTTACCTGCGTGAGCGAACGGCACTACTCCGAAAAAGGCGACTTGAGGAAAAGCGAAAAGAAATACTGATTCTTTCCCTTCTACACATTTTTGCTATGTGATTATAGCCGAGTTTAAGGCTGAAACTCTCTATTATGATCCCTATCCGGTCCCCCCAAGCAACATGCCGATTCTTTCCGCCTTACAAAATTTGTCTGCCGACTTCATGATGCACGCGACGGTCGAGTGGTTTGGACATCTGTTTCTCCGTGTGAGGGGCGTCGGTTCGATTCCCGGGTAATGCCTGGGGTTTGAAATGTATAGGGGGTATCCCCCCCCCCCCCCCCCAAAAAAAAAAAAAAAAAAAAAAAAAATCATCCTGGTCCACACAGCAATCTCTGTGACCTGAAAGCTGCTGGACCTATTTGGTGCGTGTATCCGCTTGCAACACTAGGTCGGATATGCTTTTTTTTAATTTCTCAAGATCCTGCGATCTATGTCAACATTTGGCGGGTTGTGGCAAACCCTAATCACCCAGCACGAACGCGCGCGCGCGCACACACACACACACACACACACACACACACACACACACACACACCAAAGCACGCACGCACGCACGCACACACAGACACCAGGAAAATAGCAAAGCAGATGGCACAAACATAACTGAAATGCCGTGATAAAACACAAATAATAAGCAACATCATTTTTCATGTTTAGCTTGGCATCTCTACGACTTCGCTTCCAAGGGAGTGACAAGGAGGCCTGTACGTAACATTCCTTCATGATGATGATCATTATCATCGTCATCATTACCATCATCATCATTATTATCAAAATCATCATTATCACCATTATCATCATCATCATCATCAAAATCATATTCATTATTATTACTATCATTATCATCATCACCATCATCGTCATTATCATTAATTATTTTCATCACCATCACTCTTATTCTTGTTCTTATCATCATTATTTCTGACTTTGTGTTCAATGCAGAAAAAAAGATATGTCAATAACATAAGTCCGTGCACAGGTCACGTGGCATGTCAGTGTACCTAAAACATCGTGCCATCAGAAGGAACTCTGGTCTGAAAACAACGTGTACGACTCAGAGGTGACAGGCTGAAGTGGCGTTATTTCTACCACACAAGAACAAGCAAACATGTCTGGTGTTTATTGCGCCAGCAACGCCAGCCAACAAGTCAAATAAACGCACCGGGAATCAGATCAGGAGGCAGGGGGGTGTACAGATCCTGCCAAGCATCTTTATGATCGGCAGTTTAGATGAGGAAGGAAGGAATTTATCCTACGTGTTAATCTTGCCGTCTCCTTCTCTTGCTCATACACCTTATATCACTCACTCCCGCTCGCACACACAGACAGCACGTTTATTGCAACAGTTGCTTTAGGTTGTACTGACTGAGACAGACAGACAGACAGACTGACGGGGACACACACACACACACACACACACACACGTACACAGACACAGACAGACACGCATGCATACACACGCACGCACGCATGCACGCACACGCACACACACACGCAAACGCCCAATCTGGATGTTTCGGGTTCTTAGACAAAACCTACTGTCCTCCATCTCCATCACCTGTCAGGGAAGAATAACTACCAATTCACATCCTAATCGGGTGGTACCAGAGCACACCCAAACTCACAAAATAAACTACCACGATAAACCTTCATGTCAGCATTCAAACAACAGGTTCTCTCACCCTTGTACAGAGAGGTGTCCATGAAATCTTCAACAATAACTCGCATCATCTTCTCTTGGAATTCAACACGAGGAACAACGAAATCTGTTGTTTTACTTTAAATCCATCCAAAAACTCACTGGAAACCATGACCTTTATTTTCAGTGATAATATACAGAATGACACACATTTGTGCCTGCCGTTAAGTTCATTCCAGAACTGATAAAATCTCGCACGTACTGATTTGTGAGTCAAGATTACAGAATTGTACATGTCCCATGCCACAACTGTACCCGTGTCATGCCAGAACTCGTGAAATTACACTGTTACATTCCATTGTGTTAATTTATCTTGCACAGACAGAACTGTACCCGTGTCATGCCAGAACTCGTGAAATTACACTGCTACATTCCACTGTGTTAATTTATCTTGCACAGACAGAACTGTACCCGTGTCATGCCAGAACTCGTGAAATTACACTGTTACATTCTATTGTGTTAATTTATCTTGCACAGACAGAACTGTACCCGTGTCATGCCAGAACTCGTGAAATTACACTGTTACATTCCATTGTGTTAATTTATCTTGCACAGACAGAACTGTACCCGTGTCATGCCAGAACTCGTGAAATCAAACCATACCATTCCATTCTGTAGTTAGTCCAGCTTGTTGGACTGTACCATGCCACAAACTTAAAAAAAAAAATCCCAAAACATTTCATATCAGTCCAGCATGCAGCAGAATGTACTGTGATTCATGCCAATACCCGCAAACGGTCGCTTTTGCTGTTAAATCAGCGAGTATAATTCCGATGGCACGTGTCAAAACCGAGCGCAGTGACTTCAAGCCAAAAGCTGCAATCTGCACTTGGTATCCGTCTTTGTTAGTACAGCTTGCAGTACTACAACCCCGTTTCGTGCCAAACGCCTTTAAAATAAAACCCGGTACATTTCATTCTTGTTTGTCGAGCAGACAAAACCCCGTACCCGTTTCATGCCAAAACTCACACAAACTGAAAACATCACATTCCATGTTGTTAAGTCCAGTTTGCGCAGAAGAAAAAAAAAAAAACTCGTTTCATGCCAGAACTCATAAAAATCAAATCGCCCAATTCCGTACTGTCGTTAGTCCAGTTTGCGCAGAGAAGGACCCCTGTTTCATGCCAGGACTCAGAACTCGTCAGCTCTGCCACGTTACATTCTGTTAGTCAAGCCCGTACAGAACTCGGTACCTGCTTTTCTCATGCAAGCACTCACAGAATTAAACCGATACATTCCACGCGCTCAGAAGTTAGTAGTACCTCCTTCATGCCAAAACTCGCAAAAAGCCGTCATTTTCGCAGTAGGACTAGCAGTGGACTAAACAAAGCTAAAGGTTCCACAACCACGGAGCGCCAATACGATGATTAGTTCATGCCGCAGAAAAAAAAAAGCCCACGCTTCGTCTTGGCGTGTCGCGTGCAGACGGTGGGGGAGGGTACCTGTCTCACAGTTGCGCCCCTTGAAATGGCGCTGGCAGAGGCAGGTGCCCGTGTCCAGGTCGAAGACGCCGCGGCCCGAGCAGTTCTGCGCGCAGATGAGGGTGACGTTGACCTTGTCCGCCATCTGGCAGTCCCGGCCCTTGAAGCCATTAAAACAGCGGCAGTGCCCGTGCAGGCACACCCCGTGCCCCGAGCAGTTGGGCATCATGCAGTCCACTACAGCGTCCCGGTTAGGGAGGGCCCCACCACCACCATCATCACCGACCGACCATCGCCACCACCACCATGACATAGGGGGAAAACAACAGAGGAAACCTCCAAATGAGATACAACAACACCAACAACAACAAACAAAAAGAAAATAAGAAAGGACCATAGAAAATAGGTTATGTAAATGCGAATGAGTTCAAAACGGTTAAAAAAAGGCATCGTGTAATTGAAAAAAAACAAACTGAAACACACAGACTCACATACACGCACGTGCGCGCGCACACACACACACACCACGCACGCAAGCGCGCACGCAGCACACACCCCCCACCACACCCCCCCCCCCAATGCACACAGACACGAAAACACCGGGTGAATATTTCTCATGATAAAGACTTGACATATGCGGCGAGCGAGCCGATACATGCGAACAGAGAAACGACCTCAGAAAATCGACCAACATATACAGAATATAAATAAACCTAAACAAATAAATCCATCGATCTTATGAACGTCGAGGAATACAGAGAGAAAACATTATCCCCACGTCTTGATACTCAACGACAAACACAATTGCTAAAAAAAAAACAACCCACAATGAAATAACACCCCCTACCAGCCCAAAACTCGCATGCAACATGAAATAGGGAAGACAATCAAAGATCACACACGGAAAAGCACAATGCAGAAACAAATAGACATAAAATAGGCCAAAATCAAGAAAAAAAAAAGCTACGGACAAAACCAAGGCAAGCTCACAGACGCACACACACACACACACACACACAAAAGCAACATTTAAAACCTTGGTATAAATGGAATGGACCATTTCCGGTGCAAGGCCCCAGGTCATTTCCGGTGTAACCCCTATCCCCAATCTCGGCTGTTACGCCGGAAAACCTTGGGCATGGGGACGTAAACTGCTCTTTCTGATGCTCGCGATCTGATCAACCCGCAAACGGAGATCAGCCTACATGCACGTGCGCCCGCACGCGCTGCTTTACAGTTTTCCTGTCTTAGGAAATATCATTCCCTGACTGTGTCGTTCTGTCGTTTCTATTACTTCTGTACCACATTCTGGAAAAAAAAGTTCTCGAGTTCCCTCTTCTGGTAGCGAGAATAGACGCATTCTGTTTCCCCACTGTAGTTAGGTATATTCCCCACTCTTGACAATATTAAGTGTTACTGTTTACCCTCTGTGGCAAGACGTATTTACATGTGGATAGAGGTAAAATCATCTGTGTGGTGTGTGTGTGTGTGTGTGTGTGTGTGTGTGTGTGTGTGTGTGTGTGTGTGGTGTGTGGTGTGTGTGTGTGTGTGTTCGTTCTTCAATTTAACGTCTATTAACATAAAGTGATTTAGACAATGTGTGGATAGAGGTAAAATCATCTCTGTGTGGTGTGTGTGTGTGTGTGTGTGTGTGTGTGTGTGTGTGTGTGTGTGTGTGTGTGTGTGGGAGAGAGAGAGAGAGAGGGAGAGAGAGAGAATCTCAACAAATGAGTCTCCCTGGTGGGGGGGGGGGGGGGGGGGGCGGCGGCGGCACTGGCTGATGATTTACACAATACATAGCACAGTTCATCTCTCCCTGGCTGTATCCCTCCCCCCCCCCCCCGCATTCCTCCATCCCCTGCCCCCCGTACTCCCTCACCACAGTTGAACCGCTGCTTTCAAGAACAGACATTCACAAGGACAGATGAGCATAAATCAATCTGAACAATTAATATTTTTTCTTTACCTGATTCAATTCCACTTCAGTCGTACTTCTCCCCGCTTTCTTTTTCAATCCTCTGTTCTCTCCCCCCCCCCCTCCCAACAACCCTTACCCTCCTCATCCCCTTTTCCAACAGGCAGCACTGAATTAGAACACCATTCTGGTGTCGTTCTTCTATTCAATGTTGCCTGTTGGAAAAGTTTGTGGGGGAGTTTTTCATTTGCTGGTTGTCATTTGTTTGGCCGGAGACGAGAATTTGTCCGTACGTGAAACACGATTATTTTTTGTTCAGGAATTAAAATAAAACTGTTTTAGATATTTTTGCTGTGTACTTGCTTGAACTCTTCTCTCTCCTCTTCCCCTCTCCTCCCACCTTCTCTCATTCTCCCTTTCTCTCTACACCCCCCCCTCCTCCTCCTCTCCCTTCTTGTTCTCCTATTTCCAGTTTTTCACTGACGAAGCGCAGCTGACGTGCATCAATCGGCTCCTCCCTCCGTCAATCTTATCCCCCGATCTATTATTCACATGCGTCCACACGCGGGCGAGCACATGCACGCGCGCGCGCAAACACGTGGACAGATATTCAGAGAGGGAGAGATAAAGAGAGAGAGAAACAGAGAGGGAGAGAGAGAGAGAGAGAGAGAGAGAGAGAGAGACAGAGAAGAGAGAGAATCAGAGAGAGAGACAGAGAAGAACAGAGAGAAGAGAGAGAGAGAGAGAGAGAGAGAGAGAGAGAGAGAGAGAGAAGGAAATGGAAAGGGATCATGATTATAACGACCACACTTTCAAGAATTTATCCCCCCCCCCCAAAAAAAAAAAAAAAAAACAACCCCAAAAACCAACCAACCAAAAACGTCACTGCACGCGGCAACCCCATAACTCATTACCCACCCTTGTTTTGAACGACGACAAACAACAACCGGCAACACGACAACCAACAAAGACAAACAAACCAAAACAAAGAATAGCAAGTGATGGTGGCAATTCCCATTCCTCTAGGAAAAGCGACCTGATCCCTGTCCCATAACCCTCCTCTCCCATTCCTGGGGTCCTTTCTCCTCTACCAGCTGCACCGCTTGTAGTCCCCTCGGGACACACACACACACACACGCACATCCACCCACCCACACACAACGCACACACACATACACACACACACACACACACCCATCCACCCACACACACATAACACACACAAACACGCACGCAGACACACACACACACACACATACACATGCACACACACACGCACGCACGCACACCATACACACACACGCGCGCGCACGCACGCACACCATACACACACACGAGCGCGCGCACGCACGAAACACATGCACACGCACACACATGCGCGCACGTGCACACCACACACACAAAGACACACACCACACACACTCACACCGCGCGCGCGCGCGCGCGCGCACACACACAAAAGAGGACACGTGCTTGCTATCATCAGACCTGCTGGGCTGACACAGGAAAAGCACTTCTCTACGGTGGAACGCACGTCATCTTGTTAGACCCACATGTACTGAACCAGAGAGAGAGAGAGAGAGAGAGAGAGAGAGAGGAGAGGAGAGAGAGAGAGAGAGAGAGAGAGAGAGTGGTGTGTGTGGGTGTGTGTGAGAGGAGAGAGAGAGAGAGAGAGAGAGAGAGAGAGAGAGGGAGAGAACAGACAGAGACAGAGACAGAAAGAGAGAGACGGAGAACGAGACAGACAGACAGACAGACACGGAGAGAGAGAAAGAGAGAGAGAGAGAGAAACAGCGAGAGAAAGAGAGAGCAAGCGAGAGAGAGAGAGAGCGAGAAAGAGACAGACAGACAGAGAGAGAGACAGACAGAGACATGAAAGAGAGAGAGAGAGAGAGAGAGTGAGAGAGAGAACAGGCAGAGACAGAGAGAGAAAGAGAGAGACGGAGAACGAGACAGACAGACAGACACGGAGAGAGAGAAAGAGAGAGAGAGAAAGAAAGAAAGAGCGAGAGAAAGAGAGAGCAAGAGAGAGAGAAGAGAGAGAGAGAGAGAGAGAGAGAGAGAGAGAAGAGAGAAGAGAGAGACAGGCAGACAGAGAGAGAGAGAGAGAGAGAGAAGGTGTATGTGTGTGTATGTGCGCGTGCATGCGTGCGTGCGCGCGTGCGTGGATGCGAGCGTAAGCGTTACTTGCGACAGTACGTTGAGCGTGTGTGTGCTTGTGCGTGCCTTCCCTGAGTATATAAATCTACATGCGCTCCTCCAACTGACGGGCGAACACAGCAGGTGTCGGAATACCCGGGCCTGGTCGCCGCCGAGACATGTTTTGGCAGTAAGCGAGGCAGGCAGTTCTGTCTGGCATCGTCTGAGAATCATCTGTCACCTTTGCCACAGGAGATCTACCTCTGTTCTGAATTATCCTTTCATTTATTTGTCTATGTTTATTGTTCTCTTTTTGTTATTATTCTTTAATGTTTTTTTTTTCACTGAGCCAAGGTAAATAAAAATATCCGCTGATATAATATTATGACACAAACACAAAGAACGGGAGGAAATGCAAAAGGAACCAATGGCTTCCCCAGAAAGGGAGGATACAATGAAATAATAGACATATCGGAAACACAACAATACCGCCACGACAACAGAAGTAAAAACAACAACACCTGTTATACCACAACTAGGACTAAATTGGGCATTAAGGAAGGCAAGAAGGCAGACAGGTTAAAGAAAGTAAAGAAAGAACCACTGGACAGACATACAAAGCAGACAACCCCACTGCCCTTAACTCACACCACCGTCTGGCGGCCATTTTTTTCTGAACACATGGACAGATAAGTCACTCTTCGTTCTTTGTTTGTACTGTCCTAAATGTTAAATGTGATCTGTTTTTTTGCCTGAAGAAGACCCAAGAGGTCGAAATGCATTGTGTCTTGTCCTGTGCTTTGTTTGTCAATGTCCTTGGCGGTAACTAACCCCCTCTCTTTCTAAATTTCACACCACTTAGAAAATAAAAGGCAGAGGAGAGAAAAAAAAGCGACCAGGAACAACATTTATAATATGGCCGGTTCGTGTGTGTGTGTGTGTGTGTGTGTGTGTGTGTGTGTGTGTGTGTGTGTGTGTTCGTGCGTGCGTGCGTGCGTGCGTGTGTGCGTGCGTGTGTGTGTGTGTGTGTGTGTGTGGTGTGTGTGTGTGTGTGTGTGCGCGCGTGCATATATATATATATATATATAGAGAGAGAGAGAGAGAGAGAGAGAGAGAGAGAGGGTGTGTGTGTGAGTGAATGTCTGTGTGCATGTGTGTGTGTGTGTGTGTGTGTGTGTGTGTGTGTGTGTGTGTGTGTGTGTGTGTGTGAGTGTGTTGCGTGGTATGCACATCTTTGCGAATTAATCTGATTTAAATCAATCACGAATTAAACAAAACAAAACAAAATAAAAAAACAAACACCACACACAGACACACAATATCAAGCGAGGCAAACATTAAATATGAAAACAGCAAGGCAGTCTCAAAATGAATGCATGCCTGACGATCACATCAGAATATGAATGGAAAAAAAATCCTCAATACTGGTGGTAATCTTCAAAATCCTCAGTCATGATGTTATGAATTATTCATAGTATTTCTTTTGTCATCGTGCATCGTTATTTATTTATACGCGTGTAATGTAATGGATTCCAATTTACTGGTATGCGTGTGTGTGTGTGTGTATGTGTGTGTGTGCGCGCGCATGCGTGCGTGAGTGCGTGTGTGAGAGTGTATGTGTGTTGTGTGTGTGTGTGTGTGTGTGTGTGTGTGTGTGTGTGTGTGTGTGTGAAGAGGAGAGAGGGAGAGAGAGAGAAGAGAAGAGAGAGAGAGAGGAGAATCTTTACAACTTATTAACGTTCCCTGTAATCTCAATGTTAATGAAAAGACATGTGTGCATTGTACGCATTTGTTAATATGTCATTTTGAAATGACAACAAAGTTCAAAATAAGTGAAGTGGGCTTACGTCTTTTTATAGTCTCTTAATGCCATCTCTATCAGCTTCAAATTACATGACACCCCTGCCAAACAGCCATTTTGGAACCCTGCCACTCTTATCTCTCTCCTCATTTCCTGTCTTCCCTGTATCTCTCTATTTCTCGGTCTTGCCTGTATCTCTCCTTATTTCTTTATTCTCGGTCTCCTGTATACTCTACCTTTTTCTCTATGTCTTATCCTTATTCTCCCCTCTCTATCTTTCATTCTTGTACCTTATCCTCCCTGTATCTCTTCCTCATTTCCTGTCTCCCTGTATCTCTCCATCCGTCTATTCTCCTTCTCTGTCTTCCCTGTATCTCCCACTCTCTTCCCTTATTCTCATTCTGTCTTCCCTGTATCTCTCTCCTTATTTCTCTGTCTTCCCTGTATCTCTCCTATTTCTCTGTCTTCCCTGTATCTCTCCTTATTTCTCTGTCTTCCCTGTATCTCTCTCCTTATTTCTCTGTCTTCCCTGTATCTCTCCCTCATTTCTCTGTCTTCCCTGTATCTCTCTCCTCATTTCTCTGTCTTCCCTGTATCTCTCCTTATTTCTCTGTCTTCCCTGTATCTCTCCTTATTTCTCTGTCTTCCCTGTATCTCTCCTTATTTCTCTGTCTTCCCTGTATCTCTCTCCTTATTTCTCTGTCTTCCCTGTATCTTCTCCTTATTTCTCTGTCCTTTCCCTCTGTCTTCCCTGTATCTCTCTCCTTATTTCTCTGTCTTCCCTGTCTCCTCTCCTTATTTCTCTGTCTTCCCTGTATCTCTCCTCATTTCTCTGTCTTCCCTGTATCTCTCTCCTTATTTCTCTGTCTTCCCTGTATCTCTCCTTATTTCTCTGTCTTCCCTGTATCTCTCCTCATTTCTCTGTCTTCCCTGTATCTCTCTCTCCTTATTTCTCTGTCTTCCCTGTACTCTCTCCTTATTTCTCTGTCTTCCCTGTATCTCTCTCCTCATTTCTCTGTCTTCCCTGTATCTCTCTCTTATTTCTCTGTCTTCCCTGTATCTCTCCTCATTTCTCTGTCTTCCCTGTATCTCTCTCCTCATTTCTCTGTCTTCCCTTCCCTGTATTCTCTCTTCCACTTCTATTTCTCTGTCTTCCCTGTATTCTCTCTTCCTTCTATCTTTCATTCTGTCTTCCCTGTATCTCTCCTCATTTCTGTCTTCCCTGTCTCTCTCATTCTCTGTCTTCCTGTATCTCTCTCCTCATTTCTCTGTCTTCCCTGTATCTCTCCTCATTTCTCTCTCTTCCCTGTATCTCTCCTCATTTCTCGGTCTTCCCTGTATCTCTCTCCTCATTTCTCTGTCTTCCCTGTATCTCTCTCCTCATTTCTCGGTCTTCCCTGTCTCTCTCTCCTCATTTCTCTGTCTTCCCTGTATCTCTCTCCTCATTTCTCTGTCTTCCCTGTATCTCTCTCCTTATTTCTCTGTCTTCCCTGTATCTCTCTCCTTATTTCTCTGTCTTCCCTGTATTTCTCCTCATTTCTCTGTCTTCCCTGTATCTCTCTCTTCATTTCTCTGTCTTCCCTGTATCTCCCCTCATTTCTCTGTCTTCCCTGTATCTCTCCTTATTTCTCTGTCTTCCCTGTATCTCTCACCTCATTTCTCTGTCTTCCCTGTATCTCTCTCCTCATTTCTCTGTCTTCCCTGTATCTCTCTCCTTATTTCTCTGTCTTCCCTGTATCTCTCCTTATTTCTCCGTCTTCCCTGTATCTCTCTCCTTATTTCTCTGTCTTCCCTGTATCTCTCTCCCTATTTCTCTGTCTTCCCTGTATCCCTCCTCATTTCTCTGTCTTCCCTGTATCTCTCCCCTCATTTCTCTGTCTTCCCTGTATCTCTCCTTATTTCTCGGTCTTCCCTGTATCTCTCTCCCTATTTCTCTGTCTTCCCTGTATCCCTCCTCATTTCTCTGTCTTCCCTGTATCTCTCCCCTCATTTCTCTGTCTTCCATGCATCTCTCTCCTCATTTCTCTGTCTTCCCTGTATCTCTCTGCTCATTTCTCTGTCTTCCCTGTATCTCTCTCCTCATTTCTCTGTCTTCCCTGTATCTCTCTCCTTATTTCTCTGTCTTCCCTGTATCTCTCTCCTCATTTCTCTGTCTTCCCTGTATCTCTCTCCTTATTTCTCTGTCTTCCCTGTATCTCTCTCCTCATTTCTCTGTCTTCCCTGTATCTCTCTCCTTATTTCTCTGTCTTCCATGCATCTCTCTCCTCATTTCTCTGTCTTCCCTGTATCTCTCTCCTCATTTCTCTGTCTTCCCTGTATCTCTCTCCCTATTTCTCTGTCTTCCCTGTATCTCTCCTCATTTCTCTGTCTTCCCTGTATCTCTCTCCTCATTTCTCTGTCTTCCCTGGATCTCTCTCCTCATTTCTCTGTCTTCCCTGTATCTCTCTCCTTATTTCTCTGTCTTCCCTGTATCTCTCCTCATTTCTCTGTCTTCCCTGTATCTCTCCTTATTTCTCTGTCTTCCCTGTATCTCTCTCCTTATTTCTCTGTCTTCCCTGTATCTCTCCTCATTTCTCTGTCTTCCCTGTATCTCTCTCCTTATTTCTCTGTCTTCCCTGTATCTCTCCTCATTTCTCTGTCTTCCCTGTATCTCTCCTCATTTCTCTGTCTTCCCTGTATCTCTCCTCATTTCTCTGTCTTCCCTGTATCTCTCTCCTCATTTCTCTGTCTTCCCTGTATCTCTCCTCATTTCTCTGTCTTCCCTGTATCTCTCTCCTTATTTCTCTGTCTTCCCTGTATCTCTCTCCTCATTTCTCTGTCTTCCCTGTATCTCTCCTCATTTCTCTGTCTTCCCTGTATCTCTCTCCTCATTTCTCTGTCTTCCCTGTATCTCTCTCCTCATTTCTCTGTCTTCCCTGTATCTCTCCTTATTTCTCTGTCTTCCCTGTATCTCTCCTCATTTCTCTGTCTTCCCTGTATCTCTCCTCATTTCTCTGTCTTCCCTGTATCTCTCTCCTCATTTCTCTGTCTTCCCTGTATCTCTCCTCATTTCTCTGTCTTCCCTGTATCTCTCTCCTCATTTCTCTCTCTTCCCTGTATCTCTCTCCTCATTTCTCTGTCTTCCCTGTATCTCTCTCCTTATTTCTCTGTCTTCCCTGTATCTCTCCTCATTTCTCTGTCTTCCCTGTATCTCTCACCTCATTTCTCTCTCTTCCCTGCAAGACTGGCAAAGGGTTAAAATAATAAAAGGTTTCTGAAAGGAGACAGCATGAAAAGTGGGTGAGACGATCTCACGGTGTTGACAGCACGCATGTTTTCGCCGCTCTCAGAAATTTAGAGTATTTTGTTAATTAGTCTAATAATTAGCGATCTTTGAAAGTGGATATTCATGCAGTGTGGTATGTGACGTTGTGCTGATCACAGAGGTGTAGTTTTTGTGACTGTCAGTGACCATGCCGGTGGACAGTGTGTGTTTTCGTGTCAGGTGTGGCCTGTTTCTGGCCATTTACCTGACCTTCATGGCAAAACGTGTCAGGTTCGCGTTGATCATGCGCACGAGACTTGTGACAGTGCGGAACAGACTGGAAATCGTGATGTTTGTGTTTGTCGCTGCCTACCTTCTGTGTTGTGGCGATGTTGAACTGAACCCTGGCCCTACGGATCGTGATCGCCCTTCCCAGCAAGTGAAACCGGCAAAGAACGGCACGACAGCGCCATCGTGTACCAGTTCAGCGGACAGGAGTAGCGCTACCGATCGTCCCCTCTCTTCATGTATGGATCCCTCAGCTGTCCCTGTGGATGTTCTCTCTCAGATCATGGAGGCATTGAGAGTGCAAGAGGAGAGATACAAATCTATAGACACTAACCTGGCTTCCATGCAGAATGATTTGAGTGACATTAAGACTGATACTGGGCTACTCACAACAAAGTGTGATGAAATTGGCAGAAGATGTGACGGACTAGAAAGAGACACACAAGAGTTAGCTGCACTGCAAAAAGAAACAAAAGAAGATATCAGTAACCTATTCAGTATTTGCACGGGAAATAGTGACAATCTCCAGAATGTGTTCTCCGACATCAAGAGGGTGAAGCAGGAGGTAGAAAAACTTCAAGAAAATTGTGAGAATCTTGAAAGTTTCTCTCGAAGAGACAATCTCAGAATGTATGGTGTCCCCCAAGAAGAAGCGTTCGAAAGTTACGAAACATGTGCCAGAGTAGTAACTGATGTTCTCAACAGCGTGACAGGACCAAAGGAATGGACAATTAATGATATCGCTCGAGCGCACAGAGTGGGGGAGAGTAGAGATGGCCGACCGAAACCAATGATTGTCAAGTTCAATCGTTGGAAGGACAAAATGACGGTGATTACCAATCGTGACTATCGTGAAAGGCTGAGGGCAAATGGAGTGACTGTCGCTAATGACCTGACCAGAAAGCAGGCCAGAGTTGTGTCAGAGGCCAGAAAAGAGGGCAAGGTGGCCTACTTTAAGAAGGGCAAATTAGTGGTGGGACCCAAACGACCTGACCCTAGAACCTACGCTGAGGTGGTGGCTGCCGAAGATGACCACGTGACCAACGCTGATGCTGCAACGACAACTACCGTCACCAACGCATCAGCCAAAGAAGCGACAACCAACGCAACAGGGGGCAGAGGTCAGCAGGCAAAAGAACGCGGAAGCCGTGACGGGGATTCCCCTCATCGCTTTAACCAGGGCAGCGAGACCAGCTCACGGAATACACGTGTTCAGTGCGGTGGTAGCGGTGGCAGGGGGGATACGGGGCGTGGAGGACAGAGCAACACTGGTCTTCGTCGGTTTTTCTCCCCCCACTCCTCCTCCCCTCCTGCCAACAGGAGCTTGACTGGTCACCCCCTCCCAAGGCGATCAACACGGCAAGTGCGCTAGGACAGGCCGGATCATCTTGTGAATATGAAATTTCTCGTTTATAATGTTGAAAATTTATATAATAAGATTAGTGATGCTTCTTTCATTGATTACATTTCTAAGTTTGATGTTGTTTGCATGACAGAAACCTTTGTCGATGAAGTTTTTGACTTTAGCGGTATATTCCATGATTATATCAAATTTGCTGCTCCTGCAAAAAAGCTTTCTCGTCACGGAAGAAACTCAGGCGGTGTGTTGCTTATGATTCGAAAATCCCTATCTAAATTCGTCTCAGCTGTCAATGTCAATTGTGGAAATGTAGTTGCTGTCAACATAAACAAGTCTGTTTTCAAAAGTGACAAAGATGTCCTTCTGGTTGCATGTTATATTGTGCCAGAAAATGGGCCTCTGTATAATACGATGGAAATTAAGGATGGTATAGTTAATTTGGAAGAAAGTTTATTACATGTCCTTCAAAAGGATAATGTGCATTTGATGCTTATGGGTGACTTTAATGCAAGAACTGGGTGTGAACAGCCAAGGATAGAAGACATGAGTAATTATGCACCATGTATGGATGATGATGATGATGATGGTAATGATGAGGAAACGTGGAACAGGAACTCGAAAGATAACGTTGTGAATAATTTTGGTCAATCCCTGTTGAATTTTTGTTACATGTTTAACCGTATCATTTTGAACGGCTGTTTTGACAATAATTCTAGTGGTGATTTTACTTTTGTTTCACCGCATGGTGCAAGTGTGATTGATTATGTCATTATGTCAAAAGACATGTTGTCTGCGTGCAGTTGTGATTTATGTGTTGGTGATGGAATCGATTCCTGGCACTTCCCTGTAGAGTTTATTTGGAAAAATGTGGAGCAAGAATTCATTCAGTTACGTACAGTTCAAACCAGTAATGAGAATCACTATGTATGGTCAGAGGAGTATTTGTACATTTATCAAAATGAGCAAAAATCTGCTGATTTCAAACAAAATTTAGATAACGCTTGTTCAGTTCTTGATACAGATATCGATGCTTCTCTAGAAATAGTTACAAAGTCGTTATGCAGCGCAGCTGCGTGTATGATGAGAACAACAGGAAGTAAGAAGAGAAAGAGTGACTGGTTTGATGCTGAATGTCACCGTAAAAAGAAAGCAGTTAGGGGGTTACTAAGGAAATTCAAGCGAGCAAAGAATGCACGTCAACAAAAAAGAGAGGCGTACGTTAAGGAAAGAAAGGAATATAAGTATTTGTTAAACCAAAAGAAAACAGAGTATGATCAAGCAAGGTTGATTAAATTAAAGCAATCAGTACATGATTCTAAACTATTCTGGCAGACAGTCAGGTCCGTGAACACAAAATCAGTGATCTACAACTCCATATCTATAGATCAGTGGTACGAACATTTCTTCTCACTATTTAATGAATTAGATATAACGCCACATCCTGAGACATGCGAAGTCAATAGTGATGAACAAACATTGGGTGTTTCTGATGCATTATTTAATGAAGCGATTTCCAGACAAGAGGTCCTTGCCAGTATTGGTCATCTCAAGTCTGGGAAAAGCGCAGGCCCTGACGAAATCATAGGTGAAATGTTGAAACATGCAAATGTTGTTGTTATTGATTTTCTGGTTGTCTTTTTCAACAAATTGTTTTATCATGGAATTTTCCCTAAACAATGGTCACGATCCATTATCGTACCAATATATAAGAAAGGAGACGTTAATCAGCCAGATAATTATCGTGGCATAGCCTTAACAAGTGTTGTAAGTAAAGTTTATACACACATTTTAACGAAAAGGCTATCCATGTGGGCAAAAGACGAAGAAAAAATTCTTGAAGAGCAGGCAGGTTTCCGAGCAGGGTATAGTACAATTGACCATATTTTCACCCTCTACGCTATCATACAAAAGTCTTTACAAAAGAATTCTAAACTGTACGTTGCATTTATTCATTTAAAAAAAGCGTTTGACTCTGTGAACAGGAATTCACTATGGGCAGTTTTGAGGAGGAATGGTGTGAATGGCAAAATGTATAAGGCGTTAAGAGGTATTTATGATTCTGTGTTGGCTTGTGTTCGTGACAAATGTTGCTATTCTGATTATTTCAATTGTCCTAGGGGAGTGAGACAAGGTTGTCTACTGAGCCCCATATTGTTTTCCTTTTTCATTAATGAATTAGCTGTAGAACTGTCTGTGACTGGAAAGCATGGAATACAATTGATTCCTGGGGCAGCGGAAATCTTTCTTCTTTTGTTTGCAGACGATGTCATACTGTTGTCGAATACAATAATAGGTCTTCAGAACCAGCTTGACAGCTTAAAAAGAGACACAGATAGATTACATCTGAGTATTAATCTTAAAAAGACAAACGTAATGGTGTTTAGAGAGGGAGGTCATTTGGCTGCCAGGGAGAGATGGTTTTATGGAGGTAAAGAAGTGATGGTTACAAATTCTTACAAATATTTGGGAATGGTTTTTACCACAAAATTAGGTATTAGTAGCAGTTTAGTAGACGTCTGTAGAAAAGGGAAGAAAGGGGTAATGGACATATTGAGATCCATGAGAAAATTGAACACTGGGGATGTAGATCTGTTTTGCAAACTATCTGACACACAAATAGAGCCCATATTAACTTACGCAGCTGAAGTGTGGGGACTGGAGGAAGATAGGAAGAAAGTTGAAAAAGTGCACACCTTTGCAATAAAAAGACTTTTAGGTCTTCCCCTCCACACTTCTAACACTTCAGTTTATGGCGAAACCGGAAGATATCCCCTCTGTATTCGAATGTCTGTAAAGTGTATTAAATATTGGCTTAAACTTATTAACTTACCAATGTCGAGAATTTGCAGACAGTCATATGAAATGCTTGTTATACAACATGAATCTGGTTACTTAAATTGGGCGTCAAATGTTAAGAGAATTTTATGCGAGAATGGATTTGGTATTGTATGGCTAAGCCAAGGTGCAGGTTGTGAGTATGGTTTTATTAGTGAATTCAAAGATAGACTTATCTCCTGCTATAAACAGCATTGGCATTCAGAATTGGAAGCTAATGATCAATATAGGTGGTTTTATTCTTTCAAAAATGTTTTTCAAGCAGAAAAATATCTATCATTTGTATCGGATAAATGGCATAGGGTTAGTCTTATCAGATTCAGACTAAGAGTTAGCGGCCTAAAAAATTTCAAACAATGGTTTCAAACTGAAGAAGATAAAAACAACGTTTGCCCATCGTGTGGAAATGGAACAGAAGATGAAATTCATTTACTGTTCAATTGCTCTGCTTATAATGAAAAACGCAAAAGCTGTGATATTCTAAATTCCTTTACAGGAAATCCTGATCAGAGATCGGTAACATATATTCTTTCAAATAACAATGAAAATGTAACGATATCCCTGGCTAGATTCTTAGCAGAAGCAATGAAGATTAGGAAAGTGTTAATTGAACAAAGTCAGCAAATTACAAGATGATCCACCATCTGTATACGCGCGTTCGCGCATGCATCTCTCTGTTTCTGTCTCTGTCCCTGTCTCTCTCTGTCTCTCTTACCCCCCCCTCTCTCTCTCTCTCTCTCTTCCCCTCTCTTTCTCTCTGTGTGCGTGCGTGTGTGAGTGTGCGTGCGCGAGCGCGCGCGTGTGTATGCACCTGCATGTGCATGTGTGTGCATATTTTCTTTCATGCGTGTGTGTGTATAGTCTTTTGATAAAGATATGAGATCATTTATGATAAAACATTTAGTCATATATGATTTCCCCCCCTTGTCTGACAGGGCTGTACAGCTATTGGACAATAAAAAAGTGTCAGTGTCAGTGTCAGTGTCAGTGTCTCTCCTCATTTCTCTGTCTTCCCTGTATCTCTCTCCTCATTTCTCTGTCTTCCCTGTATCTCTCTCCTCATTTCTCTGTCTTCCCTGTATCTCTCCCCTCATTTCTCTGTCTTCCCTGTATCTCTCTCCTTATTTCTCTGTCTTCCCTGTATCTCTCTCCTCATTTCTCTGTCTTCCCTGTATCTCTCTCCTCATTTCTCTGTCTTCCCTGTATCTCTCTCCTCATTTCTCTGTCTTCCCTGTATCTCTCCTCATTTCTCTGTCTTCCCTGTATCTCTCTCCTCATTTCTCTGTCTTCCCTGTATCTCTCTCCTCATTTCTCTGTCTTCACTGTATCTCTCTCCTCATTTCTCGGTCTTCCCTGTATCTCTCTCCTCATTTCTCGGTCTTCCCTGTATCTCTCTCCTCATTTCTCTGTCTTCCCTGTATCTCTCTCCTCATTTCTCTGTCTTCCCTGTATCTCTCTCCTCATTTCTCTGTCTTCCCTGTATCTCTCCTCATTTCTCTGTCTTCCCTGTATCTCTCTCCTCATTTCTCTGTCTTCCCTGTATCTCTCTCCTCATTTCTCTGTCTTCCCTGTATCTCTCTCCTCATTTCTCTGTCTTCCCTGTATCTCTCTCCTCATTTCTCTGTCTTCCCTGTATCTCTCTCCTTATTTCTCTGTCTTCCCTGTCTCTCTCCTCCTCATTTCTCTGTCTTCCCTGTCTCCTTCTCTCCTCATTTCTCTGTCTTCCCTGTATCCTCTCCTCATTTCTCTGTCTTCCCTGTATCTCTCTCCTCATTTCTCTGTCTTCCCTGTATCTCTCTCCTCATTTCTCTGTCTTCCCTGTATCTCTCTCCTCATTTCTCTGTCTTCCCTGTATCTCTCTCCTCATTTCTCTGTCTTCCCTGTATCTCTCCTCATTTCTCTGTCTTCCCTGTATCTCTCTCCTCATTTCTCTGTCTTCCCTGTATCTCTCTCCTCATTTCTCTGTCTTCCCTGTATCTCTCCTCATTTCTCTGTCTTCCCTGTATCTCTCTCCTCATTTCTCTGTCTTCCCTGTACCTCTCCCTCATTTCTCTGTCTTCCCTGTATCTCCTCCTTATTTCTCTGTCTTCCCTGTATCTCTCCCTCATTTCTCTGTCTCCCTGTATCTCTCCTCATTTCTCTGTCTTCCCTGTATCTCTCACCTCATTTCTCTCTCTTCCCTGCAAGACTGGCAAAGGGTTAAAATAATAAAAGGTTTGTGAAAGGAGACTGCACGAAAAGCGTCCGATCTAGTCTTAAAACAAAATAAAAACAAAAACAAAACAAAACACCAAGCCGACACATTTTGGCAATGTGTTGGTCGATTCAAAACTTGTGTCCAGTCTGTTCGTGTTTGTTACGTTTAATTTTTTTTTCCTTTTTGCTGGCTAGTAGCAAGTAGTGTGTGTACGGGACTACCGCCGAAGCACAAGAACGAAACAACAGCAACAACAATTGATCACCTACGAACGCACAACTTGCCCACCACAGATTCAGACAAGCCTGCCAGACAACCGACTCTTGATGCTGCAGCTGGCTGCAGCAAACTTGTCCCTAAAAGCATTTGCTGTGAGGACGTTACACTCAACCATCACCCTACCACCATCATCACCTACAGCAACAAAGCCAGCACAGATAAGCCGTTTCTTTATTGCCGCCCCCCCCCCCCCCCCCAGCCTCCACACTGTTTGTCTCGTTTGCAAGTCTCGTTTAAAGACGACCAAACGATGCTACCTATGTGCACCTGTTGTTGGTTCTGTTCGTTTGGCGATGTGTGATACAACTGTTATTCTCTGGTGATGTAGTAGTACAACTGTTCTTCTCTGGTGATGTAGTAGTACAACTGTTCTTCTCTGGTGATGTATTGGTACAACTGTTATTCTCTGGTGATGTAGTAGTACAACTGTTCTTCTCTGGTGATGTAGTGGTACAACTGTTATTCTCTGGCGATGTAGTGGTACAACTGTTCTTCTCTCTGGTGATTTAGTGGTATAACTGTTCTTCTCTCTGGTGATGTAGTGGTACAACTGTTCTTCTCTGGTGATGTAGTAGTATAACTGTTCTTCTCTCCGGTGATGTAGTGGTACAACTGTTCTTCTCTGGTGATGTAGTGGTACAACTGTTCTTCTCTCTGGTGATGTAGTGGTACAACTGTTATTCTCTGGCGATGCAGTGGTACAACTGTTCTTCTCTGGTGATGTATTGGTACAACTGTTCTTCTCTGGTGAATGTATTGGTACAACTGTTCTTCTCTGGTGATGTATTGGTACAACTGTTCTTCTCTGGTGATGTAGTGGTACAACTGTTCTTCTCTGGTGATGTAGTGGTACAACTGTTCTTCTCTGGTGATGTAGTGGTACAGCTGTTATTCTCTGGTGATGTAGTGGTACAACTGTTATTCTCTGGTGATGTAGTGGTGCAACTGTTATTCTCTGGTGATGTAGTGGTACAACTGTTATTCTCTGGTGATGTAGTGGTGCAACTGTTCTTCTCTGGTGATGTAGTGGTACAACTGTTCTTCTCTGGCCGTTTTGTGGTACAACTGTTATTCTCTGGCCGTATAGTGGTACAACTTTTATTCTCTGGTGATGTAGTGGTAAACCTGTTATTCTCTGGCAATCTAGAAGTACAACTGTTATTCTCTGGTGACCTAGAAGTACAGCTGTTATTCTCTGGTGATCTAGTGGTACAACTGTCATTTTCTGACGGTCTGGTAGCACAACTGGAATTCTCTTAGAATATGTGAAACTGGACATCTGTTTTCATCTCGCTTTCTCTTCCTCTTCCTTCACCTATCCCCCTGTACACACACACACACACACACACACACACACACACACACACACTCTCTCTCTCTCTCTCTCTCTCACTCCCATCCATTTCTCTCACCTCTCTCTCTCTCCTCCGTCTGTCTCTCTATGCCTTCTTGATGCATCTCTTCTTCTCTCCTTCCCCATCTCTATCCCCTTATCTCTGTCCTCCCTCCCTCATTCTCCCCTGCGCCCCCCCCCCCCCCCCTTTCCACTCTTTCTCTCTGGCCTGTTATTTGATGACGGCGATTATCCCTTTTCCATCACCGTCCAACGAGGACATGGTGACACGGGAAGGAAAGAAAGAAAGAAAGAAAGAAAGAAAGAAAGAAAGAAAGGAAAGAAAGAAAGAAAGAAAGAAAGAAGGGAAAGAAACAAAGAAAGAACGAAAGAGAAACAGAAAGAAGGAAATAAATAAAGAACGAAATAAGGAAAGAAAGAAATAAATAAAAAGAACAGAAAAAAAACATGAATATGCAGAGAGAAAATAATCATGTAGTTAAAGAGAGACGAAGAGAAAAAAGAGAGACAGAGAAAGAAGAGCAGGCAGAGAGAGAGAGAGAGAGAGAGAGAGAGAGAGAGAGAGAGAGAGAGAGAAGGAGACAAAGAGAGACACACACAAAGACAGAGAGTGAGGCACACAGACAGACAATGAGACAGAGAGAGAGAGAGAGAGAGAGAGAGAGAGAGAGAGAGAGAGAAAGAGACAGGGGGAAGGGGGGAAGGGGAAGGGGGGTGGGGTGGGTTGAAATGACGCAAAAGCAGAATTGACAAAGTAACATACCCTGCCAGGAGGAAAAACAAACCCAAAAAGCCACCCCCCCCCCCTCCCCCTCGAAAACCACTAATCAAGGAAGCCTTAAAAATCGAACTGCTAACTACTCTGAACTCCCTCTAACCCCTGTCTTCTGCCCACCCCCCTCTCTCCCAAAACCTCCCCCCACCTCTTTTTTTTTTCCTTTTTCTCTCCTTCCATCGAATGACACAAGTCGACAGGCAGCACCAGCGACACAGACTGCAGGAAGCCAGCCGCTGGAGCGTCCTCTCGTCCCGGTGCCCGCCGCCATCTTAGTGCCACATGGGGACCACATGGGAAGACAGCACATCCATCTCCGGCCTGGAATTATGGGACAAAGGCACCCCGACCTGCGCGGTGTGAGAACGTTTCTTTCTTTTTTTTTTTCTCCGGGGAAAGAAAGGGGTGGGGGGGGGGGGGCAAGAGAAAAGTGCTTTTCAAAGTAAAAAGAAAAGGACAGCGAAGGCAGTATAGCAAAGGGGATGGGTAGGTGGGAGAGGGGTGGCCAGGAGGGAGGGGGAGGAGGATGGAGGGTGGAGAGGGTATTTAAGATATTTCATTCATCCTATTTTGGTTTTTCTTGTTTGTTTGTTTCTTCTATGGTCGCATTTGTTTTTCTTTTGCGAGTTTGCCAGTGTTATTTTTTTCCTTCTTTATCCCTGAACCGTTCTGTTATCCTGCTTTTTCTTTTTTTTTTCTTTTTTCTCCTTTTAACTTTTGGGGGATTTTGTTCGATAGTGTGTGCGTGTGTGTGTGTGGTGTGTGTGTGTGTGTGTGTGTGTGTGTGTGTGTGTGTGTCGTGTGCGTGCGTGTGTGTGGTGTGTGTGAGTGGTGGAGTTTGTGTGCGTACGTGCGTGTGTGCATATGTGTGTATGTGTGTGGTGTGTGTGTGTGTGTGTGTGTGTGTGTGTGTGTGTGTGCTTAAAAAGTTTTTCTATGATTTTCTTTCTGATCATTGCCTTATTCCCTGCCTAACCTCCTCCAATCCCCCTCTCAGTTGAAGAAACATTTCTGCTCCCTTTCTTGTCTTTTATTCACTTTTTCTT
>CM065728.1:3370897-3393397 GCA_033310375.1 Conus canariensis | reverse complement strand
ACATTGTGGTCCCGTTCCTGGGAAGCCCTAGAAGCAGATTCCTTTCCCGGCGGAGTGGAAGATTGCTCCATGCAGCGGCAGGACATTCCGCTCAACACAGGCGATCGTTCCACCACTCTCTCTCCCACCCTGGCTCTGCTCTAAGCCAAGCAGACATCTTCCCTTTCCTTTCAAACCGATTCTGCGACGTGTGTGTGTGTGTGTGTGTGTGTGTGTGTGTGTGTGTGTGTGTGTGTGTGTGTGTGTGTGTGCGTGCGTGCGTGCGTGCACGCGTACTGTTGTGTCCGTTGTTGTGATACTGTGTGTGGGATCGCGTATCGAGTGAGTGTGAGTGTGGTGTGTGTGTGTGTGTGTGTGTGTGTGTGTGTGTGTGTGGGCGTGGTGGGTGTGCGCGCGCGCGTGTGCGTGGGTGAGTGTTAATAGGCATCCTTGTTTGTAGGTGTATGGTACTTACTGCAATTTCATCTTCCTTTTGGTTTCATTTATGTTTTCTTAACCTTTTCTGCATTTGTAAGCGCTTAAGGCTTATGATGTAAGATTAAGAACCATATATGATCATTATTATTATTATCCCTTCCTGCTGTTTTCCTGAACTCCTCCGTTACACTGTGGTCCTGTTCTTGGAATGAACCAGCAGCAGATGCCTCTCCCCACTGACTGGAATGAAGTCTCCACACAGGTGCAGAGCATTCCACCCATCACAGGCCATCCTTCCCACACTCTCTGTTCCGACCCTGACCCATCTTCCTCCGGCCCTCCGGCCACCGAGACGGCTATAGTCGGGACCGGGACCAGGACCGGGACCCCCCTCCCCCCCCAAAGAAGCAGCCACGGATGTAATGACCCAAATGTACAGGTCAGAGTTCGGGGTTACAGCAAAGGTCAAGTAGTAACAAATTCAGTTTGAACAGATGAATATCGCGCCGACTCTTGTGACCCCCCCAAAAAAAAATTGGAATGTGAAAAAGATGATTTTATCTTGGAATTTGGAGTAACTAAATCAGCACAATGTCATATTTCAGCAAAAAAACAAAAACAAAAACAAAACAAAAAACCCAGAACGATGCATGACTTGTGGACTCCTTGTGTTCCTACGCCATTGGCAGGGCGCTAGGATTTTGGAGTGAAAAGACCAGCAGACGACAGGAAAATGAAGGGTCATGTGGATCGTGCTTGCACAGAACAAGAAACGGACATGAGAACTGCCTCAGAGTCAGGTATGGTATGGGTCAAGGGCTGGACTGTGTGATGAATATGGTTTGATACTGGCTGATCTTCTGAGAAGAGCCAGGTGCAGCTCTGAATAAAATAGAGAATATATAGCTTTTGGGGCCTAAATTGTAACTGTGGACTCGGACCTGACCAATAGAGCTGCAGAACTCTTTACCCCAAATTCGTGTACCTGTAATATCTCAGACAAAAACCTGTAATTTGAAAACAACAACAACAACAACAACAAAAACACCGTAATCTTCATAATCGCAATACTTTCGCAACTTTTGAAGATTTGGAACAGCCGGCCGTTGGCGCGTAAAACCGCTTCGTCGCCATCTTTGACAAGGTAAAAGACGCAAGGCACGCTGGGAAATGTCTTCTTACTGCTTTTGACCGAAACGGTAGCAGACGAAACTTCGCGTTTAACAATTTTCTTTCTTTGATTTTCTTCCTGTAATTTTTTTTTTTTTTTTGGGGGGGGGGGGGGGGGCGTAATTAAGATATTTTCCCGTAAAAATGACGGCAAAATCGTAAGGGTAAAGAGGTGTGCAGCTGGACGCCACACGTCGGTGTGAGCTCCCTCTGCTCCTCCCTCCACCCCCTTTCTCTCCCTGCTTTCACAAGCTAACCCACCCCATACCCACTGGCTCAACGGTTCCTGGGAGGTCTGGGAAGCAGAAGCACTGACCGTTAATGCTGTGACCATTTAACCGCTGCAGTTGGGGTCATGTTCAGATCCCCCCCCCCCCCCCCCCCCCCCCCCGGTCTCCTCCACATCTCCCTCCTTCAATTCTACCCCTCTCTCCTCCTGCCGTCCGACGCTATTCCCTCTTAGTCTGATCTTCTAACTTTTCCCGGGAAGCGCTAGAATCTACTGTATTTCCTCTGCTGATAAAGCAAAGGTACTCTTTTCCTCAGACTTGCTCTCTTTACACACACACACACACACACACACAGAAACACACACATACACACACACTCTCTCTCACTCTCGCACACACACTGACTGAAAATCAATTCAATGTCACTCTTAAGTTGTACTGACATTGAACAAAACATTATGAAAAGAACGTCGATATTTAAAAAAAAAAAAAAAAAAAAAAAAAAAAACGAAAGAAAAAAAAAAAAGGAATACTTTCACACACACCTCTTATTTCCGTGTAGGAAAGAGATTGCCTCCCTTAATTAATTAATGGCTTCCCTCTAAGCATCAACACAAAGAAACACACACCTATATATCATCAGACACGACTCCCTCTCTCTTTCCAACGTCATCCCTCCCTCCCTCCCTCCTCCCGACACTCTCCCCCTCCCAATTCTCCCCCCCCCCCCGCCCCATCCCTGTCCCTTCCACTCACCGATGCCACAGTCGGGGCCCTGGAAGCCCTGGAAGCAGACGCACTGGCCGTTGATGCAGTGGCCGTTGCCGTTGCAGTTGGGCACCACGCACATGTGCTCGCGCAGGTTGCAGTCCGGGCCCTTGAAGCCTTTGTAGCAGCGGCACCGCCCGTCCACCAGCTCCCCTTGACCGTTGCACACCTCCGGGCATTGGTCTGCGGGGGAAAAGGGAGGGGAGGTGATGGTCATCGTCATCGTGATAATTGTCGTCGTCTTCACCATCATCGTCGTCGTCGTCTTCACCATCATCGTCGTCGTCGTCATCAATATCGTCATCATTATCATCATCGTCTTCATCGTCATCATCGTCGTCGTCATCATCATCAACATCATCATGATCATCGTCGTCATCATGATCATGACCATTATCGTTGTTCTCATCATCATCGTCGTCACTGTCATCATCATCATCGTCATCATCATCATCATCATCGTCACCATGATTGCACTGTCTTATACAACGACGCCGTTGAAACAAATTCCTCTGTCCCACTCCGGGAAGAGTGCGTCGAAAGAGTACAACACCAAGCTTTTTGTCATGTTTATTTATCTGTCTGTGAATATATTTTTTAGCGTTGTCTCTCCAGGTGGAGATTATTCCTACCTCTCCGAAGGAAGCTATGTTTTCAACAGCGTCTTGTTGTTGTTGTCGTCGTCTGTCTGTATGATCTCCCAATGACTACAGAACCGATACTGACCAAACATTTGGAGGGAAAAGGGAATATGGTTCAAGGACGAACCCGTTAAATCTTGGCGTCGATCCGGGTGAGACAGCAGATCCAGGATCCGTTGACTTTGGCTCTGTGCTCTGTGTTCCCTCGAGTGCCCTTTCATTACTATAATCACTTCTATTCTTTTCTTTTATTTTTCTTTACGAATTTTTACCAAGGAGAAGTTTTGTTGTTGTAGTAGCTTCTTTTACGTGCCCAGAGTGAATGCTGCGTTCGGGACCACGGTTTTAAAAAAAAAAAAAAAAAAAAAAAAAAAATCATCCGTCTCGGAAGGACTAACACTATCCACCAACTGAAGGTCTAAGCGGCAAGGGGAGAAAACCCCGCACCGTACAAGACTCCGACCACGGATGAACTGCGACTCTCTCGCTGCCTGGGCGACTGTGCTATCCACTAGGCCACGTTTCTTTTTTTTTTTGTTTTTGTCTGTCTGTCCGATCTTCTATGCCACTCCAGTGGCACCACCCCCACCCCCGTCATCCCTGCTCCCCGTCCACAGCCACACCCCAGCTCGTCCCGCCGCAGACCTGGCACCGGCAATCCACCTGCCAAGTCAACGCTAAGTCGTCACGAGGCAACCCACCGGAGGAGACCCTGCCCTGCTGCCTGATCGCTTTGGTGGTGTTCTGTGGGTGCACGTTCCCATACAACACACACCGGATTCAACCTTACTACGCCGTCTGTTGACAATGATCGCTTAGTTGCAGAGCCAGAGTGAGTGAGAAGCCTGGAGCTTCCCTATCTCACATGTGTGTGGCAGTGGCTGAGCTCCCTTCCAGTGCTTACGCAGGTACAGAATTGGACAGCACACGGTAAAGCTCCAAAGGCACTGAATTAGACTGCACGTGGTAAAGATCCGAAGGTAGAGAATTACACAGCATGCAGTAAAGATCCGCAGGTATGGAATTAGCGTGCGGTAAAGATACCAAGGTACTGAATTAGACAGTGCACGGTAAATATCCAAAGGTACAGAATTAGACAGCGTGCGGTAAAGTTCTATGTAAAAGAGCATCAGCGTCTCGTAAGTTATTATGTGAACACACATACACACACACATACACACACACACCAGTGATATACAAGGTATGACGTGGAGAGGCGATAGGCAACGCTAACCATCGTTTCCCCATCATTTCTGTTATTCATTGTGTTATCCTGCGATCTATCGGTTCTGGAAACAGTGCAACTCCCACCCCATCACCATAACAAGATGAAAAAAAAAAAAGGCAAAGAAAAAAAAAAGGTGGGACTCACCTAACGCACAGTACTGGCCATGAAAACCTTCCCAGCATTCGCAGTGACCGCTGACGCAATCTCCTCTTCCGCTGCAGTTACTGGGGCACTCGCTTTGCACCGCTGTTTCCGGGACACACACACACACGCACGCACGTACGCACACACACACAACGCGCACGCTCGCAAGCATAAACACACACACACACACACACACACACACACACACACACACACACGCACACACACTTTCATTAACATTTTTCACCCCTCCCCACCCTTACCCCCAAACAGGCAAATCACTACTTCAACACAGGCACACAGACACAGACAAGTCTTCTTCTGTCCTTCCGTGTGTAAAATCTCAAGAAAAACAAACCACCAAAGGACGAGAACAGGGAAAGGAAACAGGACAAGGCGGATGGAAGCAGCGAGTGAGCAGGCAGCGAGTGAGCAGGCAACAGGTAGGCACCGGTAGAAAGAATTGAAAAAGATCGAGGCAAAAAGACAAAACAAACAAACCAACCCAAGAACAATGAACACACAAGTAAACACACACACACACACACACACACACACACACACACACACACACACACACACACCGACAGTGCAGGACATGGACTCGCCATGGTGGTACACCATGTAAGAGACAGTGCAAACACACAAGTAAATAATAACAAGAAGAAGAAGAAGAAAAACTTTACCAACAAACCGACAGTGAAGGACATGGACTCAAGTAAACAACCATCACCACCACCACGACAAAAAAAAGGAAAAACCTAACCAACACTCCGACTGTGAGGGACATGGACTCGGGTAAACATCAACAAGAACAACAAGACAAAGAAAAACCTAGCCAATGCACCGAGTGTGCGGGACATGGATTCAGGTAAACAACAACACACACACAGACGGACAGTGTTGGGCAGGGACTCAAGTAAACAACAACAACACACACAGACATACACACAGACACTGACACAGACACAGACACACACGGACAGTGCCGGGCAGGGACTCAAGTAAACAACAACAAACACACACAAGACATACACACAGACACTGACACAGACACAGACACACACGGACAGTGCCGGGCAGGGACTCAAGTAAACAACAACAACACACACAGACATACACACAGACACTGACACACAGACACACACGGACAGTGCCGGGCAGGGACTCAAGTAAACAACAACAACAACACACAGACATACACACAGACACTGACACAGACACAGACACACACGGACAGTGCCGGGCAGGGACTCAAGTAAACAACAACAACACACACAGACATACACACAGACACTGACACAGACACAGACACACACGGACAGTGCCGGGCAGGGACTCAAGTAAACAACAACAACAACACACACAGACATACACACAGACACTGACACAGACACAGACACACACGGACAGTGCCGGGCAGGGACTCAAGTAAACAACAACAACAACACACACAGACATACACACAGACACTGACACAGACACACACGGACAGTGGCGGGCATGGACTCACCATGGTGGTTCACCATGTAGGAGACAGTCTGGGGCGTGTCGCCGTCGTTGTAGACCCCGAAGAACCAAACCCCCGCCCTCAGGAACTCCATGATGGCCGTGTCCTTGCTGCTGTAGTGGCTGAACTCGTTCTGTCACACACACAACACAACGCACACACACACACACACACACACACACACATGCACGCACCACACACACATGTACGCACGCACACACGCATACAAGCAAGCACACACACACACACACACTGCTCGATACTCCCCCGGTTCAACAGATTTCCTGCTCGATGCCCCCTCCCCTCCCCCCCCCCCCCCCACGTGTTCAGCACTCCCCTGCTCAATACCCCCCTCCTCCCCGTTAAGATACTACCCCTGCTCGACATTCTCCTGTTCAATACTCCATCCTACTCGACCCCCCACCCTCCCCATTCTACACTGCCCCTGCTCCATAATCCCTCTGTTTCTATACTCCCCCTGCTCGACACTCTCCCTGTCTGCCTATGATGAGAGAGAGAGAGAGAGAGAGAGAGAGAGAGAGAGAGAGAGTGGTGGTGTGTGCGTGTGTGTGTGTGTGTGTGTGTGTGTGTGTGTGTGTGTGTGTGTGTGCGCGGCGGCTGCAGTGTGTGTGTGTGTGTGTGTGTGTGTGTGTGTGTGTGTGTGTGCGGCGCGCGCGCGCGCATGCATGCCATGTGTATGTGTATGTGTGCGTGTATATGTGCGTGCGTGCCTGCGAGCGTGCCTGCCTGCGCGCGGTCTTAAACTGCGATATAGAAAGATCTCCATCTGTACCCCTATCCCCAGAACAACAGCTTCTTCCCATTGTGGGTAAGGAAGAGTAGTAAGCAGACAGAAATATCGAGGAGGGGGAGTAGCGAGCACCAAACAAGCTGGGGAGTCTGGTGCAGAGCAAGCCTAGGAATCGCTCCCTGTGTTCACGATGAGGAGTCACCTTCTCCACCTGTGAAAACACCCCGGTGGAGACGAAACGCTGACTGAAAAAAAACAAACAAACTGCAAGAACTGGTTCGTTGAGCCAGAACTGGACAAAGTTTGGGCCCAACTGGCCAAAGGCTGAGTCCTCACTCCCAGCAGACGATTACCCAAATCTGTCTTTCCCCTCAACGTTATCACGGTCCCAAAATAGCCATGGGTAAATTCAGCTCCAACAAAAACTAAAAGAATCCCTCCTCCCTGGTAATCTATCATGTCAAAAAAGTCAAAAGTTCGAGAATCATGGCCGAACGCAGCCGATGAAAAAAAAAAATGCATGGGATAGTTCAGAAAGTTCGATAACCATGGCATAGTTTAGCCAGTCAAGGTGCATTGGGTCATTCCACAAACAATATATGTGATATTCTTCAAGCTTCTGGCACTTTTCACTCCTTGCACTTTCCAAAATGTCAGGAGTTTGATAAAAAAAACAAACAACCCTTCTGGAATTATATACGAACTTCCATCGCCTGTATACACGTCCCCTGGTCAAACATGGAACAATTCCAGAAAACATCTGATAACTCAGATGGTTCTGAAGCAGCAAACAATGCAAGGCATGCTCAATGTCTTTGAAACAAAAGTACAGCTGTTTGTAAATGTTTTCTTTTACTCCGAAGGTAGTCATACAATGAGCTAAACTTCAGGATATACATTACATTGAAAACAGTCTGAACACAGACAGACAGACACACACACACAAACACACACACATGCGCGCGCGCGCGCGCGCGCGCGCACATACACACACACACACAGAGTCGCACACACTCACCAATGACCTCCGGGACCGTGCCCTTGACCCCAGCCGGGAGCCGTCCAGCACCTTGAAGAAGTCGAACTGCACGTGCGTGGGCGCCGTGCTCTGGCGCCCGTACACCCCCAAGATGGCGTAGCCGGAGATGCTGAAGTCGAACTTGACGAAGCCGCTCTCCTGCTGCTCAAAGTTGTTGAGCCAGAACCCCTGGGGAGGCACCACCGCCTCCGCCAGCTGCCCCACCTGCAGCTCTTGAGGGATGGGCGTCGTGGCCGGAATGCCTGGGAGAAGAAGAGGGGGAGGGAGAGAACATTTTGAAAACAAAAAATGAAATCATAAACAGCTGAGATATCAGAAGTACACAGCATGCAACGTTTGGGAAAATTTCTAAAAGGACCGGCCGCCGTGGTGAAGTGGTCAGCGTCGGCCTGACTCCCAGCCGCCGTGGTGAAGTGGTCAGCGTCGGCCTGACTCCCAGCCGGGAAATCATGGGTTCGATTCCCTTAAGAACCATTCATTTGTTGCATTTTATTTCTGCCCCGTCCGGCTCCTACCCAGAGTCGAGTTTCCTATGGGCTCACCCCGGAAGACTGGGATCACAGAGTCGAGTTTCCTATGGGCTCACCCCGGAAGACTGGGATCACAGAGGAGAGTTTCCTATGGGTTCACCCCGGAAGACTGGGATCACAGAGGAGAGTTTCCTATGGGTTCACCCCGGAAGACTGGGATCACAGAGGAGAGTTTCCTATGGGTTCACCCCGGAAGACTGGGATCACAGAGGAGAGTTTCGTTCATTCAATGGATGTGTCTCTAACAGTGTTCCTCAAATTCTTTGACCAACAGTCAGTTTGTCAGGCAGTCTCAGACCGGAATGGAAATCCGTAGCATCATCTTCATCATCCTCATTAACCAGCATTTGAAAGAAAATTCTTAAATTCTGTGGCCCTTCATGCCCTGCTCTCATGGTGACCTCGGTTTTGCTTGCCTTTTCACATCTATGTCTTTGGTTTGATTCTAAGAGTCATCAATACCGGCAAATTTATGGTAGGAGTCGTTGGACGGATCTGGTGGCGCCCTCCGAAGGGAGAGCATACTCATACGACTAACTAACTATTGTCATCGTTAGCGGGCCTAGTGTGTGGTGGCCTGCGTATGTTGGATCAGAACAGGCACCTCTGAACAGCACAAAGGTGACCTGGCAGCAGTGCAGTGTCTCCTCTGGTGGGTTGCCTCGTGACGACTCGACATTGACTATTCCCTGTGGATTGCCTGGGCTCTGCCCGAAAGGCCAGGCTGTGGCTTTGGACGCGGGGTGCGAACGAGCGGCGTGATTGCAACACCACTGAGATAGTGCAGAACGGCAACAGAGAGAGAGAGAGAGAGAGAGAGAGAGAGAGAGAGAGGAGAGAGAGAGAGAGAGAGAGAGAGAGAGAATCTGTATGGGCTGGAATATCCGGGGTATAGAATAAACAATCTTCAAACAGAATATCCTAAACTGCTGGGATACCGTCGGCTCTTAACTACAGCCTACTAGAAAAAAGCCAATCTGATTTGGCCGGGGCACACAGCGTATAGACCATGCAATATTGAACAGAAAATGTTGAGGGGCTGGACACTGCGGTGCAGAGGGAAATGGGAAGGGGAGGGGAGGGGGGGGGGGGGGTTCGGAGGACAGAATGGGCCATGGGGGAAAAGAACGTCTTCAATGGCTAGGCAGACCTGGAGACAGGGCGTGCATCATGTCAGAGGAAAAGGAAATGTGTTTAGGGCTGGAAGGATACAGAATGTGTACAGTATGCCGTGTTAGGAAAAGACATATCCATACATTCTGTACACCTATAGATGTTCTCTTCTTCTTCTCTTGTGTGTGTGTGTGTGTGTGTGTGTGTGTGTGTGTGTGTGTGTGTGTGTGTGTGAGAGAGAGAGAGAGAGAGAGAGAGAGAGTGTGTGTGTGTGTGTGTGTGTGTGTGTGTGTGTGTGTGTGTGTGTGTGTGTATTGTTACACTGCCGTGTCTGACGGTAATAAAGGTGACTTGATAGATGGCTAGGCAGTCAGGAGTCCCTGACAGATGGCTAGGCAGTAAGGAGTCCCCATAGCCCCTTCATCCAAATCATCACAATAAACGTCGACACACCGCAGTGACCGGGCCACTACATGAACACAACATACTCTCTAAATCACGAACCTGGACCTACTATTGGTCTTTTTTTTAAACACAGGACAATTAAACTAACAAACAAACAACAAAGATATATAAACAATGGAGGAAGAAAAAAAAAAAAACAAGCATAAGTGAAAGAAACAAATCCTGAGTCTATGACAATGACTTAGCCAGGATTTCAAAGGAAAGAGGAGGCGAGGAATTGGGGGGGGGAGGGGGGAGGGGGGGAGGGGGGGGGGATGCGAAGGAGGCGAGACGGACTGAAAAAGACGGCGGTAAAGTGTAATTGTGAAATCCTTCCGTGAGAGAGTACTGGGACCGGCAGAATTCTTTACTGTGTACAGAACCATGTCGGTACCCCTGTCTGGTGTCGATTTTCGTTTTCCGGGTAAGTCTCGCCAGTAGACGAGGCTGGCTATGGTACCGTTGATCCTTGATCTATCCAATGTCGTATGCAGTGATGACTCCACACACAAGTGTGACGTGTTTTCTGAGACACAACCTTCCACCGTTTTACCGATTCCATCGGTTTCCGACAGCCCAGCTCAAGGTAGGTGGGTACGGACTTGAGCACCGAACGATGTACCAATCTGGTATGTTTGTTAGGTTTTGTGGTGCATGGAAAAAAGAATAAAATGGTGGAATATGAAAGACCCGTTCCAGGAAGAAAATCATGGGAAGATTATAATGATAATAAGAATGATGATAATGATAACAAAGATAATAATAATAATAATGAAGATAATAACAATAAAGATAATAATAATAATAGCAATAATATAAAAATCGTGGAAAGATAATAACACCTGTCTTTCCACTGAAAAACAGAGTTATCTTTTCTCAGTTTATGGGTCACTAGAGTCAAACAGTTGATTCGAAGCACACGCCAGGATAACGATCTAGATACCAACTGTCTGCATTACAGGCGCATCGTTTCACACCCATGTTCTGGCATTTTTTTCTCTGTCTCTCTCTGATTGAACTGTTCAGCTAAACAATGGAGGTAAAACCGCTTTAGGCGTGCCCATGGAAACGGCGGGGTCACTCTTGCTGAAAGCGAGCTCTAACAGAAATCTCTGTTGCATATTTCCACCCCAAGGTGGGGGACTACACATAGAAAGAAGCTGAAGCAGCGTAGCTGCTTAAATGTCTGTTTTTCAGCTCCATTTCTTACATACATCAATGACGTGTCAAGTTACGTACCTCGCCGAATTCTGTTAATCTTCTGCAGAGGACTGGTTAAAAAAACAGTGGCGGGGACCACCACTAAAGTTACAAACATATTTACGAACAAAAATCCCTCTACGTAGTCGTCATGAAACGCGTTTGTTACTGGTACGAACATTTCTTCGGTATGAACAAATTCATCTCTCCGAAGAACACGTCACACACCTGGCCCCAGAACCTCATATGACTTGTTGCCAGCTGTAGAGAGAGGATATCACCATGGGCGGTGCCTTCAGTCAAAAAATGAAGAGGAGAGTGGTTATGTAGGCCTAATCTCACCTCACTTCCCTCCCTACCTTCGCTCGCACAGATCACGATAACCCCCATACAGTCACCACAGACAGATGCTGCGCGCTGTGCCTTAAGCGTTCAACAGGAAAGGCCGCCCACTATTAGGCAACCATGTGTTCCACCCTTTCGTCTACTAATCAGTGAGGGCGGCCGACATCCTGCAAAACAATCTTTGCCCGCGCGCGACCCATCACGTGTGTGTTTCAAACTTGACAGTCCGAAGTTATCAACGGCGAAGTGTGAAAAGAAACAACTAGGCAACTCCTGAACAGAGGGCAGACAGAGCGGGGAAGTGGTGAATGCCTTCAGTGTGTGTGTTGTGTGTGTGTGTGTGTGTGTGTGTGTGTGTGTGTGAGAAAGACGGAACCTGGCCCAAGCAGAAGGCGAAGGTACTTATCCATCCCAAACTTCATCTACATTTCAGTTAGAGGTTCCCTTGGGAATGCTTGCAGCGATCGTTGACCGGTACACCGCCCTCACACTGATGAAGCGAATAAGCAAGGATGCATCTGAACACTGCGAGGACACTGGAAACTGGGGAGGAAAAGACAGCAAGAGAAAGAGAAAGTAGGGGAGAGAGAAGAGAGGGTGGCGGGGAAGAGAAGGCCGTGGGCATGACAAGGATACGCCAAAAAGGCCCTCCTGCGGCCGCAACACCGGACAATTTCTCAGCAGCAAGAGCGCGCGAAATTTCAATAATAGCGCGCAACTGCACGCGCGTCTCTTCATTGGCTTGTCAAAGTATTCGCGCCCATTACAGGCTCCTAGTACGGTGCTGACAACTGTGTGTGCTCGCTGTTTTGCCCCGCATTTCGTTTCCAGTTACCGCAAAACTTGGGAGTGGGAGAATTATCGAAGAGAGAGAGGGGAGAGAGAGAGAGAGAGAGAGAGAGAGAGAGAGAGAGAGAGAGAGAGAGAGAGAGAAAGGGGGAGACAGAGTAGAGAGAGAGGGAGAGCGTGTGTGTGTGTATGAGAGAGAGGGTGTATGTGTTTGAGTGAGAGTGAGAGAGAGAGAGAGAGAGAGAGAGAGAGAGAGAGTGTGTGTGTTTGAGAGAGAGAGAGAGAGAGAGAGAGAGAGAGAGAGAGAGAAGACAGAGACAGAGACAGAGAGAGACAATCAGACAGACAGGCATTGAGACAGACAGACGGAAGACGATCTCACCAGGTCTGAAGGACGAAGGAACCGAGGAGTCCGACACGCCATTGGGGTCCCCCTCGCTGTCCGTCAGTTCTTCCTTGGCTACCTTGCCCTCCTCGAACATCGACATGGCTGAAACATATAGACACATTGGTCACCTTGCCCTCTTCGAACATCGACATGGCTGAAACACACAGACACATTGGCCACCTTGCCCTCCTCCAACATCGACATGGCTGAAACACACACAGACACACTGGCCACCTTGCCCTCCTCGAACATCGACATGGCTGAAACACACACAGACACATTGGCCACCTTGCCCTCTTCGAACATCGATATGGCTGAAACACACACAGACACATTGCCCTCTTCGAACATCGACATGCCTGAAATACACACAGACAACATGGCCACCTTGCCCTCCTCCAACATCAACATGGCTGAAACACAGACAGACAACATGGCCACATTGCCCTCCTCCAACATCGACATGGCTGAAGCACACACAGACACATTGGCCACCTTGCCCTCTTCGAACATCGACATGGCTGAAACACACACAGACAACATGGCCACCTTGCCCTCCTCCAACATCGACATGGCCGAAACACACACAGACAGCATGACCACCTTGCCCTACTCCAACATCGACATGGCTGAAACACACACAGACAACATGGCCACCTTGCCCTACTCCAACATCGACATGGCTGAAACACACAGACACATGGCCACCTTGCCCTCTCAACATCGACATGGCTGAAACACACACAACAACATGGCCACCTTGCCCTCTCCAACATCGACATGGCTGAAACACAACAAACAGCATGGCCACCTTGCCCTCCTCCAACATCGACATGGCTGAAACACACACAAACAACATGGCCACCTTGCCCTCCTCCAACATCGACATGGCTGAAACACACACAGACAACATGGCCACCTTGCCCTCCTCCAAAATCGACATGGCTGAAACACACACAGACAACATGGCCACCTTGCCCTCCTCCAACACCGACATGGCTGAAACACATACAGACAACATGGCCACCTTGCCCTCCTCCAACATCGACATGGCTGAAACACACACAGACAACATGGCCACCTTGCCCTCCTCCAACATCGACATGGCTGAAACACACACAGACAACATGGCCACCTTGCCCTCCTCCAACATCGACATAGCTGAAACACACACAGACAACATGGCCACCTTGCCCTCCTCCAACATCGACATGGCTGAAACACACACAGACAACATGGCCACCTTGCCCTCCTCCAACATCGACATGGCTGAAACACACACAGATAACATGGCCACCTTGCCCTACTCCAACATCGACGTGGCTGAAACACACACAGACAGCCGTGAAAACGGATCACCACAATTTTTTGTTGTGGGCATACAGTAATTCATTCGTTGACTTGCTTCTTCGTTCGTTTATTCACTCGTTGACACACTGGTAGCGTTAGACTACGCCCTAAAGATCGATATCACACTAATTCTAAGGGTGTGCCAGGGTGAACTGGAAGGGGGGGGGGGGGGGGGGAGAAGAAGAAGAAGAAAAAGAAGAAGAAATGACAGTATGAGAAAGATGAAGATGATTTACCTATAACTGGAAGAAAATGAAGAAATGGTGATGATGAGACACCATGGCAGAAGAAGAAAATGTTGTGGGCAATAGTGGAAGAAATAAGGACAACAACGAGAACAATAACACGAACACGACGTCGATCAGGAGGAGGAGGAGGAGGATTGTGAAATGGAGGAGGAAGAGGAGGAGGAGGAGGAGGAGGAGAAGGAAACTGTAAAGAGAGCAAGAAGAAAGGAGAAGTGTGAAGATGGGGTGGGGGGTGGGGTGGCGGGCGGACCCACAAGCACACCACTCACCTGCAAACCTGTTCCCAACGGTCTGAAATGCTTCAGGACCACCAGACAGACTCACACTCTTACGCCCCCCCCCCCGCCCACAACCTTCCCACCGCCATTCCTTTACCTCCCCACCCTCCCATCTACACCCCCCATCCACCCTCCCTGCCATTAGTTCACAAAAAAAAAACAGCGATACAGCCAAGTTTCTGATTAACCGAGACCCCCAAACCCGCCAATCCCAGCGGCCCGCAAAGGGCCATCAAAAAGCCATCTGACTGGGGGAGACCCTAAACCCTGCAGATCCCATTGGACGAGCAGCCGGTAATGTCATTGCTTCAACACGCTGTGCCCTTCTGCAGGCCGCTTTTGATTTGATTAGAAAGGCCACGGTGACGACGGAGAAAGAGGACGAAGATGAGGACGAGGATGAGGATGACGATCAGCGATCGAGATGATTGTGATCTTCGGTATGTTCGATGGAATACCTCAGAGGAGAGAGAGAGAGAGAGAGAGAGAGAGAGAGAGAGAGAGAGAGAGAGAGAGAGGAGGGGGGAGAGAGGGGGGGAAGAGGAGGTATGCTGAAGAAGAACGAAAAACTGAAAAGTGAGGTGGCAGAGATAGAAGAAGAAGAAGAAGAAGAAGAAGAAGAAGAAGAAGAAGAAGAAGAAGAAGAAGCAGAAGAGAAGAAGAAGAAGAAGAAGAAGAAGAAGAAGAAGACGAAGCAGAAGAAGAAGACGACGACGAAGAAGAAGCAGAAGAAGAAGAAGAAGAAGAAGAAGAAGAAGAAGAAAAAAGCAGGAGAAAAAGAAGAAGAGGAAGAGGAAGGAAGAGACAGAGGAGGAGCAGAAGGAGAAGGAGGATGAAGAAGGAAGAACGAGGACAAAGAGAAGGGGCAACACAAAGGTGAGGGATGTGGAACAAGAGATGGGGGTTAAAGATGGGGAAAAGAGGAGAGGAAAGAGAAGGAAGGAAAAAAATAGAGGAAGGAGGAATAGAGAGCGAAGGCGGATAAAGAAGATATAAAGAAGAAAAATAAGAAGGGGGTGTGATGGAAACAAAGAAGAGGGAGGAGGAGGAAGAGAGGAGAAGGAGAACAGGATGAAGAAGGCAAGAAAATTAGGAGAAAGAGAAGGGAGAGAAAAAAAAAATGAAGAGGGATGAGAAGATGGAGAATCAGACCCCAAACCCCAAAGGCTCATCCCCAACAGCTGAAAGTCTCCCCAAAGTCAGCTAGGGGACCCCAGCTAAAACGAACAAGCCTCCGTATCCTATCACCTCAGCCAAAAAAAAAAAAAGAAAAAAAAAGGAAAATCCAGTAGTATAGCCAAGAACCAAGACGCAAAAGCTCACCAATCCTATTTGCCCAATGAGAGCTATTTAAAAGCAATCTGACTGGTTCAGACGCAAAAACCCTGCAAATCCTATCGGCTGGAAAAAGGACGGAGGGTCACAACCAACTCACTGCTAAAACGCACCCGCCGGGTAATCCTATTGGCTGGTGGAGAAAGAGGTTGCAGTGAGTGGTAATGTCATTGTTTAAAGTGCTGTGCCCTCGTTCAGGCCATTTTATTCATTCATCAAGAAGAAGAAGAATAAGAAGAAGAAGAAGAAGAAGAAGAAGAAGAAGAAGAAGGAGAAGAAGAAGAAGGAGGAGGAGGAGGGAGGAGGAGGAGGAGGAGAGAGAAGAAGAAGAAGAAGAAGAAGAAGAAGAAGAAGAAGAAGAAGAAGAAGGACAAGAAGAAGATGCAGAGAAGAAGAAGAAGAAGAAAAAGAAGTTGAAGAAGAAGAAGAAGAAGAAGAAGAAGAAGACGAAGAAGAAGAAGAAGAAGAAGAAGAAGAAGAAGAAGGAGGAGGAGGAAGAGAAGAAGAAGAAGAAGAAGAAGAAGAAGAAGAAGAAAAAGACGACAGCGACGATGACAGCGCAGGAAGAGGACCAAGAGACGGAGGAGGAGGAGGATTACAGCGATAGAGATGTGATCAATAGTCCGTTGGAGTGAATATGACACAGACTTCTTTATGAAAAAAGCAAACAATAGGAAAAGGATGGACAAAAAGAAGAAGAAAAAGAAAGGAGGAGGAGGAGCAAGAGGAGGAGGTGGGGGAGGAGGAGGATGGGAGGAGGGGGAAGAGGAGAAGAAGAAAAACTAAAAAGGAGGAGGAGGAGAAGATGAAGATTGAGCTTTAAAAAAAAGAAAAAAAAATTGATGGAAGGATGGAGAGAAGAGCAAAAGGAAGTGGGGAAGATGAAAGAGAAAAGAGCAGAAGTAGAAGGAGAAGTAATCCACAGAAATAAAAGCCAATCCCCCCCCCCCTTCCCGCAACAATTCAAACTCCACCCAAGTAAGCTGACAGACCTGACCCGCCAAAAACCTATCCAGTCAACTGACACCAGACAGCAACACAGTCCAGCATCTGATCGGCTGAGACATACCAGCCTGCTTATCCCACTGGTCGTGTGAGAGCTATCACACAGCAATCTGAATGGCCGAGACTGTAGAATCTCGTTAATTAATCGTATTGGCTGGGGGAAAGATAAAGAAACGGTGGGCACAACCAACCACCTGGCTTACGACACAAACCACGAGTAATCCCATTGGGTGGAGAAAAGGGCTGCACCAGGCGCAGGTAATGTCATTGGTTCCATATGCTGTGCCCTCGACAAGCCATTTGGAGAATTAGAGACAAAGACATGTTCATTTTCAGGTCTAACCAACCACTCAATACAGATAAGAAAACATTAGGAAAAAAGAAGAGAGAAGGGTGGGTTGGAAAAAGACAAAATGCATACACAAAATCAGTGGCAAGCTCAGCCTACTGGATGAGGATGGGAAGGAAGGGGAGTAGGTGAAGAAGAAAAGGAGGAGAAGGAGAAGTACAAAACATGAGCAGGAAGAGGAGAAGGTAAAAGAGAATGAGGATTAGGAGCAGAAGAAAGAAAGGGGGATGAAAAGTGGGCACGTGGTGGCGGTGGGGGGGGGGGGGGGGGGGCAGGAAGAGCAGGAGGAGGAGGAAGAGGAAGAGGGGGAGGAGGAGGTGGACAAGAAGAAGAAAGTTTTAAAAAAGGAGAAACAAAATTGAGAAGAACGTGAAGAAGACAGATGAGGAGGAGGACGACAGTAGGGAAAGGAAGAAGAAGGGAAGGAGGAGGAAGAGGAAAGAGCAGAAGAAAAGAACGAGAATGAGGAACAAAAACAACCAACAGACATAACAGCCCATTCCCCCAACAGCTCAAAATCTCCCTCAGTAAGCCGACAGACCCGACCCCATCACGAACCAACCTCCTATCCAGTTGGCTGACAACAGACAGCAAAACAGCCCAGCATTTGATTGGCTGAGACGCACAAGTCCGTTTATTCCATTGGTCGTGTGAGAGCTATTACAAAGCAATCTGAACAGCCGAGACCACAGAATCTCATTAATCTTATTGGCCGGGAGAAAAAAAGGGTGGAGGGTCACAACCAACTACCTGGCTTACGCTGAGTAATCGCATTGGCTGGAGAAAAGGGCTGCACCAGGCACCCAGTAATGTCATTGGTTCCACATGCTGTGCCCTCAGCAACTCATTTGGATTTACTGAAAGCACCGAACAGAAAGAACGAAGAAGACAGCAACTACAATGCAGGCTTAGGAGGAGGAGGAGGAGGAGGAGGAGTATTAGCGACAGAGACATGCTCTTTGTTCATTTTCAGGCCTCACGAACCTCTCCATACAGATAAGAAAGCAGGAGAAGAAAAAGAAAGAAGAGAGAAGGACGCACTGGAAAAGGATGAAAATGCAAAACCAAATCAGTGGCTTGGGAACAGCGTATCTAATGAGAATGGGAAGAAGAATAGGGAAAGGTGAAGGAAAATGAGGAGGAGGAGGAGGAGGTGAAAGAGAACAAGGAGAAGCAGGAGAAAGAAATAAAGAAAGGAGTAGGAAAGGGAGGGGCAGGGGGATGAGGAAGAGGAGGCGGACAAGGAGGACGAGCAGAAGAAGAAGAAGAATTCAAATATAGGAAAAAAACTTAACAGAAGGATGGGGAGAAGAGAGATGAGGAAGAAGAGGGGAGGAAAAAGAAGAGGAGAAGAGGGAGGAGGAGAAACACGAAGGACCAGAAGGAGAACAAGAAAGAGAAGAGATCCACAGAAATAACATCCGATGCCCCAAACAGCTCAGAATCTCCCCAGGTAAGCCGACAGACCCGACCCCGTCACGAACCTCGTATCCAGTTAGTGAAGAACAGACAGCAACACAGCCCAGCGTCTGATTGGCTCAGACGTACAGGTCCACGGATCCCTTTGGTCGCGTGAGAGCTATTACAGAGCAATCTGAACGGCTGAGACCACAGAATCTCGTTAATCCTATTGGATGGGGAGGGCAGAGGAAGGGGAGGTGGGGGAGGGGTGGGGGGGGGGGGAGGAAGACGGTGGGTCACAACCAACTACCTGACTTACGACACAAATACCGAGTAATCCCATTGGCTGGAGAAAAGGGCTGCACCAGGCGCCTGGTAATGCCACTGGTTCCACATGCTGTGCACTTGGCAAGCCATTTGGAGTTATTGAAAGCTCTGAACAGAAAGAGTGAAGGAGACAGCAGCGACAATAGAGGGCTAGGAGGAGGAGGAGGAGGAGGAGGAGGAGTATTAGGAATATTAGGGACAGAGACATGCTCTTTGTTCATTTTCACATCTCACGAACCACTGGATACAGAGAAGAAAGCAGGATAAGAAGAAGAAAGACAGAAAGGTGGATTGGAAAAAAGACGAAAATGTATAAGCAAAATTAGTGGCATGAGCAGCCTATTTGATGAGAATGGGAAGGAGGAGGAGGAGGAGGAGGAGGTGGAGGAGGAGGAGGAAGTGAAAGAGAAATGAGAAGTAGAAAAAAGAAAGTGTGAATGGAGTAGGTAAGGGGGGGGGGGTTGAAGAGGAGGAGGAGGAGGAGAAGAAGAAAAGGGAAAAAAAAACTTAAGAAGGATGGGGGAGAAGACAGATGAAGAGGCGGCAGAGAGTAGGGAAAGTAGGAGTAAGAGGGGAAGAAGGAGAAAGAGGAAGGACCAGGAGGAGGAGAAGGAGGAAGAGAAAAGATCAACAGAAATAACAGCCCATTCCCCAACAGCTCAGAACATCCCCATGAAAGCCGACAGACCCGACCCCGTCACGAACCTCCTATCCAGTTAGTGACCAACAGTCAGCAACACAGCCCAGCGTCTGATTGGCTCAGACGTACAAGTCCACTGATCCCTTTGGTCGCGTGAGAGCTATTACAGAGCAATCTGAACGGCCGAGACCACAGAATCTCGTTAATCCTATTGGATGGGGAGGGCAGAGGAAGGGGAGGTGGGGGAGGGCAGAGGAAGGGGAAGACGGTGGCTCACAACCAGCTACCTGCCTTACGACAGAAACGCTGAGTAATCCCATTGGCTGGAGAAAAGGGCTGCACCAGGCGCCCGGTAATGTCACTGGTTCCATATGCTGTGCCCTCAGCACGCCATCTGGATTCACTGAAAGCACCGAACAGAAAGAACGAAGAAGACAGCCACGACAATGGACGGTCAGGACGGAGGACGTGGTGGAGAGACAGAGACGTGCTGTTTGTTCCTCTTCAGGTCTCACAAACCACTCCACACAGCGAGACAAGACGAAGAAGAAGAAAGACAGAAGGGTCGGTTGGAAAGAGATGAAAATGCAGCAGCAAAACCTGTGGATGAGAACAGCCTCTGATGATAGTGGGAAGGAGAGGAGAGGGTGAAAGAGAATGAGGAGAAGCAGAAGAAAGAAAGGGGAAAGAGAAGGAGGAAGAGAAGGAAGAGGAGGAAGAGAAGGAAGAGGAGGAAGAGTGGGAGGCGCGGCGGCAGTGGCAGGAAAACAAAGAGGAGAACGAGTGAACCAATCTTATTTGAAAGAGGGTTGTCGGATATGCGAAAACAATACTGGTTTCTATCCGTTCCTCTAGCGGAAAAAACACATATACACACTACAACTGTATGAAGCAAGAAAAGGACAAGAAAAGATAGGGAAAAAAACGAGACATTAAGCATGCAAAATACAAACAATCTATCAAGCAATATGTGACAAGCATCCAGCCCCTCAACAACCACAAACACCATCTTCCCATTATTCCTCCCCCTCCTCCCTCCCTCTCTCTCTCTCTCTCTCTCTCTCTCTCTCTCTCTCTCTCTCTCTCACAGACATACACACAAAGACACACACTCTCTCTCTCACCGAGAACCATATGGTCACTGACAATGGGAAGAAACCAATTTGAGAAGAGGAGGGGGAGGACGAAGAGAAGGAGAGGGTAAGTGAGGATGAGAGAAAGCAGAGGTTAGAAGAGGTACAGGAGGAAGAGGTACACGGTGAACGATAACGAGCAGAAGATATACAATGGGGAAACGCAGCAAACACACTGAAGACAAACGACCTCTCTTGTCTCTTTGTCTGCCTCCTCCTCTCCTTCCCGAAACATGTATTCCCGCTTTCCCAAGACCCCACTCACCCTTACACACACACACCCGCGCACGCATACACACACGCACGCACACGCACACACACGCGCGCGCGCGCGCACACATACATATTCTCACTCACATACACACACACACACGCACACACGTACGCACACATATTCTCACTCACATACACACACACACGCGCGCGCGCGCGCGCACACACACACACACACAAACACACAGACGCATCCACACACACACACATGCACACACACACACAGACGCACCCACACACACACATGCACACACACACACAGACGCACACATACACACACACACCACACACACACGCCACGTAAGTATGGGGACCAATACGCACACCGCCTCCCAACCAGTCGACTCATCCATTCATCCACCGTCCCAACGGAACTTACCTACCCAACCACATACCCTGCCATCCAGCCAGTCTCCCAACAAACTACCCGACCAGCCAACCAACAGACCAAGCAACTCATCACAGTACCCAAGTTTCGCGCGCATCCGCCATCATCTGCATCGCAGCAGGGCCCCCTCCAGACCGTAAACCGACAACATAAACCCCGCGACAAATGACGCCAGCAGACAACCTCCCGCGGCTACACACCAACAAAACACAAGTCGTCGCGTCCACAGCAGCATAGTAGGTTCATACGCCGAAAATATCTGTTTTCCCTAGAAAAAAAAACCCAACAAAACAACTTAGTCTCTTTCAGGGAAAACGGGGTTAAGTTGTTATCATCCCTGACGATCACAGCTGTTTTCTTTAGGATGACATCTCTTCTCATCGTTTTCCCTTAGTCATAGGCGTCCCCCCCCGTTGGAAAATAAGTTATTTTAAGAATTGTCTTTAACGTTCACAACTGTTTTTCTTATTTTCGCGAGGAAGACTTTATCTATCCATAAACACACACACACACACACACACACACACACACACACACGCACGCACGCACGCACGCACGCACCCGAAAATGGGGAAACAGTTGTGATTCTTCATAACATACTTATTATCATCACGATAATAAACTCTCTGTTCTCTATTTACCCAATGCTACTGTGGCAAAAAGCGCTTGTCATGGTAAAACGGCCATCATCGCGGTTTTCCACGTTATCGACGTTGCTTTTCTAGTAATAATACATGTCATCTTCGAGCGGAAAAATAGGCTAACATGTATCATCCCAGCGAAAATAGGGCAAAATAACTGTCATTCTCCAGGAAAACAGGGATTATTCTCTGGAAAAGCAGTGAAAACTTGCAATCCTTCGGATAATAGCTGTGATTCTGAGGATAATAACCTTTTTCCCCTTGTTCTGCTGATTTCATCGAGGATCGTGCCAATTAGTTCCAACATCAACTGAAGCACTCCCTCGTCATTGCCATATTTCTCTATGACTGTGAGACGTGGAGTCTGACAGTTGAACTTGAAAGAAGGATTCAGGCATTAGAGATGAGATGCTTCTGCAAGATCC
>CM065728.1:3353397-3365897 GCA_033310375.1 Conus canariensis | reverse complement strand
TTACCCCGCTGTATGACTACCTATTCTACAAGGAACAACAGCGCGAGGAGGCAGAAGGAGAGGAAGACAGAGAAAGAGATGGGAGGACAACATCAGTGCATGGACTGGCCTCACACTCAGCAACTGCCTCAGAGCGTCTGAGAACCGGGAGGAGTGGAGGAAGCTGCTTGCGAAGTCTTCTGTGGCGCCCCAACGGTCTTCAAGATTCCGGGATAGGCGATAGGTGATAATTACCTATTCACCAACCTATTCGCCTACTTATCCACCTGTCTATCTGCAGACTGTCTGGTTGTTTATCAACACGTTAGTGTCACGGTGTATCTATCTTTCTGTCTTGTCTGCCTGTCCTACTTCATTGTCTGTTGGTTTTCTTGTTTTTGTTTGTTTGTTTTTTTAGTGCACTTCCTATGCTTCATCCTTCCCTCTAGCCTGCATAACACAGAGGCTCCCATGCGCAGCTCAGCAATTTCTCTCTATTTTCGTTTGTCTTGCCTGTGGAAGTCTTCAGGGTCGAAACCCGATGCTTCTGTCTTGTCATTCATCCGTTCCATTCGTTTGGCTGTGTAACAACCTTTTTAACCCTTTTTTCTTCCAACCACAATTTCTGTTTGACACTTCCACCAGCAGTCAACAACCTTTTAACCCTTTTTTTCCAACCCATTTGTTGATTACCGATCACATTACCTTTTCACCATTGGCACTACGCAGTCAACAACCTTTTAACCTTTTTTTCCACCCATTTGTTTGACACTTCCACCAGCAGTCAACAACCTTTTAACCTTTTTTTTTCCAACCCATTTGTTTGACACTTCCACCAGCAGTCACAACTTAACCTTTTTCACCATTTGTGACACTTCCACCAGTCAACAACCTTTTAACCCTTTTTTTCCAACCCATTTGTTTGACACTTCCACCCGCAGTCAACAACCTTTTAACCCTTTTTTTCCAACCCATTTGTTTGACACTTCCACCAGCAGTCAACACCTTAACCCTTTTTTAACCCTTTTTGAACTTCCACAGCAGTCAACAACCTTTTACTTTCACTTGTACACTTCCACCAGCAGTCAACAACCTTTTAACCCTTTTTTTCCAACCCATTTGCTTGACACTTCCACCCGCAGTCAACAACCTAACCCTTTTTTTCCAACCCATTTGACACTTCCACTCGCAGTCAACAACCTTTTAACCCTTTTTTTCCAACCCATTTGTTTGACACTTCCACCCGCAGTCAACAACCTAACCCTTTTTTTCCAACCCATTTGTCTGACACTTCCACCCGCAGTCAACAACCTTTTAACCCTTTTTTCCAACCCATTTGTTTGACACTTCCACCCGCAGTCAACAACCTTTAACCCTTTTTTCCAACCCATTTGTTTGACACTTCCACCCGCAGTCAACAACCTTTTAACCCTTTTTTTCCAACCCATTTGTTTGACACTTCCACCCGCAGTCAACAACCTAACCCTTTTTTCCCAACCCATTTGTGACACTTCCACCCGCAGTCAACAACCTTTTAACCCTTTTTTCCAACCCATTTGTTTGACACTTCCACCGCAGTCAACAACCTTTTAACCTTTTTTTTCCAACTCATTTGTTTGACACTTCCCGCAGTCAACAACCTTTGGAACCTTTTTTTCAAACATTGTTTGACACTTCCACCCGCAGTCAACAACCTTTTAACCCTTTTTTCCAACCCATTTGTTTGACACTTCCACCCGCAGTCAACAACCTTTTAACCCTTTTTTCCAACCCATTTGTTTGACACTTCCACCCGCAGTCAACAACCTAACCCTTTTTTTCCAACCCATTTGACACTTCCACCCGCAGTCAACAACCTTTTAACCCTTTTTTCCAACCCATTTGTTTGACACTTCCACCCGCAGTCAACAACCTTTTAACCCTTTTTTCCCAACCCATTTGTTTGACACTTCCACCCGCAGTCAACAACCTAACCTTTTTTTTCCAACCCATTTGTTTGACACTTCCACCCGCAGTCAACAACCTAACCCTTTTTTTCCAACCCATTTGACACTTCCACCCGCAGTCAACAACCTTTTAACCCTTTTTTTCCAACCCATTTGTTTGACACTTCCACCTGCAGTCAACAACCTTTTAACCCTTTTTTTCCAACCCATTTGTTTGACACTTCCACCCGCAGTCAACAACCTAACCCTTTTTTCCAACCCATTTGTTTGACACTTCCACCCGCAGTCAGGCAACTTTCTAACCTGTTAAGTAACTACACAGTTTGAAACAAAGATAGAATCTACCCAAAGAAAAGTTCGACACGAAAAATGGAACCTTTTTAAGGAAAACAAAAAAAGAAAAAAGTTGACACATAAAAATGCAACCTATTCTAATAAAGTTTGGAAAACGAAGGAACATTATTCCAGAAAAGCTTCAACAAAAATGCAACCTATTTGAGAAAAGGGTTTAAACAAAAATGGAAGCTATTCTAAAGAAAAGTCTGAAACAAAAATGGAACCATTCTGAGATAAGTCTGAAAAAAAAGGAACTTATTCCAGAAAAAAAGTTTGAAACAAAAATGGAACCTATTCCAAAAAAAGGAAGTATTCTAAGAAATTTTTGAAACAAACACACACAAAAAACCCTTTTCCACGACAAGCTGGAAACAAACAAACAAAAAAAGGAACCTATTCTTGGGAGTACGTAAATACAAACCTAAAATTGAAACCTATCCTGAAACCTGCAAGTGCTAAAGCGTTCACAGACTGGCAGGGGAAACATTTTCCAGCTTATATCCCGTCCGCTCTCGGGGGAGGGGGGGGGGGGGGGGGGGAAGAAAAAACCAAAACAAAACCAAACCCATCTGCACTCGACGAAACGGGTCGAGAGTTCTTCCCCCGTTACATCCTCCAAAAAAAACCACATGGAGTTAAACGGTCGAAACACGGGACTAGCAAGAGCTGCAGGCTACTCAGATGAAACGGTTGCGCAAGGAAATTCCCAACAGCTGTTGCAACAAGCGACGGGGGGAAGGGGGGGGGGGGTGAACAGGAGGAAGAAGCTAAACCGACCGCTCTGACCCGCCACGGCAAAACATACGATGCACGACGTTTGGAACAGACACACGTGACACACACCGTGTACGTAGGATCCACGACTTTCGAGTGTTCCGTTTGGTTCAGTGGTACAGCATCGAGGTCAAATCCCCCCCCCCCCCCCCCTCCTTCCCCCAGCCCGCCCTCCGGTACACACTGCATACAAAATGGGGATGTTCTTCGTCCATCTTAATTCAGTTGTCATTCTCTTGTTGTCATTCTCCAGCTGTCATTTTCCAGTTGTTCTCTACTTGTCGTTCTCCGGCTGTCGTTCTCCAGCTGTCACTCTCCACTGACGTCATTCTCTAGTTGTCATTCTCCTGCTGTCACTCTCCAGCTGTCACTCTCCAGCTGTCATTCTCCAGTTATCATTCTCCAGCTGTCATTCTCCTGCTGTCATTCTCCAGCTGTCATTCTCCTGTTGTCATTCTCCATTTGTCATTCTCCAGCTGTCACTCTCCATTGTCATCTCCGTTGTCATTCTCCAACTGTCATTCTCCGGCTGTCATTCTCCGGCTGTCACTCTCCAGTTGTCATTCTCCTGTTGTCATTCTCCGGCTGTCACTCTCCAGTTGTCATTCTCCTGTTGTCATTCTCCAACTGTCATTCTCCGGCTGTCATCTCCGCTGTCACTCTCCAGTTGTCATTCTCCGTGTCATTCTCCGGCTGTCATTCTCCAACTGTCATTCTCCTTTGTCATTCTCCGGCTGTCACTCTCCAGTTGTCATTCTCCACTGCATTCTCCGGTTTCATTCTCCATTTTGTTCCTGTTGTCATTCTCCAGCTGTCATTCTCCATTTGTCATTCTCCAGCTGTCATTCTCCTGTTGTCATTCTCGGTGTCATTCTCCTGTTGTCATTCTCCAACTGTCATTCTCCATTTGTCATTCTCCAGCTGTCATTCTCCTGCTGCATTCTCCATTTGTCATTCTCCAACTGTCATTCTCCAGTGTCATTCTCCAGCTGTCATTCTCCAGCTGTCATTCTCCTGTTGTCATTCTCCAGCTGTCATTCTCCAGTTGTCATTCTCCAGTTGTCATTCTCCATTTGTCATTCTCCAGCTGTCATTCTCCTGTTGTCATTCTCCATTTGTCATTCTCCAGCTGTGATTATCTAGACGTTATTCTCCAGTTGTCATTCTCTAGTTGTCATTCTCCAGTTGTCATTCCCCGCCCCCCCCCCCCTCCCTCTCCCCGCCCTCCTCCCCCCATCCTGGACTGGGTGGCCCCGTGGGCCATATCACATGAGGTGAGAGTACTCTGGACTTTAAATCTGAATACAACCTGACCTAAACAACGTACCAATCGATTTTAATGGATGAAAAAAAAAGGAGTCCCTTTTGGGTCAGGGCTAGGGTTCAGCATGGCTAAACTGCAATCTAAACAGGTCATCAACGTCCAGATCTACGCCCCGTGAGGCGCCATTCAAAGTCCGGCAGGAGATGGAAACAACAGCTCAGTGGTCACATTCAGGGATGAGAAGGACCAAGTTTCGGGTTCGATCCTCACGAACATAAAAAAAAAGTTCTGGAATTATTATTATTAAGAGTATTTAAACAGTCGCCTCTCCTCGGTTGGAACCAAGCTCTAAGCGCTATACAGTCCACGCTCTCGTTTGCACAGCACGATGCTTACCTGGGTAGAGTCGACGGTAGAGCTGCCTGCTAGCGTTACGTACATTCAGTCATTCCCAGTGTCATTCAGTCAATGTCTATCACTCGGCTTCACCCCCCCCCCCCCCCCCCATTATTTTTTGACTCCTCATGCAGGGTGCATGGTATGCGTAACATGTCATCCACACCAACGGCCAAACTGGCCTTTTCTTCCGAAAGTTGGGGATAGGATTGACGTACGTGTGTGTGTGTGTGTGTGTGTGTGTGTGTGTGTGTGTGTGTGTGTGTGTGTGTGTGTGTGTGGTGTGTGCGTGCGTGCGTGCGCGCGCAAGATTCCATGTGCACATTCACTTAACGGAACCTCTGTTTGCTGTCTCGGCAAAAGGAGTCAGAACCAAGGTTAACATCGAGCAAAAAAAAAACAAAACAAAAAAACAACAACACCCTCTTACCGAAATGGCATTGCGGAGATTTGAACCCGCAACTCCATGACAACCAGGAACACTAGTCCGGCGCTCTACCAACTGAGCTATTCTGACCCCCTGAAATGCTTTCATCTGTCAGAGCTGGGTGTGCCAGCTAGAGGTATGACAGCATCTTCAGTTTGAAAAGCCATCATGACTTTTTCTTCTTCTCACGCACAGAAAGCAACTCATCATCGATGAAAACAGCGAAAACTGCAACTGTCACGTCAACACGATAGTTTTTTTTCTCACGGGTTCTGACGCGGTTCAGACGTCGCATAACCCAATCCAAATTAACGACCACCACCTTCTGACTCTACTCAGCCGTGAGCAGTGAAAACGGTTAACTATGACAGGTTATTTCGGCTTTCAACAGTCTGTGCGTTTGTACAGCAGCCTTTTTTTTTTCAAAGGCCTGCAACTCGCGCAATGATACCGGTGAAACCAGTGCGCAGGGATATAAGCCGTCATCGCCTGCTTTACTTAGTGATAATTACCCGTTTTCAGAGAGAGAGAGAGAGAGAGAGAGAGAGAGAGAGGGGGGAGAGAGTTTTCAAATAGAAAGAGAGAAAGAAAGAGAGAGAGAGAGAGTTTTCAGATAGAGTGAGAGTTTTCAGAGAGAGAGAGAGAGAGAGAGAGAGAGAGAGAGAGAGAGAGAGAGGGAGTTCTAACATATATCTTTGGGGTCGGAAGAGCAGCGCTAACGAGTAACAGGCACAAGAGATTCCTCCACAGCCCTTCCTCCCACCCCCCCTTACCTTCATCCCCTCACCCACCCCAAACACACACACCACACACGCATGCACGCACGCACGCACACGCACACACACACGCTCTCTCTCTCTCTCTCTCCTCTCACACAACACACACACACACCACACGCCTGGCTGTGACTGCAGTGTTTTCACAACAACAGCGAGACGTGGAGAACGAGGCGTTTTTCTTCCCCATCTCCCCAGTCTCCTAGCGGAGAGCTGGAAGGGGTAAGAAGGAAGATGGTGGTGGTGGGTGTGGGCGTGGTGAAGCGGTGGGGAAGGTGGAGGGGGGGGGGGGGGGTAGTCCGGTGCCTGCTTTCGCCTTTCATCCCACCGATTACCCAACTACACGTGATTTATTGTCTTCCATGTCTGTTAAGCGCGCGCGCGCGCATTTGTATATGTGTGTGTGTGTGTGTGTGGGGGGGGGGGGGGTGCGTGTGTGCGTGCGCGCGCGTGCGTGTGTATGTGACAGAGAGAAGAGGAAGAAGAAGAGGGAGAGAGGAGAGAGAGAGAGAAGAGAGAAGAGAGAGAGAGAGAGAGAGGGGGGGAGAGAGAGAGAGAGAGAGGAGAGAGAGAGAGAGAGGGAGAGAGAGAGAGAGGGAGGGAGGAGAGAGGAGGGAGAGAGAGAGGAGAGGGAGGGAGAGAGAGAGAGGGAGGGAGAGAGAGGGAGGGAGAGAGAGGAGGGAGGGAGAGAGAGAGGGAGGGAGAAAGAGAGAGAGAGAGAGAGAGAGAGAGAGAGAGACAGAGAGAGGTTTTATTTGGATGGAATTGTTTCATCCCATACATCAGCCCGATACACTGGGAGCACAGCAAGGAGGCAGGGACAACGACTGGAGGTGGCCTTTGAGGAGCGTGAGTGGGGGGGGGGGGGGGGGGGGGCATAAGGTGGAGAAGACGAAAAAGGGGGGGGGGGGGGGCGAAGGGAGGCGTCATGACGAACAGAAGAAAGATTGAAAAAAAAAAAAAAAAGATAATATCCAATTAGTGCATGCAGACAGAACACAAAAACAAAAACAGCGGTAAAAACAAAGAGCCCCAGAACAACCTAGGAACTAGCTTCATAATAAGTTGGAATCAGGGACAGCGCTCCTCTGCGAGTCCTCACGCTTCCTCCCCCCCCCCCCCCCCCCCCCCCCCCGGCAGCACAAGCTGAAAAGAACGTTAGAGGGCAACTAGAAGCAACAGTTCGGTTTTTGTTTTTGTTTTTCCCCTTCAACACTTCCGTCACATTTTAAAATCAGACATGAGACACCTGTATAAGAAAGGAAAAACATGGCGGGTAGGGGGGGGGGGGGAGGGAGGAGGAGAAAGAAAATAAGCGAAAGCAAAAAGAAAGCCAACAACTGATTCTTTTACTTTAAAAAAATCTGCTTTTTTTTGTTCAATACCTTGCAGACAGACAAAATAAAAGAGCCTACTACAACCAATTCTTTTACATAAAAGAAAAAAAAAAAAGATCTGCCCGTTTAAAACAACAACAACAACAACAAAAAAACACCTTGCAGACAAGACAGATGGGATCTCCGAGACAACTTCCTGTTGTTCGCAAACGCACAGTATGATCGAACCAAGCAACAGAAGACGCACACGTACAAACAAACAAACAAAGAATCGTTCAAACAACTAACGGACAACTCTAGCTTCGTCTTTGTCTCGCTCTCCATCTGTCCGTCTGTCTTTTTATCCGTCATCCCCAATCCCACTCACCCCCCACCCCTCTCTTTCTTTCTCAACCATGCTTCCTACTCCCCCTCCCCCTCTTTCTATGTCTTTATTTCTTTTTAATTGTTTTCTTTATCTCTATGTCTCTCTCTCTCTCTCTTCTCTCCCCTCTCTCTCTCTCTTAGTCTCATTCACGCTCTTTCAATGTCCCGAGGCTGTTTTTCACTCTGTCCGTCCCTCCGTCTGCCCCCCCCCCCCCCCCCCCCCTTCCCCTCCGGACTGCCTTCCTATTGCTTAAAATGTGATGATATTCATGCAATTTCTTAAACTCTTTCGCACTTTCGCCTGAAATTCGTATTATCATGATGTTTTTTGGTTTTGTTTTGTTTTGTTTTATTAAATCACTGGTTTTGCTATCGTTCATGGGCTGTGTGTGTGTGTGTGTGTGTGTGTGTGTGTGTGTGTGGTGGGTAGAGTAGACGTGGTAGAGAGAGAGAGAGAGAGAGAGTGGTGTGTGTGTGTGTGTGTGTGTGTGTGTGTGTGTGTGTGTGTGTGTGGTGTGTGTGCGCGCGCGTGCGTGCGCGCACGCGCCTTTGTGTATGTGTGTGTGTGAATGTACATGCGTGTGCGCGCGCGCTCGTATGTGTGAGTGTGTGTGTGTGTGTGTGTGTGTGTGAGGTGTGAGAGAGAGAGAGAGAGAGAGAGAGAGAGAGGAGAGAGAGAGAGAGAGAGAGAGGGAGAGACAGACAGACAGAGCGAGCGTCGTTTCTAACTAGTCAACAATCAAGTGTCTGAATGACACCCCGCCTCCATCTCACCCCTCACCCCACCCCCGTTTATTCCTACAACTCTCCCTCAGACAGAGCGAGCGTCGTTTCTAACTAGTCAACAATCAAGTGTCTGAATGACACCCCCGCCTCCATCTCACCCCTCACCCCACCCCCGTTTATTCCTACAACTCTCCCTCAACACACACTCAGAAAAAACAAACAAACATAAGTGCTGTTGAAGCAGCAAACACAACAGTTGCCGAAGACTAGACAAGACAAGAGACAAGACAAGGCAAGGCAAGGCAGTCAGCAGCAGCAGCGGCAGCGGGTGAAGTTAGGGAGCGCGGTGGAGGGCAGATGGAGAGATAAGGCGACACAGACCATCAGCCTCACAATGACAGCCCCACGTCACAAAAACATGCGCAGACCAACGTGCCTGCCGGGAGAGCCTGCAAGGGAGTTACCCCCCCCCCCCCCCCCCACCTTCCCTCTCCTGCTTTCGTTTTGACCAAGGACAAATCTGAAGGAAACACTGGAGATGATGATGATGATGATGATGGTAATCATGACGACGACGACAACAACAATAATAATACAACAACAACACATTAATAATAACGATGATGATAATGATGATGATGGTAACAGTAGCAACAACTAATGCTTCTGGACATCCTATCTTTTACCAGATGCATTACAGCTAGGCTCTCTCTCCATCTCTCTCTCTCTCACAAACACACGCACACAAACTCATGCGCCCGCGCGCCCGCACGCGCGCCACACACACACACACGAAATTTACTTATATAAATGACTTACCATTGTTTATAGAATGTTGTGAAATGTTTGCTGATGATACCTCATTACAATCTCACAGTAGTAACCCTACTGAACTGGTAAATAACCTGCAGAAAAGTATCAACAAGCTAATTACATGGACAGAAATGAATCATATGTCCCTCAATGCTAGTAAAACCAAATGCATGTATGTCACTACACGCCAGAAACGACAGAAAATGACATCCTCATTTGCGCCATTACATGCCCAAGGACAAAAGATTGAAGAGGTTACATCGCATAAAGTTTTAGGTGTTATCACTGACAACGATTTATCTTGGTCTTACCACATTGCGGATCTTGGAAAACGTATTTCTAAGAGAATATATCAACTTTCAAAGATAAAAATTTTTTCTCAATCTTCACTCCAGAAAGATATTCTTTCATGCGCACATTCTTCTTATCAATTATGCATCCACGTTGTGGGACAATGCCAGTGAAACTGATCTGAAACTAGTAAGTCGTCTGCATAAAAGGGCCATTAAATTAATTCAGCTGAAATCCAATACCTTGACAAAGAGTGATTACAAAACTTTAAATATTCTTCCATTTAAAGACAGACTCTACTTCAACAAATGCTTGAGCATGTACAATGTAATGAATGGATCAGCCCCGAAGATAATCTTTGAAAGCTTGTCTTCAATAGTTACAGACATACACATAAACTGTCTCTTCCCAGACCTCGATGTAATCTTTATAAATCAAGTTTTCTGTACTCTGGAGGGACCGCATCGAATAATTTGCCTTCCTCCATAAAATCATGTCGCTCAAAATATACATTCAAAAAAGCACTAAAAATGCATTTGATAGAAACTCTGCGCATCAATTGAAGTCATTTCCATTAATACAATCCCCTTATCCCATCTCTCTCTCTCTCTCTCTCTGCTTATTTAAGCTAATTATGTTAATGACATCAAGGAATAAAACACCTGTAAAGCAGTTCGCATTATATTTGAGCAAAGCATTTAAGATTCGGAGGTTTGTCGCAGCATAGGTTAATTTTTCATCAGTATATTCTTGATAGTAGCATTTGCAAACAGCAAACTATGTGCAGTGAAATTAATTAATGCTACGAAGGCTTAAACCGTAATAAGATTGTTTTTGTGGGTATGTTTTATTTTGTTTGCTTCTTTGCTTCGGTTACAGAATATTGTTCTATCTTTGTACCCCCTTCTGAGGGGCTATGGCCTAACAGAATAAAGATCTGAATCTGAATCTCTCTCTCTCTCTCTCTCTCTCTCTCTCTCTCTCTCTTTGTGCTTGAACTTGAAGTTCCAACAATAGTTTCATTATTGTTTCACATTTTATATGAGAGTTATGTATTTGCATGAAAGAAATTGTGTGTTTTAAAAATGTTTTTTGAGCTTGTGGTTATATGTTCAACTAGTTTCTTTCTTGTTTATGAGGGCAGGATGTAACAAAGCTGGAAAGCTTATTCTTTAACCCTCATTAAAGATAATTTTGACTTGACTTGACTTGACACACACACACTCTCACGCCACACCAATAATCCCAAAGCAGTCGGGCGCGCGCGCGCGCGCAACAGCACACACACACACACACACACATTTCATGGCCCTTCATCGTACCAGCACACAGATAATAGTTACGTTCTCTCTCTCTCTCTGCACCTCCGCCCCCACCTTATACTCACAGAATGAACACGATCAGAGCATACCAAGTTCTTCACTTGACTCACTCCTTTCCAACGTGTCCCCCCCCCATACACCCCCCCCCCTCCCCCTCACACGCACGTGTCTTAATGAAGTAGCAAACCACGTCACAACAGGCATCCTGTCTGGAAGCATGATCAAGGAGATGACAAAGCAGTCTCGGTAAGCTTAGCTCAGAGAATCAAAACAAACAATGGCGCCGACTGACGCCAGAAAACGAGAAATCCAACAGGAAACAAAAGAATGGGCACCGAGGGGGGAACGAAGACCTCCACCAGGGCGAGCAGATCGGGGAGTTTGCTGCCTGTCCTTCGACCAAGCTCCCGCGCGACGGGTCCGCACCAAACATACAATGGATTCGTCTCTGAACCCTATCCGACTTTCCCACTAACGCTTTTCTGTCAAAACCGCTTCATCAGTTTGGGCGCAGTCTTCAAATCCCTGGATTTATCATTTTATCCATATCTGCATCACTGAACCACGCTAAAAAAAAGTTGTACAAGATTCGTCCCTAGGCCACCTCCCATCCCCCCCCCCCTCCTCCATCCCCCGTTTCATTAAATATTAACCCGTCACCAGCCGCCGTGGCGAAGTGGTTAGCGCCGTGGACTCTCGGCTGGGAGCTCGTAGGTTCGATTCCCATCAGAGCCATGTGGGACTTTTTTCTGCCCCCGACCGGCTCCTACTGAGTCGAGTTTGCTACGGGCTCAGTTGGGAAGACTGGGACCACACAGTCGAGTTTCATCCACTTAACGGATGCGTCTCTGAGAGTGTTGCTCACATTTCCTGACCAACACTGCAGGTGTCTGTATCTCTTGGGCCTGGTTAACGCCGGGATATATCATGAAACTGAGCGTAGAGTACAGCCCTGTCCTGCAGTCTCAAACCGGAATGGAAATCCTTAGCATCATCTTTATCCTCCTCATTTTCATCGATCAGCATCAAAAAAAAAAAAAAAAAAAAAAAAAAAGAATTAGCCCGTCAGTTTCTCTGTTACCTTGCTGACAACCGGTTCACGTGATAACCTAACCCCTGTAGTGGAGGACACGACGACGACGTCCCAGAAAGGGGTTTCATGCCCTTGCGCGCTTCAGCTATTCCCTGCACAGCTGAAAACCTGCGTCTGCTCTCAAGAGACGGTACCGGTCAGTGAAAGGTCGCCCTTTCATCGGCAGCTCCTCAAAGCAAGGACGGCTCTCCAGTCACGTCCAAGACACTCTTCTCTCAGTTTGGGTTTTCTTTCACTTTCGTGTGTCACTTTGGTCCTGTCCGAAGAAGGCCTCCTAGTCGAAACGCGCTGCTTTTTATGAACTGCAATTTGTACGTGTCAATGCCTGACTGTGGCAGGATTTCCTTCCCTATTTTTTATCTCATGTGTGTGTGTGTGTGTGTGTGTGTGTGTGTGTGTGTGTGTGTGTGTGTGTGTGTGCGTGCGTGCGTGCGTGCGTGCGTGCGTGCGCGTGCGTGCGTGCGCGCGTGTGTGCGTGTGTGTGTGTGAGGTGGTGGTGGTTGTTTGTTTGTTTTGATGTGGGCTGATCTAATCACAAATATTACATGCAGCTCAGAGCGTAACGAACGCGCGGCGTCAATGGACTCCATTAATCAACAAAGCAACCAGAGTCTCCACATTTCAAAAGGAAGTTTTAAATGCGCCAGATGCATA
>CM065728.1:3343397-3348397 GCA_033310375.1 Conus canariensis | reverse complement strand
ATCTCTATACCAAAACATCCAGTCAACACTCCCTTTCTCAATGACCAATTTCACTTTACATCAGACCCACTACGACACGGGGATGAGTTGTATGGTATCTTGGGAAACAGGATCTCTCTCTCTCTCTCTCTCTCTCTCTCTCTCTCTCTCTCTCTCTCTCTCTCTCTCTCTTCTCTTCTCTCTCTCTCTCTTGGTCTGTCTCTATTTCTCTGTCTCTCAGTCTCCCCCCCCCCCCCTCTCTCTCTCTGCAAATTTGATGTACATCTGAGTGCATAAAAGAATCATAATACTTGTATAGATTTGTCTGACGGCTTTATTGTTAGTTTCTTCGGTTCCGTTCTATCTTCTTTTCTTTCTGCTTAATGTCACATCAGATTTTTCTACATTTTTCATTTCATTTCACATTTTCTACAATTGTTTCCCCTTATAATACTTCTCACTTTTCTTTCTCCTTTTCGCCTCAATGTTGACAATACAACTCCGCCGATGTGTTTATTGTAACATGTTTCGTCACTGCGCACACCACACGTTACTGCTTATTGTTGCTTTAGAACTGCTAAAAAACGAAACAAACAAAACAAAACAAAACAAAAAAATAAATGAAAGAAAACAAGACAAGCAGTCTCTCACAGTTTATTTTCATAATGATTTCAAAAGCGAAATGGTTAGCACATCGGACTGATTCAGATCAAGATCATGATTGTATGACCTCCTTCTAAGAGGCCACTGACCTTTTAACCCTTCTGTCACTTTCTCTCCATTCCTCAGCGTGTTCTGTTTCCAAGTTCTTGTCGTTTTGACTTACTATTCTTTTAATCTGTCTTTTTGTTCTACTACTCCTTTAATTCGAGGAAAAATAACAACAAAACTTTAAAATGCACACATAGTCATGTTCGTTTCTCTTTTTTTCCATTTTTGTCTATTTTCATTCCTGCGTATATGTGTGACGATTCGCACTTGAAGCGGCTTTTCCTTATGACTCTCTCTCTCTCTCTTTCTCTCTCTCTCTGCATGTGCGAGTGAGTGCGTAAGTGGCAAGTGTGTGACTGCGTGTGTACATGCGCGCGCACACCCGTGTGCGCCGCGCGCGCGCGCGCATGTGTGTGTGTGTGTGATGGAGAGAGAGAGAGAGAGAGAGCTAGCTAACGCGCACCAGCGTGTTTGTGAGTGCCTGTTCGCGCGGCGGTAGAAGGACGCCCCAAACGGGAAGGAATGTCTTGCGAAATGTCTCATTATAACCGAAGCCGAATGTTGGTGCGGTTCACGGGAATGTGACAGTCTCTTTCGTGCGTGTCTTCTCTTTGTGCCAGTATTGACGTTTTCTTGTCATGAAAGATTCTTGTCTGTTAACACCCAACCCCCACCCCCAGCCCCCACATCCGCCTTCTCCCCCCCCCCCCCCCTCCTCTCCGTCTGTCTCCTTGTTACTTTACCTTCGTGCCAGCTGTCCTTCGGATTCTCTTGTCATGGCCTTCTTGGATTTACAGGCCCGCATTTGTGTGTTCAGTGTCGTGTGTGTAGTGTGTGTAGTGGAGAGAGAGAGATGGAGGTGGAGAGAGAGGGAGAGGAGAGAGAGAGAGAGAGAGAGAGGGGAGAGGAGAGAGAGAATAGAGATGAGTGTGTGAGTGATGTGAGAGATGGTAGAAGAGAGAGAGAGAGAAGAGAAGAGAGAGAAATGTGTGTGTGTGTGTGTGAGAGAGGAGAGAGAGAGAGAGAGGAGAGAGAAAAGAGAGAGAGAGAGAAAAAGAGAGAGAGAGAGAAGAGAGAGAGAGAGAGAGAGAGAGAGAGACAGACAGACAGACAGACAGAGACGCTGGCTGAAGGGCAGGGGCAGACAACAGATAGCGGCAGCAGTAAGGCAGAGAGAGGGTCGTCTTTTCCGGCACAGTGCATCATGGGACACACAGCTGCACGTGCACTGATGATGACTGCCTGCTTTGGTTTGGCTCGTTACGTTTCCTTTCTCCCCCCCCCCCCCCCCCACTTTTTTTTTTTAGATCAGATTTGGTCTCCTCCTCCTCCCTCCCACCGCTCCCGACCTCATCTTTCCCTCTGCTTGTTTTTTTTTCTCTCTGTATGTCTGTTTCTCTCTCTCTCTCTCTCTGTCTGTGTCTCTTTTTTTTTCTCGCTCTCTGTATGTCTGTCTGTCTCTCTCTGTCTCTCTTTCTCTCTCTCTTCCTCTCTCTTTCTCTCCCTCTCACTTTCTCTCCTTCTCTCTCTTTCTCTATGTCTGTCTGTCTATCTTTCTACCCGAAACAGGCAGCAAGGAAGCAGAGGCAGGGAAAATGCCCTGTGAGGAAATCACTCGTCACGTAACCTGCCAGCATCATCCCATCGTAGGCGACACCTCTGTCTTTCAGCACAGAAGGGGTGTCGTTGCTCTCTCTAACTCTGCCTCTCTATCTCTCTGTCTCTCTCTCTCCCCCCTCCCCCCACCCCCTCCTCCCTTTGCTGTCTGGTTATGTCTGTCTTTTTTTTTCTTTCCTTTTTTTTTTTTTTTTAAAGTATCCTCGTATTTATGTGTTTACACCTCTTGTTTCCGTCGATGTCTGTCTTCAGTCTTGTTTCATCCCCCCCCCCCCCCCCCCCCACACACACTCTGCATACATCTTTCTGCTCGCACCTCTCTGCCCATGTTCGTTTACATCTTTGTCTCTGCTTGCATCCCCCCCCTCTCTCTCTCTCTGTGTCTCCTTTTCTCTCTGCTTATATCTTTCTCTCTTTCTGTTCTGTCTTTTCACTGATGACGTCAAGCCCTGTAAAATCGCGGAGGACACTTCTTTTCTTTTTTTCTTCCCCTTTTTTTTTTTTTTTTACAGTCGTCCCATTGATGATTGTCAGCTGTCAGCAAGAACCCCACCCCACCCTCTTTTCCCCCTCTCCCATTACTTCTCTGCTCTCTGTTTCACCCCCCCCCTTCTCTCTCGTGTAAATCTCTCTCTCTCTCTCTCTCTCTCTCTCTCTCTCTCTCTCCTCACACACACATGCACGTACACAACAATACACGCGCTTTTTCTCTCTTCTTTTACGTACGCATGCACGCTCCACGCACACTGATGTACATATGGATTTTCGAACACACACACACACACACACACACACACACACACACACACACACACACACACACACACACGCTCATGCACATGCACACGCATTCAGACAAACATACGCGAGTTCAGACAGTCGCATAAACTCATCCATCCATTAGGATACAGAAATCCCCACACCCAAAACAAACACACAAACGAACAAAAACAAAGATGGGGGAGGGGGAGGGAGAGGGGATGGGGGTGGGGGGTGGGGTGGGGTGGGCGAACAAGTCAGTAATGACGTCACCATTCTGATCATTGTGCCCAAAGTAGCCTCCCCTAGGGGAAGTGTCTTTTGGAAAATGGGGATCATGGTTTTCTCTTCTCTAAAAGGGAGAGAATTATGACGTCCACAACCCCCCGCCTCTTCTCTCCCCTCCCTTCCCCACCTCCCCTCCTGCCCCCCCCCCCCCCCATTCCACTCCAGCTCCATCCCCCCCCCCACCCCCCCCCGCTCCCCTGAAATTCTCTTGTCACGAAAATCCTCAAGGAATAAAGCCTGGCTCCTAGGCCTCGGACAAACAGACAGCGACAGGAAAAAAAAAAAAAAAAAGATTCGTCTTTTCTGACAAGATGCATCATGGGAATAAAGCTGCGCACGCACTGCTGATGGATATGCTTTTTTTTTGTTTTGTTTTGATTGCTTTAAAAAATTTTTTTTTTCCCCTTTCTTTTAATTCTTTTTTTATACCCCCCAATCCTTTCTTTTGATTTTAGACCAACGTTTCTTGCACACCCCCCCCCCCCCCCCCCCATTGTCTTTCCCTCCTCTTCTCCCTCCATCTTCCCTATTCTTCCCCTTTACTCTGTGTCCGTCTGTGTCTGTGTCTGTGTCTGTTCTTTCTCTCTCCTCTCTCTCTCTCTCTCTCTCTCTCTTCCCCTCTCTCTCTGTCCCGGAAGGCGACAAAATGACAGGGGGGGGGGGGGGGGGTTAGATGGCGGCAAGTGGGGGTGAGGGCGGTAGGGGTACTCAATGCAGACGGGCAGAAGAGTGGTGATGGTGGGGGGGGGGGGGGGGCAGGAGGACAAAAAGGGACACAGGGAATGTCAGAGGGTTTGAAGCATGTGATGAGACAGTCATCTGAAAATGTGGGTTTCTTTTTGAAGAACTTAATCACGATGAACAAAAATAGAAGTCAGTTATTTCAGCTTTATCTGTCTGTCTGCTGTCTGTCTCTCTCTCTCCCCACACACACACATATTACATATATCTATCTATCTATATCTATATATATATATATGTAAGCCTGCACTTGTTTTCATCCACTCAAAATTGTTATCTATATCTATACATATTTATATTGAGAGAGAGACAAAGACAGAGACCGCCAGAGAAGAGAGAGAGAGAGAGAGAGAGAGAGAGAGAGAGAGAGAGAGAGAGAGAAGAGAAGAGAGAGACAGACCGTCAGAGAGAGAGAGAGAGAGAGAGAGAGAGGAAGAGAGAGAGGCAACGGCAGCAAACACTACTTTCCATTCCACCCCACTCACAGCAAAGTGCACCTCTATAAACCAACATCACCCTAAACCAACCAGCATAATATCACACTTAGCACCCCCATCCAACTCGCTTAAAATATCACTGATCTCTTGAGTAGGAAATAAGAATACAGTATTAAAAAAAAAAAGAAAGACAGAAAGAAGGAAGGGAAAGAAGAAGGAAAGGAAGAGCACAACTGTAAAAAAAAAAAAAAAAAAAAAGGGGGGGGGGGGGGGGGGTGGATCTCTTTGCTTTCTGAGGGAATTCAGCTGACGAGAGAGGAGATTTGTAAAGTATGTAAACTTCCTCTCTCTCTCGCTCTTTCTCTCTCTCTCTCTCTCTCTCTCGCTCTCTCTTCTCCTCTCTCTCTCTCTCTCCCCTCTCTCTCGTTCCAATCCACCCTTTCTCTCTGGTGTCCACGAAGTTTTTCA
>CM065728.1:3336831-3338297 GCA_033310375.1 Conus canariensis | reverse complement strand
GTGAAGGTGGGGGATAAATTTGGGAAAAAGGAAGAGGGGCAGGGGGGGGGGGGGGGGGGGGGGGGGGGGGTGGGGGGGGCGGGGTTTTGGGGGTGTTTTGGGGGTTTAAAAGCGGGAAAAAGGAAAACGTGAAAACTTAGCAAAAAGTAGTCCATGTCCCCGTTCCCCCCCCCCTTTTCCCCCCCCACCCCCCCCCCCCGCCTTTCCCCCCCCCCCCCACTCCTCTGCCCCAAACACCCTTCCCCTACCTCCCTCCTTTTTGGGGTTTCCCTTTCCCCCCCCCCATTCACGCCCCGGGGAAAAAACCCCCCACCCCACTCCTTTTGGGCAAACCCTTTTGGGAAGGGAAAGAGATGAAAAGCAACTAAACGGGGTGGTTTGCTTTTGGGGCAGGCCCCTTTTTTTTTCCTTTTTTTTTTTTTTTTTTTTTTTATAGGTAAGAGGATTCGGTATTTTTTTTTCTTATAAAGCCGCACTCTTCCTCAACCAAAAAGGGGGGTTATTCGGGGTTAACAGAAGCTTGCCTGCTGCCTACTTCCCCAAGACTCCCGTGAAGGAGGAACCCATGTCATTTATTGGGACTTTAAACAGGGTATGGGACCCAAGTGGAACTTTCCCCATAAGATGGCAGCAATCCCAAGGGGCTTTCCCCCCCCCCCTCCCTTTTCCCCCCACCTTTCCCCCTCTCCTCCCTTAACACACACCCACACACAAAGTGCGTGCACCCCACACCAAAACACACATGCGGAACACACGAAAAAACACACAGAACCCCTCCCCCTCCCCCCCCCCCCCCTTTTTTTTTTCCTTTATAATATCCTAACCCTTTCCTGCTTTCAAGCTGCCACACCCCATGCACACAACCGTCTTTTTTTGCCTTTACACCAGACAGGGAGAGGACAGACAGAGACCGAGAAAGGGTGCACAGAAAAGTGAGGACAATAGCAGAAAAAGTCCCTTTCGCCTTTTTCCCACTTTTTTCCCTCTGTTTTCCATCGGCCCCAACCTCCCTCCCCCGTGCTTAGGGAATCGCCGCCCAACCTGGAGGACCACGGGGGGATGACACAACTCCAGACTGCAGCGTGCCACCTAACTTTCCCCCCTACGCCAGGATAAAAAAATTTACCTTTAACCGGCACTACACTTCCCCCCCTCGCCAACCCCCACCACCTCCCATCGATTTACGCAACCACCACCCCCCATCGTTTACTGGACCCCCACTTCCCATCGATTTACTGATGAATCCCCCCTTTTGGAATAGGGCCGCGATTAGAACCTGAAGGACATCAAAGACATTTGAAGAAATTTAAGGGGGGCATGTTTTTTTCTTTTTTGATCTTTCTTTTCTTTTTCTTCCTTTGTTTTTGTGTTTTTGTCAAAATTTGGGCAAGACACGTTCTGGAAGTTACGAGACTGAGTCTCCAGTTGGCAAAGACGGTTACGCAAAAAAAAACAAAAAAAAACAG
>CM065728.1:3331831-3334331 GCA_033310375.1 Conus canariensis | reverse complement strand
CCACCTACTGCACCAAACCACCTCCTGACGACAAGAATCGCATAGTTGTGGAACCAAGCTTGAATGAGCGACGTCACGCGGAGGGCGCCACCATGTGTGTTCAACGACAGTTCTCATGTTCTCGCCGATACTGGCCACCTCGACTCCACTCCCTGACGTGGAGGTGACACTGAAAATGAGGTCACCGTGACAGCAGGGCATGAAGACCCAAAACATCTGAGACTTTTTTTGTTTTGTTTTCATGCTGACTGATGAAGATGAGGAGAATGAAAATGACTACGGAATTTGATTTTGGTCTGAGACGGCATAATAGAACTGTACACTGCCTTTCATAACAAATCCCGCAGTCCAACAGGCACGAGGTATACAGGCACCTGCAGTGCTGGTCGGGAAATTTGAGCTACACTCTCTGAGAAGCATGCATTGTGTGGACGAAACTTGTACTGTGTGGTTCCAGTCTTCCCAGCTGAGCCTTCAGCAAACTCAACTCCAGGCAGGAGCCAGTCATGGGCTAAAAAAGCCCACAAATGTGAATGGCTTTGATTAGAATTGAACCCACAGACTCCTGACCTGGAATCTGTGACACTAACAACTGCGACACGGCAGCTGGAGGTATTCTGTGACTTGTTCGTCACCACATACTCCAGCGTGACATTCAGGCGGCAGCACTCCTTGAAAGCGCCTGGCGAGAATACAGTTCCACTGGTGTTCCTCTCTTCCTACATGTCACTTGGTTTACTCAGTGGATTTTTTCAGATGTCTACCAGGGTCAACTGTACGGCCTGATCTCTGCGTGGATGAGGGTGGGAAGGGGGTAGGGGGCAGGGAATAGGAAAGATGGCCGGGGGTGGCAGGGAAGGCCGGGGAGAGGGGGAAGACAGCGCTGTGCTGGTTACCAGAGAGCTGTCGAGGGGAGAATCCCACACACGTCGCTGATTTAAGTCTGCATATTTGTTGGTCTTCTCCTTCCTCAGGGTTTCGGTGAATTAGACAGCAGGCAAACTAATTTCACGCTTAATTAATTAGTCTCATGCATGTAAAAGAGCGGAGACGGAATTATAAAAAGAAAAGCTTCAAGAAAAAGAAACAAACAAACTTAAAAGCTGAAAAAGGTCCGTAATTATGCATCAAGTAATCTCTGTATCAGTGGGAACGGTAATACGTTGTGAGGTCTTATTTCAAGAGCGTGATCAGGGTAGGAGGGGGTAGGAGGAGGTAGGAGGGAGAGGTAGGAGGAAAAGGATGGAGGGGGTGGAAAGTACGGAAACAAACGTGCCAGACAGATTTGCTTCGTAGATCTTTTCTTTTTTTTATTTGTTTCCTTCTCCCGTCCCCCCATCTTGTCCATACTTCACCATCTTCTTCATCCCAGTTCTCTGTCCCCACCTGTCTCCTCTTCTTAACACTCCCTCCCTCCCCTCTCTTTTCTCACCCACCTTCCCTCCAACTCTTTTTTTTCCCTAAGTGGCAGGCCCTGTCTGTAACCTTCGGAAGTACTTTTCAAACTTCCTCGGGAAACATGTTCCTTATTTCTCACAGTCTTCAACGCCCTGCAAATCTCCCAGCACGCCCTCTGCTCCACGCTTTACCAAGGAATCGATGGGAAGGGATGTGCGGCGCATAAAAAAAGTGCCTTTCCCAGTGACACAGGGGGACCTGGAATTGCTGGTGCATTGCTGTGCACGGACTGGAATCAGAGTCCGTGAACACTGGGGCGCTCTCTGCTGCCATCCCGCACAGAGAACTGTGCTGCCTGATCTCCGCGTGGATGAAGGGGCGGGGGGGGGGGGGGGGGGGGGGGGGGGGGGGGGGGGCAGGTGGCAGGACAAAGAGGGGGGGGCAGGGACGGGGAGAGGGGACAGCGCTGCGCTCGTTACCAGGAAGCAGTCGACGGGAGAATCCCACACACGTCGCTGACTTGAGTAAGCGTATTTGTCGCGTGTTCTCCCCTCTTCTCAGGGCCTCGATGAGATAGGCGGCAAGCAACCTAATTTCATGCTCAGTTAATTAGTCTCACGCATGAAAAAGACTGGAGACAGAACTAACAAAAAAACAACAACAAAAAAGCTTCTTCAAGGAAAAAACACAGCTGAACCAGTCCCTAAATATGCATCAAGCAATTTCTGCAACAAACAGAACGGTAACACGATGTGAGGTCTATTTCAAGAGCATGCTCAGGGTGGGAGGGGAGGGGGGGGAGGGAGAGGTGGAAGGAAAGAGGAAAGACAAACATGCCAGACAGATTCGCTTTGTAGATTTTTTGTTCGTTTGTGTCTTTCTCAGTCTACCTCATCTTTCCCATATTCCACCGTTTTCTCATCCCAGTTCTCTGTCCCCACCTGTCTCCTCTTCGTAACACTCCCTACCTCCCCTCTCTTTCCTCACCCACCTTCCCTCCAACTCTTTTTTTTATCCTAAGTGGCAGGCCCTGTCTGTAACCTTCGGAAGTACTTTTCAAACTTCCTCGGGAAACATGTTCACAGTCTGCAACTCCCTGCAA
>CM065728.1:3316831-3324331 GCA_033310375.1 Conus canariensis | reverse complement strand
TTGCCTGCTTTCAAGTCAGGGGAAAAAAACGCCATTTCTTTACACCACACATCTTCACCCTTTGACATTTTCTGGTCAAACGTAGGAAAGGTGGCGTGCTAGAAAACTAGAGTGACAGGGTGACTTAGAGTCTGAAGAATAATGAGAATGTTTTCACTGATATTTTGTGTGTGGGGTGTGCGTGTGTGGTGTGTGGTGGGGTGGGGGGGGGGGGGGGGGGGGGGGAGGGGGGGGGGGCGGGGGGGGGGAGGGGGCATACTCAAAAGTTATGGACCGAGTTTTCAGTTTAAAACAAAAGAATACTAAGGGTTAGTAGGTCCTAACCAAAACGACTGAAGAAGAAAGGAAAACGACAAAGACCAGAAAGAAAGAACGAAAAAAAAAAAGAAAAAAACCCACAGCAGAAGAGGAGAATAATTAAAGAGGAGAGCAAGTGAAGGAGGTGTCCAACAACAAAGTAAACAGCGGTGGGATGAACAGCCAGATACAGTCACATTACACACTCCAACGCCAATTTCTAGTCTGCACTTGTACATCGTCCCCTCAAAGGCGACCAGTCAAATCCTAGAGCACGCACAAACTTAAATCACCCCTTCCGCCCCTACTGTGTGTCTGCCTGCCTGCTTGCCCGTCTCTCTGTCTGTCTGTCTGTCTGTCTGTCTGTCTGTCTCTCTCTCTGTGCAACGATTTTAACATGAAAGCAGGGGAGAAACAACACAAAAGAGCACACTTGGAGAAGGCAGACTACACGCAACACGTCTTTATCCGCTCTTAGCTCGAGCCATTGTCTCCCCTTCCATGCATAGGAAGTGTGTCTAACAGCCAATTATTGTGCAGCTGATGCACTGTGGGATGTCACTTCTGGGGGCCCCATATGGCAAAGGAAACAAAACAAACAAACAAACAAACAAAACCCCACAGACAAGTTGGGTGCTGAGGAAAGCAATTCTATGCATACACTCTCCCCTTTTTCGATTTACTGACTGGGCCAAAAAGATCCGGACATCACGCAAATTCAGTCTGATGGTAGAAACAATTAACAGACAAGAGAAAACCGCCTCTGCCGCATATCACCCTCTTCTTCCCTGTCTTCAGAATCTTCTTCTGTAGTGTACTGGAAGTGCGCCCTCTAGGTCAGAATTCATTCCATCTGATGAACTACATAACTCTGCTTCTGAGATAAAACAAAACAAAACAGAAACACTTGTACGTCAAGAGGTTCTCACTGGATGGTTTACATTAGTTAATAAAATACCAGTATTGTTCAAAGTATTCTGATTTCAAGACAACATCTTCAAGGTTCTCAGTGGATGGTTTACATCAGTTAATAAAATACCAGTATTGTTCAAATTATTCTGATTTCAAGACAACATCTTCAAGGTTCTCAGTGGATGGTTTACATCAGTTAATAAAATACCAGTATTGTTCAAATTATTCTGATTTCAAGACAACATCTTCAAGGTTCTCAGTGGATGGTTTACATCAGTTAATAAAATACCAGTATTGTTCAAATTATTCTGATTTCAAGACAACATCTTCAAGGTTCTCAGTGGATGGTTTACATCAGTTAATAAAATACCAGTATTGTTCAAATTATTCTGATTTCAAGACAACATCTTCAAGGTTCTCAGTGGATGGTTTACATCAGTTAATGAAATACCAGTCTTGTTCAAAGTATTCTGATTTAAATACAACATCTTCAAGGTTCTCAGCTGATGGTTATATTAGTAAATAAAACGTTAGGCTTGTTCAAAGTATTCTGATTTAAAGACACAATGTAATCACTGACGAACAAATCTTTGCTTTTAAGATGTTTCTATTCGTTTTGCGCACTTTTATAAAAACCAACAATTTACTGGATAGTGAATGATGACACCTTGAGGAAATCGCTAGAAATTAAAGAACTCGAAATGAAATAACGGAGAGATCAGAGATGAATGTCATTATCTCTTTACTTGCCTGTGTTCTGTTGAAGTTCACACACACACAAATCTGACATCGCAACCACATGTATAAAGAACACTGCAACATAATATTCGGTATATTAACATTATTAACAATGATTAATAAATACTTCAATCGAAACAAACACATCTAAGAAATGTACGTCATAATATTCCAACGTCGTTATATCCTATTTTCACCACGTAAAACGATCAATCAATCTATCTGTCTGTCTGTCTATATCTATCTTTCTATCGATCTATATCTACCTACCTACCCATCTCTCTGTCTCTGCCTGCGTGCCTGCCTGTCTTTCACACACACACACACACACACACACACACACACACACACACACACACACACACACATGCACGCACGCACGCACACGCGCGCGCGCACACACACACACACACACACACACACACACACACACTTAATTTTAATGATTTAGTCGTGTTGGTGGAACGCGTTTTCAATAAACCATCCGCGCACCTGACGCATGAATCAAAGGAATAAAAGAATATGAATTTGAGGAAGAAGAAAAAACCCATCTGAGGCAGCACGCAGGGAAAGCCACCCACTGCTTATCTCCTCCCCACACCCCACTGATGGTCAGTGTCATCAACACACGGCGAACTGGGAAGAGCGAAAGAAGGTTTAAAGCCGATGAAGGAGGACACTTAAAACATACTCCTCAAAAAGGTAAAAGCTGAAGGATGGAGCTTAGTGTATAATGTGTTTGAAGTCTGAAGCGAGGCAGATACAGACCAGGGGGAGGGAGGTGTGGGTGTGGGGGGTCATGAAACTAGGGTATTGATATGTGTGTGTGTGTGGAGGAGAGAGAGAGAGAGGAGGAGAGAGAGGAGAGGAGAGGAGAGAGAGAGGAAGAGAGAGGGATGGGGGGGGGGGCAAGCGGGGAGAGAGATATATAGATAAAGTGAGACAGGGTGAAAGAGAGAAAGAGAGAGAGGAGAGAGAGAGAGAGAGAGAGAGAGAGAGAGGAAAGAGAGAGAGAAAGGACTGAGAGAGAGAGAGAGAGAGAGAGAGAGAGAGAGAGAGAGAGAAGAGAGAGAAAGAGAGGGGGGGAAGCAGTCAGAGACCAACAGAGACAGAAAGAAAGACTAGGAGAGAGGAGGAGAGAGAGAGGAGAGAGAGAGGAGAAGAGAGAAGAGAGGAGAGAGAGAGACTCAGACAGACAGACAGACAGAGACAGAGAGCACGTTACTCAACCAGAAAGAAACAGAACAAACATACAGACAGGGTCAGATTCCCCTCACTCCCTCCCTCCCTCTCCCCAGCCATCCCCCCGCCTCACCCCCCCCCCCCATGCACCCCACCCAACTCTTATTTGAAGTTTCGCCAAAACGCAAGCGCAGAATGAGAACAATCCATTTTGTTTACACACAGAGAAAATACTGTGATGAGGAAAAAACGTTACACAGTACAATACAGTACATCACTAAACAATAAACAACAACACTTTACGACACAACTCGCTGCAGTAATGCCAAGAACAATGCAAACACGGCACAATACATTTTCCACTGGTGGCATAGCCCCAAATACAATAAACTCTCTCCCCCTCTCTCTCTGTAACCTCCCCTTGCTCATATGTGGCTTTGGTCTTACTGAATCTGAATCTCTCTCTCCCTCACTCTCTCTCCCTCACTCTCTCTCTCTTTCCACATCCTATCATTCACTCTCTTTCTCTCCACTCCCTCCACCCAACTCTTACCCCCTTCCCTACTGCCTTCCCTAAAGAAAAGCCTCTGTTCTTTTTACAGTCGCCGGTGAAATAACCCAGGCTCGCCAGGGAAGCGCAAGTGGTAGGGGGATGGTTCGATTCAGTGTAAACACCGTCTTTTCTCTCTTGGCTCTTGGCTTGTCTCTTTGTAACTCTCTCTCTGCACTTGGTTTCTCTCTATTTCTCTCTCCCCTCTCTCTCTCTCTCTCTCTCTCTCTCTCTCTCTCTCTCTCACATAGAACTTGTCAGAAATATGTACATTTCACTAGCATACTCTCTCTCCCTCCGTCCTTCAAAAAAATATTCCACAGGAAACAGAAAAAGGAAGAGTTATGAAATGGGAAAAGAAAGAGAAGGGGGGGGGGGGGGGGGGGGGGGGGGGGGGGGCGAGAGAGAAGAAAAAGGAAAGAGATAAGGAAAGATAGGGAAAAAAACAGACGAGAAATGGAAAAGGAAAAAGGAAAGAAAAATCAAAAAGAAAAAAAGAAAAGGAAAAAGAAAGAACGGGGAGAACAAAGGCAAACGAAAATGAGAAAAAAAAAAACCACGAACCGGAAAGCAAACAAAACAAAACAAAACAAACAAAAACAAACAAAAACAAACGAAAAGGAAAAAAGAAAAATAGAAAGGAAAGAGAAAAAAAAAGGGACAAAAAAAAAAAAAAAAGACACGAAAAAGGGTTTAAAACAGATGTGGACACAGCACGACACGCAACTCAAAGAGAACGACCAGACTTTAGCGTCCTCTGTGTACAGGTGCACTGACCGGCGAAGTAGACGGTGCAGGCCAGCAGAGCCACACACATGATGAGCAGCAGCAGGGCCGTGCACTTCCACGTGCAGCGCTGACTCAGCTGCTTCTTCATGCAGTGGCTGGCGCCGCTGCTGAACTTGGAGTAGTCCGTGTAGTCGTTGGAGGGCGGGTAGGAGCCCGCCGGCACCCTCGCCACCCCGAACTGCGGGTAGTGGGTCCCTGCTCTGGAATTGGTAAAAGAACAGAAAAGTGAAATGGACACATGACTGAGGTAAGGTAAGGTAATATTGCTTATAGCCCAGCTGACCGCAAAGTGCCGTATCAGGGCTGTCATCACGCCGAAGTCAACTCACACGTCATTAAAAAACAAACAACCCCCCCCCCCCCAACTAATTCACACAATCCTTTAAAATACACCTTCTAAAACACACTGGGAATTTTGTTAAAAATCTTTTCTTCGTAAAATCTTAGATCAGATGAAAAATGTTAATCTCCCTCAGAAATTCAAACATCACATCAGGTGGGGCATCTCTGAACAAGGTTTTCATGGAATCTGCAGTAAAATGTTTATGTCTCACAGCATGCAAGTCCCAACACTCTAAAAGAATATGTTTCACTGTGAGTGGAACATGACATGAAATGCACCATGGAGCTTCTTCACCTTTTAAAAGATAACAATGGGTGTAAAAGGAAAGAGGCTGTGCACAAACGGCACAAGACTGTTTCTTCTTTACGGCCGCCTCGGGAACAAGGCAAAAACTCTCTCAGGTTCGGACGGATTTTAAACAGTTTGTTATCCGTCTGCAAGTTCCATTCCTCTTGACAGAGTTCTTTGACGTAAGCTTTGGTTTTAGGTTTCAAATCAGTGTGAAGGATAGACAATCTGCTCAACTCTTTCCTTGTAGCACTCTTGGCAAGTTGATCCGCCAGCTCATTGTACACTGACTGAAAGAACAGCCTAAATAAATGAATCCAGTAAAAATGCTGAGCCACCTCAGCCGAATTAACATTGCCCACACAGACGAATGTCCGTGTGGCACTGGATCTCAGACCCCAGAACACATCCTCCAACACTGTCCAGCCCATGTTGTTCTACGGCGTCAAACCTGGCCAGAGGGTGCAGAACTGCAGATGCAGCTTTGGGGCAGTCGTCAAGACCTCGAGAAGACTGTGGGTTTCATCATGGCGACAGGATTGAAGATTTGACAGAACAAAAAAGGAAAAAAAAACCCCAAAAAACAGAACGCAGAATAAAAAGAAACAAGTAACGATTGTTCAAAGGAAATGCTACGCCATCTTCATAGGAAACACGTATCTTCTTCTAAACCGCTGCGCCAGGTGATTTTGAAAATGTTGGTATGCAGATTTGGAATCTGTTTATCATTAATCCCTTGGTTTTGCGGGGCATTTGTTCTGCGATTTCTGTCCGAGAAATGCTCTTCTTTCGGTTGAAAAGTTCCCCGCTGACCTGTTGGCTATTCACACTGGATGTAGGTATGAAGTTTGCGTGCTGTACTTTTCCAAAGTTGAGCGAAAACAGTGAAGCAAGTAAGACCAAGGGGGTGGGGGTCACGACAGTAGCCGTCACGTTTCTCAGTTTGTGACACACACCAGTCACCGCCTAATTCAATTGCCAGCAGTCGCGCTCTCTGTTGTACGGTGACCAAACGCACCGACTTAGAGATTGGTTTTGAGGGGCGGTGAGTGCAGGCGGAAATTGAAACCAGAGCAAACAAACAAACAAACAAACAAAACAAACAAAAAAAAAACCCCAATTACTGAGCCGACAAACGAAGGAGAACATAACTTACATAACATACCCAACGCGTTTCGACATATCAAGTCTTCTTCAAGTACGACAAATAAGATTCAAAACAAGGAAAACACAGGATGAACAGACACTTATATCTTCGATCTGGGGGCAAAAGTAGAGATCTAGGACTGTATATTCATTCTTTGTTTTCATTGTTTTGAATGTTATTTGTCCTGCCTGAAGAAGACTTAATATCTCAAAACGCTGTGTCTTTGTTTTGCAATTCCTCTGTTCTTTCCTATGGCAGGCCAGTAATCTTTTTTTCTGGACTATGGATTATTGTTTATCGCCATGATTTGTGATGACTCTCTTCCAATAGAACGTTCACTGTCTGCACATGATCTCCTTAACCCTTTAAACAGTTCAGTTGGACTGTAGAGCTGTAAGGGTGTTCAATATAAAGGCAGCTTTCCAATCCCGCCCGGCCCTTCAGGTCAGGTGAGCTCCGTGTTGATATTGCGGATATCGTTAAAGTGTATGGCCCCTGTGGACCACAGATATTTGCTTATAAACATTAATTCATTAAAAGAAGAAACAAATTAAACCAAAAAAAGGAGAAGAAGAGGGAGAAGAAGAAGAGAAGAAGAAGAAGAAGAAGAAGAAGAAGAAGAAAAAGAAGAAAAGAAGAAGCAGATGAAGAAGAGGGAGAAGAAGAAGAAAAGAAAGAAGAAGAAGAAGAAGGAGGAGGAGGAGGAGGAGGAGGAGGAGGAGGAGGAGGAGGAGGAGGAGAGAAACCCCCAAACTCACTTTCCACCTTCATTTGCATTTTCACAATTTCAGTATCTCATACAACATGATGAACGATTTGACTGTAGACAAGTGACCCATACATCTGTGTCACTACATGAACAATACGATGAACGATTTGACTGTAGACAAGTGACCCATACATCTGTGTCACTACATGAACAACATGATGAACGATCTGACTATAGACAAGTGACTCATACATCTGTGTCACTACATGAACAATATGATGAACGATTTGACTGTAGACAAGTGACTCATACATCTGTGTCACTACATGAACAATATGATGAACGATTTGACTGTAGACAAGTGACTCATACATCTGTGTCACTACATGAACAATATGATGAACGATCTGACTGTAGACAAGTGACCCATACATCTGTGTCACTACATGAACAGTATGATGAACGATTTGACTGTAGACAAGTGACTCATACATCTGTGTCACTACATGAACAATACGATGAACGATTTGACTGTAGACAAGTGA
>CM065728.1:3304331-3309331 GCA_033310375.1 Conus canariensis | reverse complement strand
CGTGGCACAGACTAGCCTGACAGCTACTTCCCTGGACATAAAGCGTCGGATGGAAGCAATACGTCTCAGCTCTAAAAAGGATGAGCGACAGACTACAGATATTTGATTCTGCATGGTCAGACACTGATCAATGGTAACACCAAGGTATTTGACAGAGTTACTGAAAGGCAATTCAGTACCATCAACAACCATTGACTCTGACTCAACGAGTTTGAAGCAGGAGGAGGTTCCAACGGGCATGACTTCAGTCTTTTCACAATTTAATTTAAACTTATTACTTGTCATCCATTCCTGCACACTGCTGATACACCGAGACACCCCAGATTGAACAGAAACAAACTCATCAGGTGTGCCACTCTTAGAAAGCTCAGTGTCATCAGCATACTTGTGAAAATCACAATCATGGTCCGAGATAACATCTGACAAGGGCTGTGAGTACAATGTAAACAACACTGGGCCCAATACTGACCCCTGTGGTACTCCATACAAAAGAGGTGACAAAGTAGACCTTACACCACCCACAACCACCGCCTGTGACCTATCTCTGATGTACGATTCGAACCACTGGAGAACTATCCCATCAACACCAAAAGTGACCCTAAGCCTTTCAAGTAAAGTAGTGTGATCTAGCGTATCAAAGGCAGCACTCAGATCAAGCAAGGCTACGAGAGAAACAAGTTTACTGTCGGATTTGCACAGTAAACAGTCCAGTACGCTCAATACAGCAGTCTCAGTGCTATGATTCTTCCTATAAGCAGACTGACAGGCCTCAAGAAGACCATGGTCTGAAAGATGAGTCTGAAGCTGCTTCAGCACAACTCTTTCAAGGATTTTTGAGAGGAATGGGAGGTTGGACACCGGTCTATAGTTCTTTAACTTATTAAGGTCCAGTCCTGGCTTTTTCAAGAGAGGGGTAACCATTGCCTGCTTAAACTGAGGAGGCACTATGCCTGACAAGAGAGATTTGTTTACAATGTTTGTAATCACGGGAATCAAATGAGAGGCACAACGTTTAAGGAGGGAAGTAGGGATGGGGTCAAGGACACAACTTTTGCTGGAGGATTCACTTATGAGATCGCCGATCAGTTTTTCATCCACAGGATTAAAAGTACAAAAAGGTGGTCCACAGTATTTATCGTAAAGAATTGGTTGGGAAGGATTTGCATCAAGATTGTCACGGATGGTTTTGATTTTATCAACAAAGAATTCACTAAATTGTTGAGAGATTTGAGAAGGAGGAATGTTCGTGGGCAAACTTAATTTCTTTTGTTTGCCAAGTAGTTCACTTGAAAGAGAAAACAACTGCTTTGATGAAGAACAAGAGTCAATTTTATCACGGTAGTATGACTCTCTGGCATCCTGGAGGCAGTCCCCTGCCTCACACCTGTTCGCTGCAAAGATCTGGCGGTGGATGGTCAATCGGCTCTTTCTCCAGCGTCTCTCGCTGCGCCGGCGTTGACGTCGAGCAGCTCTCACGTCCTCGGAGAGCCAAGGAGCTGGAATGTCATCTGGAACTAGGAATGTCATCAGTCGTGTGACAACTAGGAAATGTCATCAGTCGTGTGACAACTAGGAAACGTCATCAGTCGTGTGACAACTAGGAATGTCATCAGTCGTGTGACAACTAGGAATGTCATCAGTCGTGTGACAACTAGGAAATGTCGTCAGTCGTGTGACAACTAGGAAATGTCGTCAGTCGTGTGACAACTAGGAATGTCGTCAGTCGTGTGACAACTAGGAATGTCGTCAGTCGTGTGACAACTATGAAATGTCATCAGTCGTGTGACAACTAGGAAATGTCATCAGTCGTGTGACAACTAGGAAATGTCATCAGTCGTGTGACAACTAGGAATGTCATCAGTCGTGTGACAACTAGGAATGTCGTCAGTCGTGTGACAACTAGGAATGCTATCAGTCGTGTGACAACTAGGAATGTCATCAGTCGTGTGACAACTAGGAATGTCGTCAGTCGTGTGACAACTAGGAAATGTCGTCAGTCGTGTGACAACTAGGAATGTCGTCAGTCGTGTGACAACTAGGAATGTCATCAGTCGTGTGACAACTAGGAATGCTGTCAGTCGTGTGACAACTAGGAATGTCATCAGTCGTTGGACAACTAGGAAATGTCATCAGTCGTGTGACAACTAGGAATGCATCATCAGTTCGTGTGACAATGAATGCTACAGTCGTTGACAACTAGGAATGCTATCAGTCGTGTGACAACTAGGAATGTTGTCAGTCGTGTGACAACTAGGAAATGTCGTCAGTCGTGTGACAACTAGGAATGTTGTCAGTCGTGTGACAACTAGGAATGTCATCAGTCGTGTGACAACTAGGAATGTTGTCAGTCGTGTGACAACTAGGAATGCTATCAGTCGTGTGACAATAACTAGGAATGTTGTCAGTCGTGTGACAACTAGGAATGTCATCAGTCGTGTGACAACTAGGAATGTCATCAGTCGTGTGACAACACAGACTTAAGCACGCTGGACGGTGCCTCCTGAGGTTCCCACCTGATGTGCGCTTGGCAACAAATTTCGATTCCAATTTGCACGTGCTCTACAACTTCACGGCGTTCTCTGCTCTGATAAAAACTAAGTTTCTAGGATTTGGCATCAGACCCAGTTTACGGCGAGCGGTCACAGACAATGACTTATGTCTCTTTTCAAAATCAAACAGCAGACGAAAAATAGGTTTGATGTCCTGCGTATGGTGTTTCAGAACAGGCACCACTGAACACCACCGAAGTGACTCGGCAGCAGTGCAGTGTCTCCTCCGATGGATTGCCTTTCGACGACTTGATGTACCCTTCCTCTTGTAGATTGCCGGTGCCGGGGCTGTGGCTGTGGACGGGAGGGTCGGAATGAATGGCGTGGGTGCAATGTCACTGAAGTGACATAGAAACTGGGACAGAAAAAAGGATTGGACAGGCCCACTTCAAAGTCTTTACACGATGAAAGGCATCGTTTGGGTCGATTTATCCTATGAACCCTTCTCCTTGGCAACACTATATAGAAGGATGAGGAAACATGCCCTCCCCCCCTCCCCACTCCCCCCCCCCCCCCCCCACCAAAACAAGCAGCTGGATTTCACTGAAAATAAGTTTTTGTTCGATGGGGCAGTCCGTGGGGGCTGTGTGACTGCTTCATTTGACACGTGACATTTTCTTTCTGTGGACATTCTACTGTGTGACATTTCTTCAACGAAGCAGTTTCCAAGCTCTCAATTCTTTGCCGCTCTAAAAAAAAAAAAAAAAAGAAAAAAAAAAAGAAAAGAAATAATGGGTGTGTTAGCTGGAAACATTGGCCTAGTCTATCTTCCCTGTTCAGATTTTCACCCCGCATATTATTTTTGCCAGTGTCCCTACCCCACCCCCGCCCGTCTCCACTATTTTCCCCATCCTCATCCCCTTCATCCCAACGTACCCAAGGAGAGTTGTTTCGGTAATATTCTACGACGTTTAGACCAGCTGAAGTTAACGTCATTTGGAATGACTTAAATCCGTCGATTTGTTTTAATTAGAAACTTTTTTTTTTAATTAAGCAAACAGTTCAAGAATAAGCTGACGCTCTACGTATCCTGGTCAGCAATGAATGCAGAACCTCCAGAATAGTCCACAATAGCAAACCAGTGGAGCTAAAGCTACAGTTAAAAAAAATTATCTGTTAACAGTAGATGAATCCATCACTCAAAGGGGCACTGGTGATCCTTATTATCACGAAAATTCTTCATTTTGAGTTGAAATTTTTTTTAAAAAGGGGCACTGGTGATCCTTATTATCACGAAAATTCTTCATTTTGAGTTGAAATTTTTTTAAAAAGGGGCACTGGTGATCCTTATTATCACGAAAATTCTTCATTTTGAGTTGAACTTTTTTGTCATCAGCTGAACATGCAGACGCCACGAAGTATCAGTGATGAACAGAAAACGAGGTTTTAGAGATACGACATCCAGGGTTTTCCCATGCCATGCTCTTTCGCTGCTCCTATTCTGGATGTCTCTCCCAATAATCAATATTTCTTTCGTCCCCTCCCTACTCCCAACCATCCACTCCCTTACACACACACACTCACACATACACAAACGCGCGCCGCGCACAAACACACACACACATATACACACGCGCACGCACACTCGCACACATACACATACGCGCGCGCGCACACACACACACACTGTATGTTTGAGACAGCAGAACGAATCCGGAGTAGTGATCCGTCCCTGGCCTCTCACACAGAGGATCGGAGTGGATCGACCTGTCCCAAAATCTCCATCAGATCTCACCAACTTCGCCTTTCCACTCCCTGTAATTCCCCCGGGACTTGTGCACCGTATAACTCGGAGCTCACGCGGACGGCTATGGGTCGATAATGTGTTGTCAACCCCCCTCCCCACACACACTTCCTCCTTTTAAAGCTTGAGGTGGTGCAGGCTAGACTTTATTTACCCTACCCGCGCAGATTCGCAGGTGGGGGGGGGGGGGGGGGGGGGGGGGGGGGGGGGGGGGGGGGGGGGGGGGGGATTTTTGACTGGGGAACAATTTTACCTCCCTCCCGTCGTCTGTCTCCGCGTCCTTGTCCACTACGTCGAAATTAATTTTCGGAGAGTAATTAAAATAGGTGACTTTCGAACGTATAAAATATTCGACATTTAAAAAAGAAAAAAAGACGTTTCACTTAATTAATCTCGTAGTGTCGTGTTAAAGCGGGTTCGGTCTCAGTTTCTGTTCTTCTCACCCGGGTATTGGTGAGATGATTAACTTTATGGAAAGTTCGAGTCAAACAGCCAATTTGAAGGGGAAGGAAAACGAAGAAGAAGAAGAAGAAGAAGAGAAGAAGAAGAAGAAGAAGAAGAGACGGAGGAGAGGAGGAGGAAGAGAAGAGAAGAAGAAGAAGAGGAGGAAAGAAGAAGAGGAGGAGGAGGGGGAGGAGGAGAGAGAAGGAGGAGAAGAAGATGAAGAAGACGAATATGACGATGGTGGTGGTGATTGAATAGGAAGA
>CM065728.1:3294331-3296831 GCA_033310375.1 Conus canariensis | reverse complement strand
TAGAGTTCTCCTACTTCTCTGAAACCTTCTGCTGTCAAACTCTCTATAGAGTTTCTCCTACTTCTCTGAAGACCTTCTGACTCTCCCTAGAGTTTCTCTACTTCTCTGAAAGCATTTCTGCTCAATCTCTCCTAAGAGTTTCTACCTACTTCTCGAAAGCATTCTGCTCTCAATCTCTCCATAGAGTTTCTACCAACTTCTCTGAAAGCATTCTGCTCTCAATCTCTCCCTAAGAGTTTCTCCTACTTCTCTGAAAGCATTCTGCTCTCCCTAGAGTTTCTACCAACTTCTCTGAAAGCATTCTGCTCTCAATCTCTCCCTAGAGTTTCTACCAACTTCTCTGAAAGCATTCTGCTCTCAATCTCTCCCTAGAGTTTCTACCTACTTCTCTGAAAGCATTCTGCTCTCAATCTCTCCCTAGAGTTTCTTCCTACTTCTCTGAAAGCATTCTGCTCTCAATCTCTCCCTAGAGTTTCTACCTACTTCTCTGAAAGCATTCTGCTCTCACTTCCTAAGAGTTTCTACCAACTTCTCTGAAAGCATTCTGCTCTCTCTCCTAGAGTTTCTACCAACTTCTCTGAAAGCATTCTGCTCTCAATCTCTCCCTAGAGTTTCTACCTACTTCTCTGAAAGCATTCTGCTCTCAATCTCTCCCTAGAGTTTCTACCTACTTCTCTGGAAGCATTCTGCTCTCAAGATCTCCCTAGAGTTTCTACCTACTTCTCTGAAGACCTTCTGCTGTCAAACTCTCTATAGAGTTTCTACTTCTCTGAAGACCTATCTGCTGTCAAACTCTCTATAGAGTTTCTACTTCTCTGAAGACCTTTCTCTGTCAAACTCTCTATAGAGTTTCTACTTCTCTGAAGACCTTTCTGCTGTCAAACTCTCTATAGAGTTTCTGCCTACTTCTCTGAAGACCTTCTGCTCTGAATCTCTCCCTAGAGTTTCTACCTACTTCTCTGAAAGCATTCTGCTCTCAATCTCTCCCTAGAGTTTCTGCCTAATTCTCTGAAAGCATTCTGCTCTCAATCTCTCCCTAGAGTTTCTGCCTACTTCTCTGAAAGCATTCTGCTCTCAAGATCTCCTTAGAACGTCTTCCTACCAGCCAAGGCTCAATTTCAACCTGGGGCCTGGCCTCTACCGCGACATCAGAAGATGTAGCATCGACCCACACTACATTGCCTGGGGTCCCACCGCCAGCACCGCCATCCCCCCCGCTCCTTCCCCTGTCACCAGCACCACCAACCACCACCACCCTGTCCACCTCCTCTGGCTTCTATCACTACCACCACCACCACCACCACCAGTCTTCTGCTACTCCCACCACCACCCTGTCCACCTCCTCTGGCTTCCATCACCACCACCACCACCACCACACCACCACCACGACAGTGCCACTCACCGGACTGGGAGAAGGCGCTGCCCGGGTTGTTCTGCACCAGGTAGGGGTTCTCCAGGTGCTCCACCTGCCCGTCCTCCACCGCCCCCTGGCGCCGGAAGTCCGCCTCAGAGTAGTTGCCCCTGACGGAAGGCCCGAAGGAATACTGCCGCAGGGGCGCCGGGCTGCGCTGGGGAATGTCTTCGATGGGGGGCGGAGGGGGCGGGGGAAGGTCGGGGGCGGCAGGGGGACGGAACCCATGGGTAAAGTGCCTGAAACAAAACAACAACAAAAATCAAAATAAAATGCAGAAAATCACTGTTCATAATTTTTGACTGAAATAGATCTGAGGGAAAAAAAAATGCTTATATGGGGCTGAAAATCAATAAAGCCAAAAAACAAAAACACACACACAAAAAAACAATCAAACAAATCAAGACCATTGTGTGATTACAAAAAATCATGCGAAGAATACGCTCACGTTAGAAAAGAATTGAGATACAACAACTCGATGTCCATTTTGTGTGTGAACAGAACCGGTTGTGTTAGAACAACAGTGTACAGAACTGTGCCCGAAAAGAATTGGTAAACCAAAAAAACACCCGCAATATTCATCCTGCGTCTGAAAAAAAAGAAGTTCGAAGAAAACAAAAGAACAAACAACAGGGTTCATATCACGTCTGAAAATAACTGAAGGGAATAAAACCAATGGTCATGTTGTGCCTTTAAAAGCTAAGGAAAACTTGAATCTTCCCGTTGTGCCTTTAAAGAACTGAAAAACGACCAAAACTAACCGCATTGTGCCTGAACATATTTGAAGAAAATAATGCTCCTATGGTACCTGAAAAAGGACTGAAGAATACTTCACGGTTCAAACCAGGCCTGAAGAGAACTGAGGGAAAAAACAACGTTTCTGTTGTACTTGTACAGAATTCGAGAGAAAGAGAAATACATTGCTAATACTGTGTCTGTAAAGAATTGAAAGAGTGAAAGAGGCTCAAATTGTTCCTGGGGAAAAAAACTGAAGAAAACGTTTTCAAACCATAACTGAAAACAAGTGAATAGAAAAATGTTTTTAGATATTGACTCAAGAAAAATATGTTAGCGTTGCGCTTCGAAAGA
>CM065728.1:3279331-3284331 GCA_033310375.1 Conus canariensis | reverse complement strand
CGTACGTGTATGCATGTGTGCGTGCGTGTGTGTGTGTGTGTGTGTTGGCATCTTCTTTTAGCATGGGTTATCTTTCCTTGTTCCGTTTAATTAGATTGGTCTTCAACTTTTAACTTGTGTGTGTGTGTGTGTGTGGTGTGTGTGTGTGTGTGTGTGTGTGTGTGTGTGTGTGTGTGTGTGCGCGTGCGTGCGTGCGTGCTTGTGCGCATGCGCCCCCGCGCGCGTGTTACGCAGAAAAAAAATTGCCTGTACTCAATGTACAAAGAGAGTGCATTCCACACGGAGTAATCAATCTCAAGTTGTCCAGAGGCAACACGCCAGAGAAGACCCCGCACCGCCGTCCCCGTCAGCTCAATGATGTACAGGGAGTGAGTCCTGCTCGGGTCCTACCTACGCAGGACTTCACCTACAACACACTCAATCAGAATGTAATACCCATAATGCCTCGTATCAAGGCAGATTCCACTAAGACCTAGGTCTGATCTTTTCCTGCTGTCGCCCCCCTCCCTCCCCCCCTCCCCGCCCCCTCACCTTTCCGGTGAAGCTATCCTTACACCACTCATTCAGATACCTCGTGCACAGTCCTACGCAAGCTGTACCCGTCGCAGCCTCCCTGGCACCGCAGTCCAAACGGAGCGATCAAGATCAGGTCGTCGTGAGGCAACACACCAGAGGAGACACTGCACAGCCGCCGCGTCAGCTCGGTAACGTACAGTGAATTCCTGGTCTGATCCAACAATGACAGGACCGCACCCACAACACCACCAACCACCCCCCCCCCCCCCACACACACACACCCCTCGTACAACTACTGACGACTGTAACTCCTTCCTCGTGGATCCACCGTGACTGAACTCCCCCCTCCCCCCCCCCCCCCCCCACCGCCCAGCCCCACTTCCAGAGGGCGCCACCACGTTCGTTTAACAACATTGCCTATGGACTTGTGCCTGTACTACTAATGCACTTTGATGGGCATGCACGTGCAGAGGAAACCGAAAGTGAGGTCAGCCTTGGGCACGGAGGGCCACTGGATATGAGACATGCCCTGGATATGAGACATGCCCTAGATATGAGACATGCCCTGGATATGAGACATGCCCTGGATATGAGACATGCCCTGGATATGAGATGCCCCTGGATATGAGACATGCCCTAGATATGAGACATGCCCTAGATATGAGACATGCCCTGGATATGAGACATGCCCTGGATATGAGACATGCCCCTGGATATGAGACATGCCCTGGATATCAGACATGCCCCTGGATATCAGACATGCCCTGGATATGAGACATGCCCTGGATATGAGACATGCCCTAGATATGAGACATACCCTGGATATGAGACATGCCCCTGGATATGAGACATGCCCTGGATATGAGACATGCCCTGGATATGAGACATGCCCTAGATATAATAATAATAATGAATACTTATATAGCGCCTATTCTCGGCTAGAGACCAAGCTCTAAGCACTTTACAATCAACACTCGCTTACACAACGGGCTGCCTACCTGGGTAGTGCCGACTGAAGAGCTGCCAGCTGGCGCTTCATTCAGTCGTTTCCCGTGTCATCCAGTCAATATCGTTCACTCAGTTTCTTTACTTCCTTCATTCTTTCCATTTCTTACGCAGGGTGCATGCTGTGTGTAACGTGTCATCCATACCAACGGCCAAACTGGCCTACTCTTCCGAAAGTTGGTGATGGGATTTTACGTGTGTGCAAGATATTATGCGTGCGTTCACACACGGAACCTCGGTTTATAGTCTTATTCGAAGGACTGTATGGGAAATGGAGTCAGAACTAATGTTAACTCCGAGGGAAAAATCCCCCTGTACCGAAACGCCCCGGCGGAGATTCGAACCCGCAACCCCAGGATCACCAAGATTACGAGTCAGGCGCTCTACCAACTGAGCTATTCCGGCTCCCTGAGCTATTCCGGATATGAGACATGCCCTGGATATGAGACATGCCCTGGATGTGAGACATGCCCTGGATATGAGACATGCCCTGGATATGAGACATGCCCTGTATGTGAGACATGCCCTGGATGAGACATGCCCTGGATATGAGACATGCCCTGGATATGAGACATGCCCTGTATGTGAGACATGCCCTGGATGAGACATGCCCTGTATATGACACATGCCATGGATACAAGACATGCTCTGGATATGAGACATTCCCTGCATATGAGACAATTGTTCCTAACAATGAACAACAAGGATATAAATGAAGAACAAGATACTCAAGAGTTACGTTTCGCCAAGTGACTACACGATAAAGCTTTACTCTACGCTTTCGTTCCTACGGTATCCCAGTCTCAACCAGGTCCAGGAGATACAGACACCTGCAGTGTTGGTCAGGCAGGCTATCTGAGCAACACTCTCATCACAGACTCCCAGACAGTCCCAGGAATGACACCTCTGACCTAGTTCGAACCCACGACCACTCAGTCTACAACGCTAACCATCGCACCACAACATTCAAAAAAAAAAAAAATTAAAACGCAACAAAAAAAAGTTTCTTTTTTTTTCACTTAATGTGACCGACATGTCAATCGTAATATCATGTGCTTTAGATTGAACTCTTAGTTTCCAGGACCTGAATCGATCTCTGGAACCTTAAACCCTGTGGAAAAGAAAGCTCATGTTTCTATGTTTGTCACCGTCTTGATATGGCAACCTTGACCGACTAGACGATGCCCCACACAATAACCCACCATTCTCAGTCTGATCCCACGTGCTCTCTCTCCTCCCCCCCCCCTCTCTCTCTCTCTCTGTGTTCTCTAAGGATTAGTCTACATACCCTCCTCTGATCTTCTATAAATACATGGCATCATCATCGTCGAGCAGACAGGCGGACTCAGGAAACTACGCACTACTCCCCCTACCCCCCCCCCCCCGCCCTCCACACACACACACACGCATGCACGCACGCAAGCACGCACGTACACACACACACGCTCGCGTACACACACACACACACACACACACACACACACACACACATACACAGACATACAGACAGACAGACGCGCGCGCGCGCGCGCGCACACACACACACACACACACACACAGACACACACAGAGACACAGACACACACACACACACGAGGCCAGCATAAAAGCACAACCCTTCATTAGGTCATCGCGCGAGATGGAAATCCAGTACGTGCTAAGACACGTGGGAAAGTTGTCGTCTGGAACCCACCCCCACCCCACCCCTCCTTCCAGTCTCTTGCCTCTACTTTCTCTCTCCTTCCCCATTCCCCCTGCCCCCTCCCAACACCCCACCCCCCTTCCAGTCTCTTGCCTCTACTTTCTCTCTCCTTCCCCATTCCCCCTCCCCCCCCCCCCCCACACCCCACCCCCCTTCCAGTCTCTTGCCTCTACTTTCTCTCTCCTTCCCCATTCCCCCCCCCCCCCCCACACCCCACCCCCCTTCCAGTCTCTTGCCTCTACTTTCTCTCTCCTTTCCCATTCCCCCTGTCCCCCCTCCCCCCCCCCACACCCCACCCCCCTTCCAGTCTCTTGCCTCTACTTTCTCTCTCCTTCCCCATTCCCCCTGTCCTCCCTCCCCCCCCCACACCCACCCCCCTTCCAGTCTCTTGCCTCTACTTTCTCTCTCCTTCCCCATTCCCCCTGTCCCCCCCTCCCCCCCCCACACCCCACCCCCCTTCCAGTCTCTTGCCTCTACTTTCTCTCTCCTTTCCCATTCCCCCTGTCCCCCCTCCCCCCCACACCCCACCCCCCTTCCAGTCTCTTGCCTCTACTTTCTCTCTCCTTTCCCATTCCCCCTGTCCCCCCTCCCCCCCCCACACCCACCCCCCTTCCAGTCTCTTGCCTCTACTTTCTCTCTCCTTTCCCATTCCCCCTGTCCTCCCTCCCCCCCCCCACACCCCACCCCCCTTCCAGTCTCTTGCCTCTACTTTCTCTCTCCTTCCCCATTCCCCCTGTCCCCCCCTCCCCCCCCCACACCCCACCCCCCTTCCAGTCTCTTGCCTCTACTTTCTCTCTCCTTCCCCATTCCCCCTGTCCCCCCTCCCCCCCCCACACCCCACCCCCCTTCCAGTCTCTTGCCTCTACTTTCTCTCTCCTTCCCCATTCCCCCTGTCCCCCCCTCCCCCCCCCACACCCCACCCCCCTTCCAGTCTCTTGCCTCTACTTTCTCTCTCCTTCCCCATTCCCCCTGTCCCCCCTCCCCCCACACCCCACCCCCCTTCCAGTCTCTTGCCTCTACTTTCTCTCTCCTTTCCCATTCCCCCTGCCACCCCCCCCCCCCACACCCCACCCCCCCCTTCCAGTCTCTTGCCTCTACTTTCTCTCTCCTTCCCCATTCCCCTCCCCCCCCCCGCCACCCCCCATCCCCCCACCACACACCACCCCATCAGCAGCTGACCCTGAACAAGTAGAGGAGAGTCTCAACGCATCAGAAGACCTGAGGCAAGGTGTTGCGTTTTGAAAACGCTACTTGTTACGAGGATGATGACGACGTTTACGATATGGTGATGACGACGACGACAATTATGACGACGACGATAACGATGACGATGACGATGACGACGACGATGACGAAGATGATGATGAGGATGATCTGGATGATGATCATGAGGGATGACGCGCTTTCGAAGCAACACATCGTCAGAGACGCTTCGAGGAACTCAAGACACAGACTGACACAGATACAGACACACAGACACACACATTTTTACCAGCGTCCACATATGAACAACCCCCGCCGCACACTTAGTACTCAGATAAGAAACATACAAAAACAAACAACAACAAGAACAAAACGAACATACTACACGCACTCACACACACCCAGACCAGCACATGTACAAAAATGCAATATGCAAAAAAAAAAAAAAAAAAAAAAAGCAAAAAAAAGCAGCAGCAGTATTTATATTTGTCCAGGGCAATCCCTCAGTACAGCTCACGCTAAAACTGCAGCGCACACTGGCCAGACTGTCCGGTGGATGTGATCTTTGGTACCC
>CM065728.1:3266831-3269331 GCA_033310375.1 Conus canariensis | reverse complement strand
ACACGTACATTTCACAACAAGCTAGGCAGCTAGTTTGCTTCGACCATGAAAGTGTCCATCCGTCCTATGGGGAAAAGTAAAGAGAGAGAGAGAGAGAGAGAGAGAGAGAGAGAGAGAGAGAGAGAGAGACAGAGACAGAGACAGAGACAGAGAGACAGAGAGATACAGAGAGATAGAGACAGAGAAAAAGAGAAGAAAAACAAACAAACAAACAAAAAACAAAACAAACAAAAAAGGAACACTCAGCGCATAAAGATATGGGATTGAAACATTGTCCTTAAGCAGATAAGGAGAGAACAGTTATCTTCCATCAGAAAGAATCGATGTGCTTTATCTTCTTGATGGAGGAACGCTATACAGCTGATGAGACAGAAGCAATTTCACGGGCTTAACCTCCACAGAAACCCCAAGAAATGTGAACATCAAGTCCTGTCTACTGGACATTAATCAGTTCTACGTTGCTGTCCTCCCACCCCCCTCCCCTCCCCCCCTGCCCTGAGTCCTGTGAAGAAATGAGTGGAGAGGTGGGAGTGGGAAAAGGGAGGGGATGGGGGAAGGGGCACCGTTGCACGAAGAGGATTCTGTGATGCACCCCACTTACATCTGTTAGAACTTGGCGACGTCTCAAAAGGAACTCACGCCACAAGCACACACTTACCTACACACACACACACACCACACCACACACTACACAATGCCACGCACACATAACACAGCACGACACTACACACACACACAACTCAGCACACACCCCGGCACACACACACACACACACACACACACACACACACACACCACACACACCCTTGTAAACCATGCCCAGCTTTTTTTCCGCTGTCATTACAGACTCCTTCGTGTTAAACTACGGCAGGTCTTTCTGGGGAGATGGGGGTGGTGATGGTGGTGGAGGCGGGGGGTCGGTGGGGGTGGGGGGTGGGGGTGGGGTGGACGTCGGCATTGCAAAGACCACCACCCATCCCACAGCCGAGCACCCTCCCACCCTCTGCACCTCTATCCTCCCCTTCACCCTACCCCAACCTACTTCAGACTTGGGTCCGGGACCCCACGTTGTTTCAGTGGCCTCAGGCACACGAGACGTCGAACAACTCACCGCTTCAGTACGTCAACTTTTTCTTTTTTTTATTCTGCTGTAATGTTGTTATCAACAACTTTCGTTGTCAAGGGTTCCTCTGCTGGTGCTGGCTACATTGAGCACTCAGTAGCTGAGTGTTGAGGTTGCTGGTGCTGGCTACATTGAGCACTCAGCAGCTGAGTGTTGAGGTTGCTGGTGCTGGCTACATTGTGCACTCAGTAGCTGAGTGGTGTGTTGTGAGGTTGTCTGAGTGGTGCGGGGCTGGCACATTGAGCACTCAGCAGCTGAGTGTTGAGGTTGCTGGTGCTGGCTACATTGAGCACTCAGTAGCTGAGTGTTGAGGTTGCTGGTGCTGGCTACATTGAGCACTCAGTAGCTGAGTGTTGAGGTCTGCAGCGACAAAGACCAGCACCTAGCGCGTGGATTGGGAGGGAAAGGCGAAAAAGACCATAATCATTTGTGTGTGTGCGTGTGTGCGTGTGTGTGTGTGTGTGTGTGTGTGTGTGTGTGTGTGTGTGTTGTGTGTGTGTGTGTTCCTGTCTGTTTCATGTTACAGTCTGTTTCATGTTACAGTCTGTTTCATGTTACAGTCTGTTCATGTTACAGTCTGTTACATGTTACAGTCTGTTGCATGTTACAGTCTGTTTGCATGTTACAGTCTTCTGTTTCATGTTACAGTCTGTTTCATGTTACAGTCTGTTTCATGTTACAGTCTGTTTCATGCTAATTGTTTGTCCGTTTTACCACCTTTCTATGTGGCCCCACCCAACTTCCCTCCCCCCCCCTTTTTTTAAAATATTCTTTCCTTTTTTTTTTTTTCCTCTTTGATATCCTATTATTACTGCACGATCATTTTTTTCATTCTGTTCATATGTTACTTCATCTCCTCGAACATGCCATCCCTGCTCAGGGCGAGGGCTAGATTAATAATAAATTAAAAAAGCACATAAGTGCTTATCTCTTTTCCTCGTCAATAAAGATTTTATCTTCTCTCTCTCCCTCTCTCTTCCCCCTCCCCCTCACTCTGTCTCCCTCCCCCCTCTCTCTCACTCACTCTTACTCCTCCCCCTCTCTCTCCCTTTCTCTCTCACCCTACCCCCCCTCTCTCTCTCTCCCCACTCTCTGTCCTGTCCTCCCTCTCTCTCCTCTCCCTAGCTCTCTGTCTCCCCCTCTGTCTCTAACTCCCACTCTCTAACTCCCTCCCCGCTCTCTCTCCCTCTCCCCTCTTTCCTTCCCTCCCTCCCTCCCTTTCTCTCTCCTCCCGTCTCTCTCTCTCTCTTTTCTCTCCCCCCCCCCTTCTCTCCATCTCACGTCAAAGGCAACTGACAGAACAGAGTCAGAGCCCAGTGCCGCTGAACCCAGGAACAATAAACAACAAACAAGTACGGTAACTCTTGCTCCCACAAG
>CM065728.1:3249331-3261831 GCA_033310375.1 Conus canariensis | reverse complement strand
AGACAGGACAGGACAGAGGGTGGTGCGGGAGAGAAAGGGAGTGATGGTGCAAGAGACTTAAATACAGAGAGCGAACGAGCGAGCCAGCTAGCGAGCGAGCAAGTGAGAGAAAGAGAGAGAGAGAGAGAGAGAGAGAGAGAGGAGAGAGAAAGTAATCAGCTTGTCTTGCAATGAGCCTTGGAGCAGTGAGGATGGGCTCGAAGTGATCAAGACAACAGAGAAAACATGTACAGCGTGGCGCAACACAACTAAAAACATTCCTTTGCTAGTAATGACAACAGCTGAAGAAGAATAACGAAAAAAAAAAGAACCAGGCATGTAAAGGAGAGAGAGAGAGAGAGAGAGAGAGAGAGAGAGAGAGAGAGAGAGAGAGAGAGAGAGAGTTAGTTAGTTAATGCGTGACTGAGTGAGTGGGGCGTGTGCAGGTGCGCGCGCGCGCGTTTTATGAGTGTGTGTGTGTGTGTGTGTGTGTGTGTGTGTGTGTGTGTGTGTGTGTGTGTGTGTGACTGAGAGAGAGAGAGGGAGAGAGAGAGAGAGAGAGAGAGAGAGAGAGAGAGAGAACCGACAGACAGACACAGAGAGAGACAGAAAAACAGAGAGAGACAGATCTGAAAGTAATCAAGACAACAGAAAAACACGTCCAACGTGGTGCAACACAACACAAACAGTTATCTGCCAGTAATGACTAAAGCTGATGAGGGATACAGCAAAAAAACAAAACAAAACACGAGAGACTGAGAGGGAGAGAGACAGCCAGACAGACAGAGAGAGAGAGAGAGAGAGAGAGAGAGAGAGAGAGAGAGAGAGAGACAGAAAGACAGACAGAGAAAGAGAGAGGAGAGAGAGAGAGGGATGAGGAGAGAGGGGGGAGAGAGAGAGAGAGAGAGAGAGAGAGAGAGAGAGAGAGAGAGAGAGAGGAAGGAAGAGAGAGAAAGAGAGAGCAGAGAAGAGAGCGAGCGAGAGAGTGAGAGAGAAAGAAAAGAGAGAGAGAGAGACGAAGGAGAGAGAGAGAGAGAGAGGAGAGAGAGAGAGAGAGAGAGAGGAGAGTGACATTTATTTAGTTGATACGCGCATATGACAGCTGGAACCATCCTGCTTCCTATTTCAGCCGTTTTCAACACTGCTCATCGTTTTAAATTAATAGCCTAACTCTACACGCCATGGCCGACAACTGCTGCTGACTGCGACACACAACGATGAGCCTTTCAACACTCTGATCCCTCTTGTGTCTGTCTGTCTGCCTGCCTGCCTGCCTGCCTGTCTGTCTGTCTGTACACCTGCCTCTCTGGCCATCAGCGAGCTGCCGCTGTGCACGTGCAAAGTTCCTGCCGCACTAACTGCCCCCCTCCCTCCTCCTCTCCCCCCCCTCTCTCTCTCTCTCTCTCTCCCAATTGTGCATAAACGGCAAAGCTGTTAAACGACTAATGAACGGCGCTGTGAATTCGTTTGTTGGGCAGGTTCTGGCTGGAGGCCCACTGCTACGCCGTTGTGTTGATTTCTCTCTCTCTCTCTCTGTCTGCGCTTTGTCCGTCCCCAGTCTGGAATGGTTTGTTTGTTTGTTTGTCTGTCTGTCTGTCTGTCTGCCTGCCTTCTCTCCTCTCTTCCTCACCAGCAGCCTACCCTCCCTTAACACTCTTTTCTCTCTCCAGTAAATGAGTGAGGGTCCGTCGTTCCTTTCCGTCTGTCTCCCCTCTTTCTCTTGTCTTGTTCACACCAATACACAAACATATTTATACAGAGAGAGAGAGAGGAGAGAGAGAGAGAGAGAGAAGGGAGAGGAGGAGGAGAGAGAGAGAGAGAGAGAGAGGAGAGAGAGAGAGAGAGAAGAGAGATCGAGAGAGAGCGAAGGACAAAGTCGGACGAGAGCGACAAACAGACAGAGGACAAGACGTTTTTCAGTTACTTTGACATCAAACTGTCTCGGACCCAGTTGCTGGGAAGGCGTGGAGAAAACACCTCGGAAGTTAAAGAAGAAAAAAAAAACACAAAAGTCCGGCGGGGTAGAAGTTCCAGCACCGTCCCTCACCTCACCTCCAGAAAGGTCAGCAGGCCCACAGAGCAGACAGGAGGACTCAGGCATCACTGACTGTCGGCAGGCCCACAGAGCAGACAGGAGGACTCAGACATCACTGATTGTCGGCAAGCCCACAGAGCAGACAGGAGGACTCAGGCATCACTGACTGTCGGCAGGCCCACAGAGCTAACAGGAGGACTCAGACATCACTGACTGTCGGCAGGCCCACAGAGCTAACAGGAGGACTCAGGCATCACTGACTGTCGGCAGGCCCAGAGAACTAACAGGAGGACTCAGGCATCACTGACTGTCGGCAGGCCCACAGAGCAGACAGGAGGACTCAGGCATCACTGAGTTGGTAGGCCCACAGAGCAGACAGGAGGACTCAGACATCACTGACTGTCGGCAGGCCCACAGAGCAGACAAGAGGACTCAGACATCACTGACTGTCGGCAGGCCCACAGAGCAGACAAGAGGACTCAGACATCACTGACTGTCGGCAGGCCCACAGAGCAGACAAGAGGACTCAGACATCACTGACTGTCGGTAGGCCCACAGAGCAGACAGGACTCAGACATCACTGACTGTCGGTAGGCCCACAGAGCAGACAAGAGGACTCAGACATCACTGACTGTCGGTAGGCCCACAGAGCAGACAGGACTCAGACATCACTGACTGTCGGTAGGCCCACAGAGCAGACAGGAGGACTCAGACATCACTGACTGTCGGCAGGCCCACACGAGCAGACAGGACTCAGACATCACTGACTGTCGGCAGGCCCACAGAGCAGACAGGAGGACTCAGGCTACACTCGGCAGCACAGGCAGTGGACTGTATGAGTCGGCAGGCCCACAGAGCAGACAGGAGGACTCAGCATCACTGACTGTCGGCAGGCCCACAGAGCAGACAGGGACTCAGACATCACTGACTGTCGGCAGGCCACACAGACAGAGACATAGCCCAGACAGAGGACTCAGGCATCACTGACTGTCGGCAGGCCCACAGAGCAGACAGGGACTCAGGACATCACTGACTGTCGGCAGGCCCACAGAGCAGACGTCAGGCATCACTGACGTCGGCAGGCCACAGAGCGACAGGCTCAGGCATCACTGACTGTCGGCAGGCCCACAGAGCAGACAGGAGGACTCAGGCATCACTGACTGTCGGCAGGCCCACAGAAGCAGACAGGACTCAGGCATCACTGACTGTCGGCAGGCCCACAGAGCAGACAGGACTCAGGCATCACTGACTGTCGGCAGGCCCACAGAGCAGACAGGAGGACTCAGGCATCACTGACTGTCGGCAGGCCCACAGAGCAACAGGAAGACACGACAGTGGACCCAGAGCACAAATCACTGACTGTCGGCAGGCCCACAGAGCAGACAGGACTCAGGCATCACTGACTGTCGGCAGGCCCACAGAGCAGACAGGAGGACTCAGACATCACTGACTGTCGGCAGGCCCACAGAGCAGACAGGACTCAGACATCACTGACTGTCGGCAGGCCCACAGAGCAGACAGGACTCAGGCATCACTGACTGTCGGCGAGGCCACATCATGAGCAGACAGCAGGACTCAGGCATCACTGACTGTCGGCAGGCCCACAGAGCTAACAGGAGGACTCAGGCATCACTGACTGTCGGCAGGCCCACAGAGCAACAGGAGGACTCAGACATCACTGACTGTCGGCAGGCCCACAGAGCAGACAGGAGGACTCAGACATCACTGACTGTCGGCAGGCCCACAGAGCAGACAGAGACTCAGGCATCACTGACTGGTCGGCAGGCCCACAGAGCAGACAGAGGACTCAGACATCACTGACTGTCGGCAGGCCCACAGAGCAGACAGGAGGACTCAGCATCACTGACTGTCGGCAGGCCCACAGAGCAGACAGGAGGACTCAGCATCACTGACTGTCGGCAGGCCCACAGAGCAGACAGGACTCAGGATCACTGACTGTCGGAGGCCACACGAGCAGACAGGACTAACATCCACTGACTGTCGGCAGGCCCACAGAGCAGACAGGAGGACTCAGGACATCACTGACTGTCGGCAGGCCCACAGAGCAGAACAGAGGACTCAGGCATCACTGACTGTCGGCAGGCCCACAGAGCAGACAAGAGACTCAGGCATCACTGACTGTCGGCAGGCCCACAGAGCAGACAGGAGGACTCAGGACATCACTGACTGTCGGCAGGCCCACAGAGCAACAGGGACTCAGACATCACTGACTGTCGGCAGGCCCACAGAGCAGACAGGACTCAGACATCACTGACTGTCGGCAGGCCCACAGAGCAGACAGGGACTCAGGCATCACTGACTGTCGGCAGGCCCACAGAGCAGACAGGAGCTCAGGCATCACTGACTGTCGGCAGGCCCACAGAGCAGACAGGGACTCAGGCATCACTGACTGTCGGCAGGCCCACAGAGCAGACAGGACTCAGGCATCACTGACTGTCGGCAGGCCCACAGAGCAGACAGAGGACTCAGCATCACTGACTGTCGGCAGGCCCACAGAGCAGACAGAGGACTCAGGCATCACTGACTGTCGGCAGGCCCACAGAGCAGACAGGACTCAGGCATCACTGACTGTCGGCGGCCCACAGAGCAAGGACTCAGCATCACTGACTGTCGGCAGGCCCAAGAGCTACAGGACTCAGCATCACTGACTGTCGGCAGGCCCACAGAGCAGAGGACTCAGGCATCACTGACTGTCGGCAGGCCACAGAGGACAGAGCTCAGGCATCACTGGGCACAGACCGGAGACTAGGCACACTGAGTCCACAGAGCAGACAGGAGGACTCAGCATCACTGACTGTCGGCAGGCCCACAGAGCAGACAGGAACTCAGGCATCACTGACTGTCGGCAGGCCCACAGAGCAGACAGGACTCAGCATCACTGACTGTCGGCAGGCCCACAGAGCAGACAGGACTCAGCATCACTGACTGTCGGCAGGCCCACAGAGCAGACAGGACTCAGGCATCACTGACTGTCGGCAGGCCCACAGAGCAGACAGAGGACTCAGGCATCACTGACTGTCGGAGGCCCACAGAGCAGACAGGACTCAGACATCACTGACTGTCGTGGCCAAAGGCCCACACGTAGCAGCAGACAGGACTCAGGCATCACTGACTGTCGGCAGGCCCACAGAGCAGACAGGAGGACTCAGGCTCACTAGGGCAAGACACTGACTGTCGGCAGGCCCACAGAGCAGACAGGACTCAGCAATCACTGACTGTCGGCAGGCCCACAGAGCAGACAGGACTCAGGCATCACTGACTGTCGGCAGGCCCACAGAGCAGACAGGACTCAGGCATCACTGACTGTCGGCAGGCCCACAGAGCAGACAGGACTCAGGCATCACTGACTGTCGGCAGGCCCACAGAGCAGACAGGAGACTCAGGCATCACTGACTGTCGGTAGGCCCACAGAGCAGACAGACTCAGACATCACTGACTGTCGGCAGGCCCACAGAGCAGACAGGACTCAGCATCACTGACTGTCGGCAGGCCCACAGAGCAGACAGGACTCAGGCATCACTGACTGTCGGCAGGCCCACAGAGCAGACAGGAGGACTCAGGCATCACTGACTGTCGGCAGGCCCACAGAGCAGACAGGACTCAGGCATCACTGACTTCGGCAGGCCCACAGAGCAGACAGGAGCTCAGCATCACTGACTGTCGGCAGGCCCACAGAGCAGACAGGACTCAGCATCACTGACTGTCGGCAGGCCCACAGAGCAGACAGGGACTCAGCATCACTGACTGTCGGCAGGCCCACAGAGCAGACAGGTCAGCATCACTGACTGTCGGCAGGCCCACAGAGCGACAGGAGGACTCAGCATCACTGACTGTCGGCAGGCCCACAGAGCAACAGGACTCAGGCATCACTGACTGTCGGCAGGCCAAGACAACAGGAGGACTCAGGCATCACTGACTGTCGGCAGGCCACAGAGCAGACAGGAGGACTCAGGCACACTGATTGGCAGGCCCACAGAGCAGACAGGAGGACTCAGGCATCACTGACTGTCGGCAGGCCCACAGAGCAGACAGGACTCAGCATCACTGACTGTCGGCAGGCCACAGAGCAGACAGGGACTCAGACATCACTGACTGTCGGCAGGCCCACAGAGCGACAGGACTCAGACATCACTGACTGTCGGAGGCCCCAGAGCAGACAGGACTCAGCATCACTGACTGTCGGAGGCCCACAGAGCAGACAGAGCTCAGCATCACTGACTGTCGGAGGCCACAGAGCAGACAGGAACTCAGACATCACTGACTGTCGGAGGCCCAAGAGCAGACGAGGACTCGACATCACTGACTGTCGGCAGGCCCACAAGCAGACAGGACTCAGACATCACTGACTGTCGGCAGGCCCACAGAGCAGACGGAGGACTCAGGCATCACTGACTGTCGGCAGGCCCACAGAGCAGACAGGACTCAGGCATCACTGACTGTCGCAGGCCCACAGAGCAGACAGAGGACTCAGCATCACTGACTGTCGGCAGGCCCACAGAGCAGACAGGACTCAGCATCACTGACTGTCGGTAGGCCCACAGAGCAGACAGGACTCAGACATCACTGACTGTCGGAGGCCCACAGAGCAGACAGGCTCAGGCATCACTGACTGTCGGCAGGCCCAGAGCAGACAGGACTCAGGCATCACTGACTGTCGGCAGGCCCACAGAGCAGACAGGACTCAGGCATCACTGACTGTCGGCGGCCCACAAGCAGACAGACTCAGGCATCACTGACTGTCGGCAGGCCACAGAGCAGACAGGAGCTCAGGCATCACTGACTGTCGGCAGGCCCACAGAGCAGACAGGAGGACTCAGGCATCACTGACTGTCGGAGGCCCACAGAGCAGACAGGACTCAGGCATCACGACTGTCGGCAGGCCCACAGAGCAGACAGGACTCAGCATCACTGACTGTCGGCAGGCCCACAGAGCAGACAGGACTCAGACATCACTGACTGTCGGCAGGCCCACAGAGCAGACAGGACTCAGGCATCACTGACTGTCGGCAGGCCCACAGAGCAGACAGGACTCAGGCATCACTGACTGTCGGCAGGCCCACAGAGCAGACAGGACTCAGGCATCACTGACTGTCGGCAGGCTCACAGAGCAGACAGGACTCAGGCATCACTGACTGTCGGCAGGCCCACAGAGCAGACAGGACTCAGGCATCACTGACTGTCGGCAGGCCAGAAGCACCATGAGAAGGGGAGGTTAAAAAGACTGTCACAGACGATCCTACCACAGACAACAAAGTTTTGTGCTTTTAGTGGTAATGTTCTCCAGTGTAGCATTTTCGGATGTCAGTTGATTCTCTTTGATTCCAGTTGTTCTCTTTGAAAACAAACAAACAAAACAGACGTAATACAAACAACTGGCCGATGACGACGATGATGACGACGACGATGATGATGATGCTGACGATGACGACGACGACGACGACGATGATGATGATGATGATGACGGTGGTGGTGCTACTGATGATGATGATGAAGAATATGATTTCCTGAGAAGGGAGAGCCTTTCCTTGGTTCTTTCTACATGATTTATGACCTTTTTTTTTTTTTTTTTGCTGTCTCATCATCTGTGCCACCTCAGTGGCAGTGCACCCACGCCACTCTTTCCGACACCCCGTCCACATCCACAGCCCGGTCAGTCCCGCCGCAGAACCGGCACCGGCAATCCACAGGGTGCAGTCAGTGTCAAGTCGTCAAGAGGCAACCCACCGGAGGAGACACTGCACTGCTGCTGAGTCACTTCCGTGGTGTTCAGTAGCGCCTGTTCTGATCTAACATACGCAGGACACCACCTACTTAGCCCAGTACTGACGACAATAATTGCTTAGTCGGGAATCCGGGGTGAGTGAACTCTCCCTCCGGAGGGCGCCACCACGTCCGTCCGACGACAGCCCCCATGGATTCGCCGATACCGGTGACCCCGACGGAACCAAACCAAGGCCACAAACGTGGAGACAACATCGAAACTGAGGTCACCATGTGTCACGGTCGCTAAGCCGGACGGCCCTACCACCCTTACCCACGCCTATCACACACTAGGTCAGACAACACAGCACACTAACACAGTTTTACAATCACGCACGCTTCTTTATTTCACACACACTCCATGGCGCTACCACTCACGCACATCCACAACTGCACACAAGTATCCCAATTCCCGCTGTCTCACCCTACTCTACTATAATGACCTGGAAGACCCTAACCTAACCTAAAACACCAGTTACAGTATACCACTGTGACCTGGGGACACAGCGATAGCCCGCACACGTGGTGACTAACTACTAGGGACAAGGATTTACCAAAGGGACTCTAATCTCTTAACTACTGCTACCACCCACACCTCTCCCCAGGACTCACCCTTCTCTTTTCACCCGGGACCACTACCAAAATGGTCGCTGCGTCCCTAAGGGAGGCAACGACAAGTACCCTACACTGTGCCGGCCACTACGTCCTAAAAGGAGGCAGTAGCTAACACCCCTAACCCTACTGCCTAACGCTACACCCCTTCTATCACAAACATGGGACAACCCATCCCGGCCCGGAAAACTCCAGTCCTCGGCGCTGTACGGGGCCCCTCACAGGCTGACACCTCCCCGGAAGACTCTGCACCCCGGCGCTGTCCGTGGCTCCTCCGCGGGCCGACACCCTCCCCGAAGACTCTGCACCCCGGCGCTGACCGTGGCTTCCCGCAGTCTGACTCCTCCCTGCGATGGGCACGACACCCAACGTACACACAACAGACGCCCTCTCGACGGGTCCGGAGCTCGTAGGACGCCTCCGCCTCTGAAGGCCCCACCGGACACCAAGGGTGGAAAAGGCCTGGTGCAGCGCCCTCTCACAGGACGCCTAAACAGGGACGAGGAACCAGTGCCGGAGAACTCCCGGAAGAGTACCGGCAGCCGGAGGAGAGCTGCCCCACAGAAGGCAGACGGCCTGGGTGGTCTCCCTCTCCCGGGAAAACAACAGGTACTGGAAAGCGCCGCTCACCTGCCGGCACGCAGCAGTAGACTGCGGTGATCTGGCCCCAGCCTCAGGACGGAGCAGGATACCTGCTGACACAACTGGAGGCCACTACTGTAGTGTTGCTACTACCCGAGTCATCAAGGCACATAGGCTACTTGGTAAAGCTTTAACTCTCCATCTCCCTTGCCTACTTCCCACTCGGGCATGAGATTGACCCCTTGAATTTCGAACACATCCCCCAACCCATTACTCACTTTGGGGTTATCAGACCCATTTCCTGCCAACCCTTACAACAGCGGTAAAACAATACTCTCCCTGAGCCAATCCACGCTATTACATATGAAATTATGAATCACACCCAATTCTCGGAGAAATAATCCAATCTAAGCGATCCAACACGGACTCCATGGGCCCCCTTAGAACATACTAAATAATCTAGGAAATGGCCAATCTCACAAGGAAATGTCTCCACACAATAACCAATAGTAATACACATCTCTCAGAGGGAAAAAACAACAACAACAACAACACCTATCAATTTTTAGCGGTTCACAGTTCCAGCATGTTCACACAAGAGAATCGGCTCGCAGCCACAATCCTTCACATTCTTACCCCTCTTTGCACTGTCAATTATAATCATATATCCAAAACATGATTTGTTTGCCACAATTTCCATCCAGCACCTCACTCTCATGTCATCTCTTGTCAGATAGCCCAGTGGTTAATCTTTGTTATGCCAACACAACCACACTTCATACAATATTACATGCTGCACATCATCCGTTTTTATCCTATCAACTGCTAAGCTACTCGCCTTAAACTTTACCTTCCCCTTCTTTCCGACTACTAAATTTCATAACTGGGTTGCCTCCCCACAACCTAAGATATCTGTCTCCAACCCCGTTCTGTCACAAATACATACATCCCTGCACGTGTGACGACTGTCACTTTCTTACAAAACTTCTAACCATATGGACTCACTGTCCTGTACCAAGTGCGTACGCCACAGATACAGTCTGCACGCGCACGACACCCGCGTCGAGAACCCTAACTCGTAACGAAAGTGAAAAGACACCAATATAAGTTGAATGGTTACGACCGTACCCCAGTATAAACCACTCGACCACAAACTGGCCTTGGCCTTACTACACAGTTAACCGATTCCAATGCTGTGCAGGTCAACTCTGAAATCGTTAATCAATTTCAACGAACTCCTACTATTTACAATTGAGATTGAGCACAATCATCAAACCCCTCTGATTCACGCAGACACATCTGCACCTGACTCATATTATGATCCTCAACCAAATGCAACCTCGTATTACCTTCTCATTGAACCCACGGAAATTACCATGAACTAACCACAAACAATATCTACATCACCGTCCATCAACGGTCATTATATTGAACCCACATTGTCTAGCCAAACTGTCCTGAGAAAATCGAACTCGGGAACCACTATGTACATTACTTACAAAAATATACAGGAAAAAGGTGACAACTCAAACCGGCTGACAACAAATTTCAATCACGGAACCAAGACATCATACCAGACAACCAGTATACGCAACGAACACAATACAACTAATCGCAACAGGAGACAACTACAGTTCAACTCGCCACAATACCAGACAACACGACGAACCAAAACACCACGAACCTAACAAATCACCAACCTGGACAGACAGACGTTCAACCACACCAGTTCTGCAACTGGCTGAAGTGGCTGCCAACAAGGACGACACCGACTCAGCACAGGCCAAGGGCACCCAACCCCGACGAGGACCTGGCACTAACTATGACTCGAAGTCACTCTTCAAAACTAACGGCGCTGCCGCCGCACCTACAAGGAGTACGTCCACTCCGACGAACACCAGGGACCGAAGTGAAGCTACCCCAACGCATTCCGCCCTGGTCGGAATCAAGCGAACTCTACTCACCACACAAAACAACGATTGGTCAGAGCAGTGTATCCCTCCGCAGAGCTGACACGCCTGACCAACGGACTAGTTATTGCTCGTGCAACAACACGACAATTTACCACAACTCCTCACAGACTTTACAACACAACAACAGCCGATATCCTGCCCGCCTTCTCTGGTGTAGAACCAAAGTAACAAAAGGGTAACAATCGGGAACGAAACCAACCTCCCGCTTCCATTCCATTCCTTCAATAAGTGAAGACTGGAATGAAAGAATACTGTATGTCCTATTTCCCCAGCCTCCTACCTAGCCTAATCTTTCTACCTAACCCTGAGGAACTTAACCTAACTCTAGCTAACTAAACCCCAACCTCACATACGCGCGAGCGCGCGCACACGCTCTCTATCTTGAACCACCACTACTCTTAAACACATGGACATACTGATTTAGTACCGCCGATCGGTGACACCATGAGAGCAGGGCATGAAGGGCCACAGAATTTGAGACATTTTTTTTATGCTGATCGATGAGAATGAGGATGATGAAGATGTTGCTACGGATTTCCATTCCGGTCTGAGACTATATGACAGGGGTGTACTCAACGCTTCCTATCATAATACATCCCGGCGTCAACCAGGCCCGAAAGATACAGACACCTGCAGTGTTGGTCAGGAAATTTGAGCAACACTCTCAGAAACGCATCCATTAAGTGGATGAAACTCGAATGTGTGGTCCCAGTCTTCCCAACTGAGCCTGTATCAAACTCAGCTCTGGCTAGGAGCCGGTCGGGGCAGAAAAATCCCACATGACTCTGATGATGGGAATCGAACCCACGACCTCCCAGCCGGTAGTCCGCGGCGCTAACCACTTCGCCACGGCGGCCGGTTTTGTTCATGAACTTGTCTTTCGAGATTCTTCCCAATAAGAATATGGCGCCCAGTGTATTCAGTTGTTCAACTCTTTTATTGACTAATGTCAAGTCTCTTCCTAGAAATTTACGCTTCGTTAAATGCTAGGAAACAACTCCATTACATTTGTTGTCTGCCCTTGGTATGCCATTCGCCATCAAATTCATTCTCTCTCTCTCTCTCTCTCTTTCTCTCTCTCTCTCTCTCACACACACACACACACACACAAACTGTGAGACATGCACACATACAGTCTCCTCTCTCTCTCTCCTCTCTGATGCATTCACGCGCGCGCGCGCACACACACACACACGCAAACAACACACACACACACACAACACACCACCTACCTACCTACACACACGCACACACACCACACACACACACACACACACACACACACACACACACACAACACCTACCTACCTACCTACACACACACGCACACACACACACACACACACACCTACACACACACACACATACCTACCTACCTACACACACGCCACACACACACACACCTACACACACACACACACACACACCTACACACACACACACCTACACACCTACACTTTAATCGAATCTTCTTCGCCTATTTTCCTTTTTTCCTCTCCCAATCTGACAAAAATGAACGAGAAGAAAGAGAACACAGC
>CM065728.1:3229331-3239331 GCA_033310375.1 Conus canariensis | reverse complement strand
GTGTGTGTGTGTGTGTGTGTGTGTGTGTGTGTGTGTGTGTGTGTGTGTGTGTGTGTCCTCCGTCCGTGGTCAAAATGTGTTCCACTCGCTCCAGACAAAACTTCTGGGCCGATCTTTCTGAAAAGTTGTAGGTATGTTCACTGTGGGTCACGGATGATGCCCGATGTTTTAGTTAACCGTTATGGCCGTTACTAACGGCTGTAACGGCCTGTAACTGTTTTTCTTCTTTATGGAATATCTCAGAAAGTACTTTGCCAATCTTTGTGAAAAGTAGCAGGTATATTCATTATGGGTCACGGATGATGCCCGATGTTTTATTCAACCGTTACAGCCGTTACTAACGGCTGTAACGGCCTGTAACCGTTTTTCTTTTTTATGGAATATCTTAGAAAGTATGTGGCCGATCTTTCTGAAAATTTGTAGGTATGTTCATTATGGGTCACGGATGATGCCCGATGTTTAAGTTTACCGTTATAGCCGTTACTAACGGCCCATAATGATTTTCTTCTTTATAGAAAATCTCAGAAAGTACTTGGCCGATCTTTCTGAAAATTTCTAAGTGTGTTCATTACAGGGCCCAGATGATGGCCGATGTTTACCAGAATAGCCATTATTAACGTTTACACCAGCCCAAGACGGTTTTTCCTCTTTATGGAATATCTCACGCGTATTCAGGAAAAACTGGGAGTACGTTTATATGCTTTGCATCTTGTTTCAATTTCATATCTTCTGTCTCCTCGGGGTTTTGGTTCTCTGTGCTGTATTTGGGGTGTTCCTAGTTCAGTGCCGGTAGAGACCCATGTCCTGCTGACATTTCTCTCTTTCCTCCATTCCTCGGTTGTTTTTTTTGTCATTGTTGTGTGTTTCTGTTTTCACCAATTTTTCCGGTTCCCTTCATTTGTTTTTCTCGTTGTTGTTGTTGTTGTTGTTTGCGTTTGCGATGGCTTCGATACTATTCAGGACACTAGGATTTCAGGAGGGGGGAGAGAGAGAGAGAGAGAGAGAGAGAGAGAGAGAGGAGAGGAGGGGGGGGGGAGAGAGAGAGAGAGAGAGAGAGAGAGAGAGAGGAGAGAGAGAGGAAGAGAGCGAGAGAGAGAGAGACAGAGAGAGAGAACAAAAGAAGAGAGAGAGGAGAGAGAGAGACTGAGAGAGAGAGAAAAGAGAGAGAGAGAGAAGAGAGAGAGAGGAGAGAGAGAGAGGAGAGAGAGAGAGAGAGAGAGAGAGAGAAGAGAGAGAAGAGAGAGGAGGAGAGAGAGAGAGAGAGAGAGGGAAGGAGAGAGAGAGAGAGAGAGAGAGAGAGAGAGTGAGAGAGAGAGAGGAAAGGGAGGGAGTGAGAGAGACAGAGAGTGAGAGAGAGAGAGGGAGAGAGAGAGAGAGAGAGAGAGAGGAGAGAGAGAGAGAGAGAGAGAGAGAGAGAGAGGAGAACGACAGACAGAGAGACAGAAATAAAACGAAAAAAAAAAAAGAGAACCTGGAAAAAAGTCAAGTTTTAACCTAACCCACACACAGACAGACAGCCACACACACACACACAAACACACACACACACACACACACAACACACACACACACACACACAAAACACCACACAACACACACACAAACACGACACACACACACAAACACCACACATACACACACAACACACACACACACACATGCACAACACACATATCCCCCCCCCCACACACACACACACACACGCACACCAAAGATTTTACCCCAACAACACCACTCACACCACCCTTCCCTCCCTGCTCCCCCCTCCCCACCCCCACCATCCCTCCAAGCTCCCCCCCCCCATCCCAACCCCACCCTTCACCCCGCAACTGACCTGCCTGGCTGTAGCGCTGCTGGGCGTGTCGGTTGTCCTCGTCGGACTCGGAGGCGGCCAGGTGGTGCGGCAGGAGCCGGGGCTGGGGCCTGGCCTGGTCCAGCTGGATGTGGTCCCAGGGCGGGTCGTACACCACGTGGTCCGGCAGTGGCCTCCCCTGCCCCAGCAAGGGCACGGCACTCCGCGGCGTCACCATGGGCTCCGTCTCGTCGTCCGAGGCGTAGCTGTAGACCCTGGGGGCTCGGTTCTGGGAGGCGATGGGGGTGGAGGCGGGAGGACGAGGGGCGGGGGAGGTCCTCCTCCTCCTCCTACACCGCTTCCTCCCACTCCTCCTCCGCCTCCGGAGGCCGCCGCGCCGCTCGTGCTGGGGGTGGGGGGGAGGAGGGGGGAGACGGCGTGCTCGTCTGGCGTCAGGCCTGCAACGGTGTGAGAACACAAGAGATGACGACGACAACGACGATCGTGATGATGAGGATGGAGATGATGAGGATGGTGATGATGAGGATAGTGATGATGATGAGGATGAGGATGAGGATGGTGATGATGATGATGGTGATGAGGATAGTGATGATGATGATGATGACGATGATGGTGGTGGTGGATGATGATGATGACAGGTGATGATGATGATGATGAAAGGTGACGGTGATGATGATGATGATGATGATAATGAGGATAACAGTGATGATAATGATGATGAGGATGACAGTAATGATGGTGAGGAGGAGGAGGATGACGATGAGGAGGGGGGTGACGATGATGATGGAGGTAATGGTTGTGGTGGTGATGATGGTGGTGGTGGTGGTGGTGATGGTGATGATGATGGTGGTGGTGTGGTAATGGTGATGATGTGTGGTGGCGGTGATGGCGATGATGATGATGTTGATGTTAATGACGGTGGTGGTGATAGTGGTGATGGTGGTGGTGGTGTGATTGTGGTTGAGGTTGTGGCTGAGGTGGTGGTTGTGGTGGTGGGTGGTGGTGAGAATGGTTATGATTACGATGTTGGTGGTGGTGGTGTTGATAGTGATGCTGGTGACGATGATGATGTCGATGTTGATGGTTGTGGTAGTGATGGTGATTATGTTGGTGGTGATGGTGGTGGTGTGGTGATGATAATGATGATTATGGTGGTGGTGGTGGTGGTGGTGGTGATAATGATGATTATGTTGGTGGTGGTTGTGGTGATGATGGTGATAATGATGATTATGGTGGTGGTGATGGTGGTGGTGGTGGTGTGGTGATAATGATGATTATGGTGGTGGTGGTGGTGATGATGGTGATAATGATGATTATGTTGGTGGTGGTGTGGTGGTGGTGGTGGTGGTGTGGTGATGGTGATAATGATGATTATGTTGGTGGTGGTGGTGGTGGTGTGGTGATAATGATGATTATGTGGTGGTGGTGGTGGTGGTGATGGTGATAATGATGATTATGTTGGTGGTGGTGGTGGTGTGAGTGGTAATGATGATTATGTTGGTGGTGGTGGTGGTGGTGATGGTGATAATGATGATTATGTTGGTGGTGGTGGTGGTGGTGATGGTGATAATGATGATTATGTTGGTGGTGGTGGTGGTGGTGATGGTGGATAATGATGATTATGTTGTTGTTGGTGGTGGTGGTGATGGTGATAATGATGATTATGTTGGTGGTGGTGGTGGTGGTGATGGTGATGATTATGTTGGTGGGGGTGGTGGTGGTGATGGTGATAATGATGATTATGTTGGTGGTGGTGGTGGTGGTGATGGTGATAATGATTATGCTGGTGGGGGTGGTGGTGGTGATGGTGATAATGATGATTATGTTGGTGGTGGTGGTGGTGGTGGTGGTGGTGATGGTGATAATGATGATTATGTTGGTGGTGGTGGTGGTGGTGGTGATGGTGATAATGATGGTGATGGTAACAACAAAACTAATGACGTAATGCACTCAAGTTCATGGCCAATCCGACCACTGAGGAACCACATGTTTTGTTAGTAAAAGCATGTCAGACGTGACAATTCACATATCAAAATGTGAAGAGGGGTAACAGTGGAGGAGAGAGAGAGAGAGAGAGAGAGAGAGAGAGAGAGAGAGAGAGAGACAGACAGAGAGAGAGACAGAGAGAGAGCCAGCGAGGACGGAGACAGATACAGAGAAAATCGAACCTACCAGGACTGAACACACATATACACACCCACGCACGCACACACAAAGACACGCACGCACACACACACACATACACACACGCACTCATCCGTCTAATATCACTACGTGGATAGACGTTAAATTGAAGACAACAACAACAACATCACGCACTCATGCACATAGACACGCACGCTCGCACGCATGCACACGCACACACACACATACACACACACGCGCGCGCGAGCGTACACACACCCATACAACCTAAAAAACAAAACATGAGCTCCACCATACGCGCTCACACACACACACACACACACACACACACACACACACACACACACACACACACATGCTCATCCTTATATAATACATCCTCCATCAAGGCGGATTGTGCGCTATTTTTGGACGCAGATTTCACCTGGGAAAAAAAAAACAACAAAAAGTCTAAGTCATGTCATTCCTTTACTATATGTCTACCCTCTAGCTTCTGCCGCGTATTGCCCCCCCCCCCTCCAACCCCCCCCTTCTCCTACCCACTCACTAACCCTCCCCCTACAACCTGCCCCCAGCCCCACCCTCCCCAAACCTTCCCACCATCCCTATCCCCGCCTCCTCCCCCTCCTCCCTCACAGGAGGAATTCATTTCAGAGGCGACGTCTGGATCGCTGATGACATTAATTCTGCCTGGATGCCAACGTTTGAAAGGTTAGCGGGGAAAAGACGAGGGGGTGGGGGGGGGGGGGAACAAAAAGCGAGGAATGAACGGAAGATGGAGAGAAGACAGAGGGAGGAGGGAGGAAGAAAGAGGTGGGGGGGGGAGGATATGGGGGCAGGAAGGATGGTGAGAAAGAATGGCAGGGGGGCAGGGGGGAGGGGAAGGGAGGAAGAAAGAGGTGGGGGAGGGGAAGGAAGGAAGAAAGTGGTGGGGGAGGGGGAGGAAGAAAGAGGTGGGGTGGGGTGGGGGAGGAGGGATGGACGCAGAAAGGGAGGTAAGAAAGAAAGGAAGAAAAGGAACCAGGGGAGAGAAATGCTCTCTCTCCCCCTTCAATATTGAATATCAGCATTCCATGCCACGCACTCACCAATTTTTTTTCTCTCAACATTCCTTTTTCAAGCAACCATAAATATTTTGTTGTTGTTGTTGCTGCTGCTGTCACATTCAGCCGATTTCTTTAGAAATGTCAAAAAATGAAAACCATTTACCTCCAGTTTCATTAAACGAGACAGACACAGAGAAAAGGACAAGAGAGAGCAAAAGACGAGAGGAAACAGAGAAGACAGGAGAGAGAGAGAGAGAGAGAGACGAGAGAGAGAGAGAGAGAGAGAGAGAGAGAGATGAAGGGGGATAAAGAAGGAAAAGGTCAGGACGCAGAGAGAGAGAGAGAGAGAGAGAGAGAGAGAGAGAGAGAGAGAGAATGAAGGGGGATAAAGAAGGAAAAAGGTCAGGACGACAGAGAGAGAGAGAGAGAGAGAGAGAGAGAGAGAGAGAGAGAGAGAGAGAAATGAAGGGGGATAAAGAAGGAAAAAGGTCAGGACGACAGAGAGAGAGAGAGAGAGAGGAGAGAGAGAGAGAGAGAGGAGAGAGAGAGAGAGAAATGAAGGGGGATAAAGAAGGAAAAAGGTCAGGACGACAGAGAGAGAGAGAGAGAGAGAGAGAGAGAGAGAGAGAGAGAGAGAGAGAGAAATGAAGGGGGATAAAGAAGGAAAAAGGTCAGGACAGAGAGAGAGAGAGAGAGGAGAGGAGAGAGAGAGAGAGAGAGAGAATTGAAGGGGGATAAAGAAGGAAAAAGGTCAGGACGACAGAGAGAGAGAGATACGGATACGGAAACTTTAATCATGATTAGGCCATTGCCCTCATGTAGGGGTGCATAGACACAAACATTTGTCCAGTCTTGCATTCATAAACATTGACATCGTTCATAACACACTTAGCAGTAATGTTAAGAAATGAGAATAGAACGTAGCTTAAAAGCCTTATAAATATAGATTGACAAATTTCTAACTGTTTTCTCCAGTGTGCACGTCATGAGCAATACTAATTTAAACTGACTTGGAGTGTTATAATATTTCGACGGTATGTATTGTGCTCTTAAGTCATGTAGAACAGGACAGCATAAAACAAAATGCATCTCATTTTCTTTCTCTTTTTGACAAAGTGGACATATTAAGTCGTTTTCACTGTGTTTTCTATAACGATTATGATGTACTGCAATTTCGGAAATGCCAAGCCTAAATCTGATCAAATTAAATGTTAAATGTCTGTCTAAATTGACTAACAAATACGTTTTAACATCAGGGACAGTGCAGAAGGTTCTGTACACACTAAACCTGTCACTGTTATGATATGATAATTCCAGTCTTGCCATCTGCAACAAATTAACCTTTCCTGAAAGCTTTTAGAAACTCGCTAATCCCTTCCACGCCTTGATTCAGCCATACATATCCAAATCCAAACATGTACAGTTTACAGCGAATATTTGAAGCCCAGGTTTTCTTATCACGCAGATCCAAATCAAAAAGCATTCTATAGGCCTTGTAAGGTAGTCTATATTCGTCCATTCTCGTCAATTTTAGCCAAAACTTAACACATTTTACAGCTGAGTTTATGTAAATAGGATATCGGTTCGTTTCCCCATACGCCATGTCATTAGGTGTTCGCCTTTCTACGCCTAAGAACCTTTTAACAGCAAACAAATGTACCTTTTCGCAATGGATTGCTGCATTGTCGAGTCCCCATAGCTCTGCACCATATTGAACAATAGGTTGAACTTGTGAGTCAAATAACTTAAAAAAGGAAGAATAAGAATAACACTTCAATTTACATAACTTTTGCAAAATGCAAAATAATGCGTTTTTTGCTCTGCTACTGAGATCACGACATGCAGCAACGAAACTTAACTTTGTTGAAAAATGAATTCCTAAGTATTTGTAAACATTCACAACCGGCATAACAATCCCATTATATGTCCACCTTTCTCTTGCAGCTAAATGCCCCCCTTTTCTGAATACAACTATGTTGCTTTTAGCCATATTGACCTTCAACTGCAGAGCAGTAGCTGCACGATGAAGACTGTTGATCTGCGTTTGTAAACCAATGACAGTCTCAGAGAGTAAAGCAACGTCATCAGCAAGAAGTAATATAAACAATTCAAAACACTCAGACGTAAACATTGCACCATGTCTACCACCCCTTATCACCTCTAATGCTAGTTCATTGATAAATAAAGAAAACAATACAGGGCTGCAGGCGTCTCCTTGTTTCACTCCACAGGGTGCAATTAATGAAATCTGTTACACTACTTCCGCATTTAATTCTGGCTTTGACATTGTCATACATACTACAAATACACCTAAATATCTTTCCTTTGATGCCATTTTTCAATATGATGGGCCATAACAAGTGTCTTTCAACAGAATCAAAAGCCTTTTCAAAATCAATGAAGGCTACATACAATTTACGATTAAAACAAAACTGTTTTTGTACGAATGCCAACAATGTAAACATGTGATCAACTGTGGAATAACCTTTTTTAAATCCTGCTTGATGTTCACCTGTCAGATTATGTTCTTTTATCCATTCCTGCAATCTGTTATTAATAATTGTGCTGTAAATTTTACTGCTCGTATCACACAGTGAAATGCCTCTATAATTGTTTGGATCGTTAACGTCCCCCTTCTTAAACAAGGGTTGAACAATGGAGTTTGTCCAGTTGTCTGGGAACACGCCTTTATCAAACAATGTATTAAAAAGCTTTACAAAAAGTCAACAACTCGGTCCCCACCATACTTCAACAACTCACCAATAATTTCATCTGGTCCATCAGCCTTCCCGTTCTTTAACTTAACTTATTTACAGCTAGCAAAACTTCTTCTCTTGATATTTGACGGTTTATAGAACTATCCTCCTCCTCATCGATATCATTGCCATTTTCAGCTGAGTTTGTTACAAATGTTACATCTGTTGTTACTTCTAATTCAAGTAAATCTTTAAAATGTTTGAACCAGTCATCAACTGTTAAAGTGTTTTGAACATGTTTTCTTTTAAAAGATATTTTATGCACAGTTTCCCAAAATTCTCTCTGATTGTTTACTGATGAAATAAGCCTATCTAGTAACATATCGTTATACTGTTTTTCTTTCCTTTTTATCAGATGTTTATATTCCCTTCTTGCTATGCAATAGGCATCGCTGTCTTCTGTTCTTCTCGTCTTTCTAAATATAGAAAGCAGACTTTTTGCCTTAACTGTGCCTAGCCTACATTCTTTATCATACCAGTCACTGTCTTTATCGTACTTTGTCAGATTAATTCTCTTCTTCATACAACTAGCTTGCTTTTTAATCCAGTCATTAAACATATACAGAGCACCGTTGAAATCATGATCTATCAAATGTGTGGCATGATCAAGTACGGACAGTGTTTCATCTGAGAGCATTTTCTGAGTATAGACTGATTCTAGATCCTTGTTCCACACAAACTTTTCAATGAACTGGTTCATTTCTGCGGGTTGAACTTGCGATCCATTTTGTCTTTTTGAGAATCTAAAATGTAATTCAATAGGCAAATGATCTGAGTCTATTCTCTCTGAAATCACCATTTCACACGAAGACACAATGATAAAGAACAGTTCCTTAGACAGAAGAAAGTAATCATTAACGCTACATCCTGTCTGTGATAAGTACGTAAAGTTACCATCAGTATCACCTTTACATGTGCCATTTAAAATCCACAGTCCAAGGGTTGTACACATATTTAACAAACATTTCCCATAATTATTGAGAACACAGTCTGCAGACTTTCTCATGCTATTAGTAGAAAAAGAATGATTATAATCGAAGTGATCATAAGAATTATTTTCATCAAAAATATGTGGAGAAATATCAGAAGTCCTACTATTCAAATCGCATGACAAGATCACATGCACGTCCTCAAACTCGAATAATGAATCAAAAAGACATTCTTCAAGCTCAAAAATACCGTTTTCAACATCAAAATAAGTGTAATGAGGCGACCCTCTGGTGGAATATAAGTACATACATACAAGACATCTTCCACAAAGCCAAACACGTTCTTATCAATCAAAAATAAAAGAGTATTGGGGCAGTCTGTCTTAATTTCATGGACATAGGATGTAAATTCAGTTTTAATGAGACACATAACTCCTCCAGAACGTCTTCCTTGTTTTGTAAACTTAAGTGCCGGTTTACAGAAAACAGTGTAACCTGGAAATACTAAGTTTGAGAAATCCTCTATAAAAGTTTCGACAAGACATATGAAGTCAAATTTCAACAGAAAAGTAGTAAAGTCTTTATCATTGAGTTTAGACAAGAGTCCGTTTACATTCCAGTGTAAGAACGAGAATGAAGCACCACAAACCTTATCATCTTCACAACCACCATCAGTATGTAACTCACTTTCATTCTCGCTGTAATCTTTCCTTTCACCCCTCAGTATATTTCTCTCCACTCGATCATCCGACAAATCATTTTCACCCTTGTCCTCTCTTTCTGTGTCAACATTTTTCTCTTGAGATGTTCCCCTTTCAACAACTAGGTCACTGTCACTGTCAGTCTGCGAGTCACATATCAACGCTCGGTAAATGCCTTTCATTCCGTTCCCCTCACCAATATCTTTACTGGTACATAATAAAGTCGCTTCACCTGTATCAATATAATCAGTCACGTTTACATCAATAGGAACATTTCGATCATTATCATTCAATATAAATCCTTCTTCCATATTTGCATGTGCCCCCCGTCCCACCCTTGCGCGCCCAGTGTTTATAATGTCCACCGGTTCACAACACAGTTTTCGCACACCACTTGTCTCGCACTCGCCCTTTTGGCGTTTCGCACTACTGGCACGTGCAGATCTGTAGAATGTCACCGGTGTCGAGTTGGGCTGGCCTCCCCCTATCTTGAGTCTGTAAGAGTTCCCCCCTCCCCCAGATAGTACTTTCGACCGTCAATAAGGAGGTGGTCGTATACCATGGTCGCTCGCTTGCCCTCCTCTCTGGCCTTTCTCATATGCGGGGACAG
>CM065728.1:3206831-3224331 GCA_033310375.1 Conus canariensis | reverse complement strand
CAGGCGGACAAGGACAGAGAGAGAGGGAGATTGAAGGGTTGGGGTGGTTGAGGAGTCTGGGGGGCTGGGTTGGGGGTGATGGGCAATACCTGGTTATTGTGATGTGATGGGCGCGTGGAGGTTGAGGAAAGAGGTGTGTGGGGTGGGGACTGGGGGGCTGGGGGGGGGGATGAGAGAGTGAGAATATCTGTGAGTTGTTTTCGTGAGTTGATGACTGGACGGATAGCTGGCTTCGTTCTTGTCGTTACAATGCCCTGAGGAAGCCCTTTAAGAGGTCGAAATATTGGGAATGATTTATGAGTCTGTTGTTTTTATCTCTGTTTTGTGTGTGTGTGTGTGTGTGTGTGTGTGTGTGTACATAGATAGATATAGATGTATTATATATATATATATATATATATATATATATATATATATCCTTCGTGACTTTTTCACCAAAGGAATGGTGGATCAGATTTGCTTTCTCCCAGCTTCTCTGTGAAAGCCTCCTACTCACCCACCGACCCACCCATCCACAGGGTCCCCTACTCACCCACCGACCCACCCATCCACAGGGTCCCCTACTCACCCAGCGACCCACCCATCCACAGGGTCCCCTACGCCTGTCCCCCTCTTCGGATTTTCAGCGAGGAACGTTCTTCGCATGAGTCAAACTGAATGAGAAAGGGGATCAGCAACCTTGGTACAGTGGTTATTATCGCGGGATGCTGACTGAAAAGTCATGGGTACTAGTCCTGACAGACGCAGGAGTCTCTCTCTCTCTCTCTCTCTCTCTCCCCCTCCCTCTGTGTGTGTGTGTGTGTGTGTGTGTGTGTGTGTGTGTGTGTGTGTGTGTGTGTGTGTGTGTGTGGCCTCCTACTCACCGACTCGCCCACCCATCCACAGGGTCGGACACACACACACACACCCTCTCTCTCTCTCTCTCTCTCACACACACACACACAAACACCAAACACATACACACACAGATCACACACACATACTCATACGCACACTCTCTCTTTCTCTCTCTCTCTCTCTCTCTCTCACACACACACACACACACACACACACACACACACAACACACACACACACACATCACTCACTCACTCACACACGCACGCACGCACGCAGCCACATTCCATGCCATCCCGTCACTCCGTTAGTCACCATGTGGAACATGTCAACGTCTTCATCGCCCTGAGGGGATCGCTTTCCTCTCTTTACCGACAAGCCCCAAGACACACTCCTCATTCCCACTACCACCATCCACCACCCCAAAAAAGCATGTATACCTTGCTTTACGCTGAGGGTATGTGCTCCATGGTTTTGTTTCCAACATATACCCAGCCCAGCCCCCGAGAACAACCTAACGCCTGGCACCCCAGGTAAAGTAAGACAGGGAGGGTGCGAGGGATACCTCGCTCCCCCAACATAACAACAAACAGTAGTAGAGCACTGGCCAGAAAACACCACCGCTACTGTTCTGCTACTACTGTAGGTGAAGACCAGGGACTGTGAGCTGGAGTGGGGGTTGGGTGGGGGTTGGGTGGGAGGTGGGTGGGTGGGGTAGGGGGGGGCGATGGGAGAATAGTGTGGAAGTAAAAGGGGATCTCTTTTCCCCTGTCTCCAGTGCTCCCCCCCCCCTCCTCCATTTCATCTCTCCTTTCCTCCTCTCTCTCTCCCGATCCCCAATAACAGAAAGTAAAGAGAGACGCTGTCAAGCTGTAGGTATGTACTTCGTCGGAGCCTTGGCTGGAGTCAGTCGTCTCCATTCTTCTTCTTCTGTTTATTCCCTCGTGCCTTCTCTTCCCCCGCCTTCTACGTGGCATCAACGCACAGATGGAATCCCTTCCGCTTCTGTAGGCATCACTCCCCACCCCGCTCACTGCTCCCCCCTCCCTCTTGTAGCCAGGATTGTCTCCTCCCTCTCTCTGTCTGTCTGTCCGCATCTCCCACTCTCTTTCTCTCTCATCTGTATATCTATCGAAATGTGTGTGTGTGTGTGTGTGTGTGTGTGTGTGTGTGTGTGTGTGCGCGCGTGCGCGTGCGTGCGTGCGTGTGCGTGCGTGCGTGTGTGTGTGTGTGTGTGTGTGTGTGTGTGTGTGTGTGTGTGGTGTGTGTGGTGTGTGTGGTGTGTGTTGTGTGTGTGCGCGCACTAGCTTATCTCTCTCTCTATCTTCCCCTACAAATCCCTCCACAGAAACCCGTTTCCCTTCTTGGTGTGTAAAGAAGATCACCGTTTTCTTCTTTGAGGAGCAATTCCAGCACTCTATTCATCAGCATCGGCATCATACTTCCCCTCAAACACACACACACGCTCGCCCTGTTTACTCTATTCCTCCTTCTATCCCTCTTGTCCTAGATTTCCAATCCAAAACACACACACACACACATACACACACACATCACACACACACAAACGCACACGCACACAAACACACATACATACACACACATGCACACTCACATACGCACACATGCACATCCGTTTAACACACACACACCACACACACACACACACACACACACACACACACACACCACACACGCACGCACGCACGCACGCACGCACGCACGCACACATATACATATCTATCGAAATGCATTGTACACACACACACACACACACACACACACACACACACACACACACACACACACACACACACACACACACTTCGATAGATATGTATAATCATGTGTGCGTGTATTACAGACAACGGACAGTAAACAAATGCGTGGTTTCTCTCTCGACCATCCCCTTGATTGGACTGTTGTGACTGTCATTGACCGTGTTCTGCTGCTGTTCTCTTTCAGCTCTGTCACACGGCAACGGGTTCTGCTGCTGTTCTCTTTCAGCTCTGTCACACGGCAACGGGTTCTGCTGCTGTTCTCTTTCAGCTCTGTCACACGGCAACGTGTTCTGCTGCTGTTCTCTTTCAGCTCTGTCACACGGCAACGGGTTCTGCTGCTGTTCTCTTTCAGCTCTGTCACACGGCAACGGGTTCTGCTGCTGTTCTCTTTCAGCTCTGTCACACGGCAACGGGTTCTGCTGCTGTTCTCTTTCAGCTCTGTCACACGGCAACGGGTTCTGCTGCTGTTCTCTTTCAGCTCTGTCACACGGCAACGGGTTCTGCTGCTGTTCTCTTTCAGCTCTGTCACACGGCAACGGGTTCTGCTGCTGTTCTCTTTCAGCTCTGTCACACGGCAACGGGTTCTGCTGCTGTTCTCTTTCAGCTCTGTCACACGGCAACGGGTTCTGCTGCTGTTCTCTTTCAGCTCTGTCGCACGGCAACGGGTTCCAAGTCAAAACACGTTTGCTATAAGAGGTCCCCCCCAAACTGACAGCCCTGAAGATCATTGGAAGCCGTTTCATTCCAGTCATGTCCCACAACAACATGCTGTCGGCAAAAGGCCAGAGGTGGACTGCATCGTCGGTTGCTCAACCGATGCACAGAATTAATTGCCGGTGAAATCCCACCACCATGAGATTTTTGGTCTGGCCGTCTTCAAACCGCCAGGAAACCAATCGACCGGAAAGGAAGCTCCCAGCATGCTCACAGTCTGCCAGGAGCTCGTCCACCTCTCATCGGCAAAAATTCGATTTCCAAGCGTGGCGGATTAGTCACGAATGATGCCAACATCACGAAACACTTTTTAAAAAAACCTTTCTTCTTCTTTCCCTCCCCCCCCCCTCCCCCAGTCTCGTCTCCCGTGCCTCCCTCACCTCCTCTAGTGACACCCTTCCTCGCCAGTAATCCCGTGAGTCCATCCTCCAGGGAACCATCAGTGTCAGCTGGACATGAAGCAGCCCCAGCAGAGACCACCACAGCTGACCCTGGTCTGCTGCCTGGCCCCTCTCCTGCTGTTCAGAGAGACCACCACAGCTGACCCTGGTCTCCTGCCTGGCTCCTCTCCTGCTGTTCAGAGAGACCACCACAGCTGACCCTGGTCTGCTGCCTGGCTCCTCTCCTGCTGTTCAGAGAGACCACCACAGCTGACCCTGGTCTGCTGCCTGGCCCCTCTCCTGCTGTTCAGAGAGACCACCACAGCTGACCCTGGTCTGCTGCCTGGCTCCTCTCCTGCTGTTCAGAGAGACCACCACAGCTGACCCTGGTCTGCTGCCTGGCCCCTCTCCTGCTGTTCAGAGAGACCACCACAGCTGACCCTGGTCTGCTGCCTGGCCCCTCTCCTGCTGTTCAGACAGACCACCACAGCTGACCCTGGTCTCCTGCTGTTCAGAGAGACCACCACAGCTGACCCTGGTCTGCTGCCTGGCCCCTCTCCTGCTGTTCAGACAGACCACCACAGCTGACCCTGGTCTCCTGCTGTTCCGAGAGACCACCACAGCTGACCCTGGTCTGCTGCCTGGCCACTCTGCTGCTGTTCAGAGAGACCACCACAGCTGACCCTGGTCTGCTGCCTGGCCCCTCTCCTGCTGTTCAGAGAGACCACCACAGCTGACCCTGGTCTCCTGCTGTTCAGAGAGACCACCACAGCTGACCCTGGTCTGCTGCCTGGCCCCTCTCCTGCTGTTCAGAGAGACCACCACAGCTGACCCTGGTCTGCTGCCTGGCCCCTCTCCTGCTGTTCAGAGAGACCACCACAGCTGACCCTGGTCTGCTGCCTGGCCCCTCTCCTGCTGTTCAGAGAGACCACCACAGCTGACCCTGGTCTGCTGCCTGGCTCCTCTCCTGCTGTTCAGAGAGACCACCACAGCTGACCCTGGTCTGCTGCCTGGCCCCTCTCCTGCTGTTCAGAGAGACCACCACAGCTGACCCTGGTCTGCTGCCTGGCCCCTCTCCTGCTGTTCAGAGAGACCACCACAGCTGACCCTGGTCTGCTGCCTGGCCCCTCTCCTGCTGTTCAGAGAGACCACCACAGCTGACCCTGGTCTGCTGCCTGGCCCCTCTCGTGCTGTTCAGAGAGACCACCACAGCTGACCCTGGTCTGCTGCTGTTCAGAGAGACCACCACAGCTGACCCTGGTCTGCTGCTGTTCAGAGAGACCACCACAGCTGACCCTGGTCTGCTGCCTGGCCCCTCTCCTGCTGTTCAGAGAGACCACCACAGCTGACCCTGGTCTGCTGCTGTTCAGAGAGACCACCACAGCTGACCCTGGTCTGCTGCTGTTCAGAGAGACCACCACAGCTGACCCTGGTCTGCTGCCTGGCCCCTCTCCTGCTGTTCAGAGAGACCACCACAGCTGACCCTGGTCTGCTGCCTGGCCCCTCTCTTGCTGTTCAGAGAGACCACCACAGCTGACCCTGGTCTGCTGCCTGGCCCCTCTCCTGCTGTTCAGAGAGACCACCACAGCTGACCCTGGTCTGCTGCCTGGCCCCTCTCCTGCTGTTCAGAGAGACCACCACAGCTGACCCTGGTCTGCTGCCTGGCCCCTCTCGTGCTGTTCAGCGGTGCCTGCTCTGATCCGCCATTCGCTGACCGTCACTTACAAAGCCCCCTACTGACGACAGTCACTGTCTAGTGGTGGAGCCAGGGCAAGCGTGCAGTCCCCTCCGGAAAGCGCCGACACGTCCATACACACGACAGTCCACAAACCACAGTTAGTCGACTGGGAGAATGTCTAACAGGTGGATTTGTGTGAAAAGGCTCTGGAAACTATTTCGTGCAAGAGTAGACTATGTCACACAGGAAAAATACACACAAAAATATGTTTTCCCCGCTTATGTTGGCCCAGGACACTGTTGGTGACTCTCACGTACAACAGGTGCTAGAATTGCTGTTGTTTTTGGCATGCACTCCTCCACTCCCACCCCTCCACCGCCACCCCCGCCTCACGTGTGTAAACAACACCAGTCTATGTAAACAGCCTGTGCAGGAACAGGGGAAGGTGGTGTCACATGTTCACTTCAAATTCGTTTTCTTTTTTTTGCTATCTTTCATGCTACTTCAGCGGCATTATGCCTGCACAACTCACTCTGCCCCCCCCTCTCTCCTCCTCCCCCCTCCCCACACACACATAGAGCGACACCTCGCATGTCATGCTGTAGCCCTGGCATTCCCTCCACAGGAAAAAGTACATGTCCAGTCGTCAGGAGAAAAGCCACCAAAGCAGACACTGCCATGCTGCCGAGTCACTTGGGTGGTGTGTTGTGTACTGCCTGTCCTGACCCAACATACAGTGGTGTGTTGTACTGCCTGTCCTGACCCAACATACAGTGGTGTGTTGTACTGCCTGTCCTGACCCAACATACAGTGGTGTGTTGTGTACTGCCTGTCCTGACCCAACATACAGTGGTGTTGTGTACTGCCTGTCCTGACCCAACATACAGTGGTGTTGTGTACTGCCTGTCCTGACCCAACATACAGTGGTGTTGTATACTGCCTGTCCTGACCCAACATACAGTGGTGTGTTGTGTACTGCCTATCCTGACCCAACATACAGTGGTGTTGTGTACTGCCTGTCCTGACCCAACATACAGTGGTGTTGTGTACTGCCTGTCCTGGCCCAACATACAGTGGTGTTGTGTACTGCCTGTCCTGACCTAACATACAGTGGTGTGTTGTGTACTGCCTGTCCTGACCCAACATACAGTGGTGTTGTGTACTGCCTGTCCTGACCCAACATACAGTGGTGTTGTGTACTGCCTGTCCTGACCCAACATACAGTGGTGTTGTGTACTGCCTGTCCTGACCCAACATACAGTGGTGTTGTGTACTGCCTGTCCTGACCTAACATACAGTGGTGTGTTGTACTGCCTGTCCTGACCCAACATACAGTGGTGTGTTGTGTACTGCCTGTCCTGACCCAACATACAGTGGTGTGTTGTGTACTGCCTGTCCTGACCCAACATACAGTGGTGTTGTGTACTGCCTGTCCTGACCTAACATACAGTGGTGTGTTGTACTGCCTGTCCTGACCCAACATACAGTGGTGTGTTGTGTACTGCCTGTCCTGACCCAACATACAGTGGTGTTGTGTACTGCCTGTCCTGACCTAACATACAGTGGTGTGTTGTACTGCCTGTCCTGACCTAGCATACAGTGGTGTGTTGTGTACTGCCTGTCCTGACCCAACATACAGTGGTGTTGTGTACTGCCTGTCCTGACCCAACATACAGTGGTGTGTTGTACTGCCTGTCCTGACCCAACATACAGTGGTGTTGTGTGTACTGCCTGTCCTGACCCAACATACAGTGGTGTTGTGTACTGCCTGTCCTGACCCAACATACAGTGGTGTTGTGTACTGCCTGTCCTGACCTAACATACAGTGGTGTGTTGTACTGCCTGTCCTGACCTAACATACGGTGGTGTGTTGTGTACTGCCTGTCCTGACCCAACATACAGTGGTTGTGTACTGCCTGTCCTGACCCAACATACAGTGGTGTTTGTGTACTGCCTGTCCTGACCCAACATACAGTGGTGTTTGTGTACTGCCTGTCCTGACCCAACATACAGTGGTGTTTGTGTACTGCCTGTCCTGACCCAACATACAGTGGTGTGTTGTGTACTGCCTGTCCTGACCCAACATACAGTGGTGTGTTGTGTACTGCCTGTCCTGACCAACATACAGTGGTGTGTTGTTACTGCCTGTCCTGACCCAACATACAGTGGTGTGTTGTGTACTGCCTGTCCTGACCCAACATACAGTGGTGTGTTGTGTACTGCCTGTCCTGACCCAACATACAGTGGGTGTTTCCTCATGTTGTGTACTGCCTGTCCTGACCCAACATACAGTGGTGTTGTGTACTGCCTGTCCTGACCCAACATACAGTGGTGTGTTGTGTACTGCCTGTCCTGACCCAACATACATGGTGTGTTGTGTACTGCCTGTCCTGACCCAACATACAGTGGTGTTGTGTACTGCCTGTCCTGACCCAACATACAGTGGTGTGTTGTGTACTGCCTGTCCTGACCCAACATACAGTGGTGTTGTGTACTGCCTGTCCTGACCCAACATACAGTGGTGTTGTGTACTGCCTGTCCTGACCCAACATACAGTGGTGTTGTGTACTGCCTGTCCTGACCCAACATACAGTGGTGTTGTGTACTGCCTGTCCTGACCCAACATACAGTGGTGTTGTTACTGCCTGTCCTGACCCAACATACAGTGGTGTGTGTACTAGCCTGTCCTGACCCAACATAGCAGGGTGTTTCCACTCCATTCATAATCAACTACAAAGCAGACACTGTCATTCTGCCAAGTCACTTGGGTGGTGTGTGGTACTGCCTGTCCTGACCAACACACGTAAGACATCCGCCTGCAGAGGTTTCCACTCCATTCAATAATCAACTACAAAGCAGACACTGTCATTCTGCCAAGTCACTTGGGTGGTGTGTGGTACTGCCTGTCCTGACCCAACACACGTAAGACACCGCCTGCAGAGGTTTCCACTCCATTCAATAATCAACTACAAAGCAGACACTGTCATTCTGCCAAGTCACTTGGGTGGTGTTGCGTACTGCCTGTCCTGACCCAACACACGCAAGACCCCACCTGCGGAGCCCTCCACTCGCCACAATCATCAACTTAGTCTCGGAGACTGAGCACTTCCCTCCGGAGGGCGCCACCGTGTCCATCTAACGACAAGCGCCCATGAACTAACAGATACCGCCGATCCTGACATGAACTCACAAGGCGGGCAGACGTGGAGAAGAAATTCAAACTGAGGTCACCATGAGAGCAGGGCACGAAGGGCCGCAGAACTGAGGACTTCAGACTTCAGAAAACTTTATCATCTCTTGTTAAAAGAGAAATTACATTCGTGACCGCTGCTCTAGAAGTTAAGACATACATATTTATAGTTACAAACATGACGCTGAAAATTAAAATTACTTTCAAACAATAAAACATGCGTGTATCACAAAAATGGCAATTTCATTCTTTCTCCTTTTTCGGTAGTGCAAATAAAACATGCACTCAGCCACACATAATTATATATACATACATGCGTGCCCGCACGCATGGAGAGAGAGAGAGAGAGAGAGAGAGAGAGAGAGAGAAGAGAGAGAGAGAGAGAGAGAGAGAGAGAGAGAGGTGATTTATCATTAAAAATCATTAAGATAAGACATATTCCAGACATTTCTATTCCTCACTGCTCCAGGACATGCACACATAACACACACATACCCACACCCGCACCCACACACACACTCCAGCATCTATACTTTCCCGCTTGCTCACAGACACACACACGCGCACACGCTTATTATATCACAGGTGATCCACCATCTCTTCTTCTTACATGCTGTGCTTTCTGTTTGTCAATGCAGACCGAGGAGGACGATGTGGATGAAGATGACGCTACAATGTGACTGACATGCTGTCTGCTGTTCTCAGGACTTGGTGGCTTGTGAGAGGCTCAGTAGGGTAGGAGACGCCACGCAGCCTACCTTTGTGAAGTGCTGCATTCATCTCCTCTGCTTTGATCTTCCTGGACAGCTCTACTGTCACAGTCCGTGGTTCACGTGCAGACAGCAAGATGAACTACAGCACGACCGCATGCTAAAAAAGCTTCAGCTTGGATCTGACAGCTACATTCCTATCTCCCCCCCCCCCCCCCCCCCTCCCACTGCCCAGATTGCTACAACTGTTTGGTGCAGTTCCTGCAGCCTTTGATCTATATTTACTGATGGCAGCTCCGAGGTAAGTTGATCAATATTCGGCCACTTTAAGCCTAAGTTAAAATTGCCAGTTTTCGTTTCCTTTCTCTAGATAACCTGTGCTGGGCGTTCGAAGTAAACGTTTAAAAATACACACTCACGCACAAATGCCTGTGCACACGCACATGCGCGCGCGCGCGCGCGCGCGCGCGACACACACACACACCACACGCCGCATTCTCCCCATCCTATTGTAATCTCCCCACCCTGAGACAGAGAGAGAGGGAGAGAGAGAGAGAGAGAGAGAGAGAGAGAGAGAGAGAGAGAGAGAGAGAGAGAGAGAGAAAGACAGAGACAGAGACAGAGAACTGAGATCAAAGCAAGATGGCGAACGGTTTGCCTTGTTACACGTTCCCCTGCCGGAATCTTCTTCCTAACTATAACCCAAACAGTGGAATTACCGACCCATCCCACCATCCATCGACCCACCTGACCCCTGACCTCTTGACCCTCCTAACTATAACCCAAACAGTGGAATTACCGACCCATCCCACCATCCATCGACCCACCTGACCCCTGACCTCTTGACCCTCCTAACTATAACCAAAACAGTGGGGGTACCGACCCATCCCACCATCCATCGACCCACCTGACCCCTGACCTCTTGACCTTCCTAACTATAACCCAAACAGTGGGCGTACCGACCCATCCCACCATCCATCGACCCACCTGACCCCTGACCTCTTGACCCTCCTAACTATAACCAAAACAGTGGGGGTACCGACCCAACCCACCATCCATCGACCCACCTGACCCATGACTTCTTGACCCTCCACAGCCCTTCCTTCAGTCTGACCGCACGCCGGTCATCAAGTTTTTACCTCTGCTGTTTCGCCCTAGTTTTGCGTCGTCCCTTTAAGTATTCGCTCATTTTCTTTCCTTTCGTTGTCCGTGTGTTTTGCTTGTCCTTTCTTTCTTCCTTTCTCCTCCCCCCCCCCCCCCCCCCTCCCCGCCAACAATGCATCTTTCTTTTTTTTTTTTTTTATCCCTTTCTTCTGGGAGGGAGAAATTTGGCTTAATTAATGTGTGCACCAAGTGTTGTCCTCCAGTCAGGGTTGGACTCCGGGAGCATTTTCGTTCTTTTTCAATTTTTTCCCCTCGTCTTTCTGTTTTTTGTTTGGGTTTTTTTTTGGCAGTTTTTTAAAAAATTTTCTCCATCCTTTTTTTTATTTTTTTTTGATTTTTTTTCTCATCTTTCTTTTTATTTCATTATCTTTATCTACTTCTCTTCATTTTTCTTTTTCTTTCTGTTACTTTATTTTCTTCTCTTCATCCTTCTTTTCGTTTTTCTTTTCTGCACTGTTGTTGCTTTTGAATTTTCTCCTTGGCTGTGAGGTTGGCTGAATATACATAACATAATTTGATTTGTTGTCTTGTCACATTTTGTTTTTACTCAGCGTTTTCTTTTCCTTTTCATTCCTCTTTCTTCTATCCTTTCTTTTTCCTTCTTTCTTTCTTTCTTTCTTTTTTTTCCCAGCAATCTTTCATCTGGAGGTTGACTGGATGTAAACATTTGCTTGATTCTGTTCTTTTATCAGGTTTGCTTTGCCAAGCGTCTTCTTGTTTTTCCATGTTTTTTTTTCTTTCTCTCTTGTCAGTCTTTCCTTCTTTCTCTCCCCTCCCCCCTCCCCCCACTTCCCTCCCCTATCTTTTCGTCCTTCCCTCCTTTAGTTTTTCATGTTCTCGTTTCGTTCTCCTTTACTTCTTCTCGAGGTTGACTGATGCTGTCTGCTTTGTTCTCTCGCCACGTTTTGTTCTCTCTCTCTCTCTCTCTCTCTCTCACACACACACACACACACACACACCGCGCGCGCGCACGCACGCACGCGCGCGCGCGCACACACAACACACACACCACACAACTTCTCCCCCGAGAGTTTTCTTTTCCTATCTCTTTTTTCTTTCTTTCTTCCCTCGTGTCTTTCTAATTCTTTCCCGCTCTTCCTCCTGGGGTCTGTGTGTGTGACTCGTTTCTTTCTTTTTTTTTTTTTTTTTTTTTTTTGCAACCCTTGGTTTTTGTTCTTGAACATCCGTTTTGTTTTCCTTTTCGTTTTTTTTTTTTTTCTTTCTCTCTTTTTCGTGCTTTCTTACTTTCGCTCTCCTTCCTTTTTTTTATCTTCCCTTTTTCTCTGATTTTTTTTTTTCATTCGTTTTTTTTCCCTTCTCCCTCTCACGGTCTTCTTCGTTTTCCGAGCAGTACCATCTAAGACAAACAACAACAACAACAACAACTGGCGCTGGTTGTTCTCTCCTTTCCTCACGGGTCCACGGTAGAAGCAGTATTGTGTTCCGGCCCCTGGCTTTTTACTCCAAGGCACGTGTGGAGGCCCTCCGTCCCTGACCTTGAAACTCACCCTTCTCTCTCTCTCGCGCCCACCCCCCTCCCCCACCTCCCGCCTCGTCCACCATCCAGTCTTCCCTAAAGCACTTTTCACTGTTACATTTCCCCCCCTCCCCCCCCCCTCCCCCCAGTCTACTTCCCCTTCACTGTCCTGGCCTTCCACCTTTTTTTTTTTTTTTTTGGAAAAACCAGTTTGCATCTCAATCACGGCGTTAAAATACCGTCTTCTCTTGCGATGGGGACAGACGCCTCTTTGTGTGCCTGTGTTTGGGAGATACGGGTAGGGAAGGAAAGAGAAAGAGATTGGGGGAGGGGGAGGGAGGAAGGGAGTGGAGGGAGAGGCGGATACAGAAAAAAAAAGATGTGTGCAACCGAAGACCGACTTTTCAAATACAGCCCAGTCTTCCAGTCTGTCCTTGAAGAGAGAGAGAGAGAGAGAGAGAGAGAGAGAGAGAGAGAGAGAGAAGAGAGAGAGAGAGAGAGAGAGATCTGGATTTGTCTAAAAATTATATTAACACGGGGCGTTGTGCGCGTAGACACGGGCGCGCGCGCGCGCGCGTGTGTGTGTGCGCAAGCGCGCCACTTATTTTCACGTATTTGTGTGTGGTGTGTGTGTGGTGTGTGTGTGTGTGTGTGTGGTGTCCGCGCGTGCTTGCAAACGAGTGTGCACATGTATGTGCATACGTACGTGCGTGTATATGCACTCGTATGTTTGTAAAATCTTAGGTTAATCTGCTATAAAATGGTTTCATTCAGTCGGTATGAATATGTGTATGTGCGTGTGCCTGTGTGTGTGTGTGTGTGTGTGTGTGTGTGTGTGTGTGTGTGTGTGTGTGTGTGTGTGTGTGTAAGCAAGCGTGCGTTGGTACGTGTGTGTGTGTGTGTGTGTGTGTGTGTGTGTGTGTGTGTGTGTGTGTGTGTGTGTGTGTTTTGTGCGTGTGTGTGTGTGTGGAAAAGCGCACGCATGAACTTCTTCATTTCTTCCTCCTCCTTCTGCTGCTCCTCATCTCCTTTCTTCTTCCCCCTCCTCCATCTTCTTCTGTAAATTGTTTACTTTTCTGATCCTCCCCCCCCCCCCCCCCCCCCCGCCTTCCTGCTCTTCCTGCTCTGCTGTTGTTCCCCTTCGAGCACTCCTGTCCCTCCCCATCTATGTGCCCTTTCCTTCTCTTCCTCCTTCGTCTCTCTCCTCCTCCTCCTCCTTTGTCATTTTGTTTTCCATGAGAGCGGAAAAGACCCCAGTCACAAACCTTAAGGGAACATTGATTCTGCGACAACAACGATCGGAACAAAAATCCGTGTTCAGTACGAATTGCAAACAATACTAAACTCGAACTCGAATCGCGTTTTTGTTCTCTCTCTCTCTCTGTCTGTCTGTCTGTCTGTCTGTCTCTCAGTCTCTCTGCAGGCGTGCGCGCACGTGTGTGTGTGTGTGTGTGTGTGTGTGTGTGTGTGTGTGTGTGTGTGTGTGCGCGCGCGTGCGTGCGTGCGTGCGTGCGTGCGTGCGTGCGTGTGTGTGTGTTTGTGTGTGTTGTGTGTGTGTGTGAGTGCGTGCGTGCGTGCGTTTGTGCGTGCGTGCGTGCGTGCGTGTGTGTGTGTGTGTGCTTGTGTGTGTGTGTGTGTGTGTGCTTGTGTGTGTGTGTGTGTGTGTGTGTGTGTGTGTGTGTGTGTGTGTGGTGTGTGTGTGTGTGACCCAGTTGGTAGTTAGTGAGCACACCCACAGTAACTTTCACCAAAAAGGCGGTGATACCATGCACTACATTTGTTTGTGTTTATAACTGTTGTTTTTTGCTGTTGCTTTTTTTTTTTTTTTTTTTTTTTTTTACATAAACATAACTTTAAAAAAGCAAAATCAGAAAGAAAAAGGAGGGTGGGTGGGAATTAAAAAAAAACAACCAACAATGAGAGAAAACAGTACAAAATGGGGGAGGGCGGGAGGGAGAAAGAAACTTTGAATTCATATCGTCAGACAAATATACCAAATTGTGAGACAGAAAGAGAGGGGGCGAGGGGAGGTGAGAAGAGAGAGAGAGAGAGAGAGAGAGAGAGAGAGGAGAGAGAGAGAGAGAGAGAGAGAGAGAGGAGAGAGAGAGAAGAGAGAGAGAGAGAGAGAGAGAGAGAGAGAGAGAGAGCTTGCAGTCAGTCATCTGATCAAATACATATCCAGATTCTCTTCCCATCATTAACTCTCTCAATGAATGATCCCAGGCCTCTCAATAACGCACAACCATTTGTTTTGTTCACACGCTACCGTGCACGTACGACTTCGATGAAGCATTTTTTTTTAATGGGAATAAAATGGAAGTCAAACCGCATGAGATAAAGGGTAGTAGTGAAAACCATCAAGTTATAATATTCCGCGCGTTTTTCGTTCTCCCACTTCTTATACAACAGGGAGTACTTTACAATGGGAACCAAGAAATGCTGTCTGTCTGTCTGTCCGTCCGTCTGTCCGTCCGTCCGTGGTCAAAATGTGTTCCACTCGCTCCAGACAAAACTACTGGGCCAGTCTTTCTGAAAATGTGTAGGTATGTTCATTATGGGCCACGGATGATGCCCGATGTTTTAGTTTACCGTTATAGCCGTTAATAACGGCTGTAACGGCCTGTAACGGTTTTTCTTCTTTATGGAATATCTCCGACAGTACTTGGCCGATCTTTGTGAAAATTAGCAGATATGTTCATTATGGGTCAAGGATGATGCCCAATGTTTTAGTTTACCCCGTTATAGCCGTTACTAACGGCTGTAACGGCCTATAACGGTTTTTCATCTTCATGGAATATCTCAAAAAGTACTTGGCCGATCTTTCTGAAAATTTGTAGGTATGTTCATTATGGGTCACGAATAATGCCCGATGTTTTAGTTTACCGTTATAGCCGTTACTAACGGCTGTAACGGCCTGTAACGAAATTTCTTCTTCATGGAATATCTCCGAAAGTGCTTGGCCGATGTTTATGCAAATTAGCATGTATGTTCATTATGGGTCACGGATGATACCCGATGTATTAGTTTAGCCCGTTATAGCCGTTACTAACGGCTGTAACGGCCTGTAACGGTTTTTCTTCTTTATGGAATATCATATAAACGTACTCCCAGTTTATCCTGAATACGCGTGATATATTCCATAAAGAGGAGAAACCGTCTTGGGCTGGTGTAACCGTTAGTAATGGCTATTCTGGTAAACATCAGCCATCATCTGTGACCTATAATGAACATACTTACAAATTTTAAGAAAGATCGGCCAAGAACTTTCTGAGATTTTCCATCAAGAAGAAAACCATTATGGGTCATTAGTAAAAGCTATAACGGTAAACTTAATCATCGGGCATCATCCGTGACCCATAATGAACATAACTACAAATTTTCAGAAATATCGGCCAGGTACTTCCTGAAATATTCCATGAAGAAGAAAAACCGTTAGGGGCCGTTATAGCCGTTAGTAACGGCTATAACGGTAAACTAAAACATCGGGCATCATCCGTGAACCATAGCGAACATACCTACAAATTTTCAGAAAGATCGGCCAAGTACTTTCTGAGACATTCCATAAAAAAGAAAAACCATTATGAGCCGTTACAGCCTTTAGTAACGGCTACAACGGTAAACTAAAACGTCAGGCATCATCCGTCGCCCATAATGAATATACCTACAAATTTTCAGAAAGATCGGCCGAGAACTTTCTGAGATATTCCGTAAAGAAGAAAAACCGTTACAGGCCATCACAGCCGTTAGTAACGGCTATAACGGTAAACTAAAACAACGGCATTATTACTAAGCCATAATGAACATACATGCTATAATTTTCACATTTAGCTGGGAGTACGTTTATATGCTTTGCATCTTGTTTTTATTTCAACCATGCGACGTGTTCCTCAATTTTATATTGAAAAGTTTAAATGTTAAAGAACCCCCCCCCCCCCCCCCCCCTCGTATTTTGTCGCCAATTGTTGTTTATTTCACTAAAGTATATCTTACGCTTTGCAACTAATATCAGAAAATGCACACACAAAAAAAATGGTTTTACTAATAATCATATCCTGTCTGTTGGTTTCTTGGTCGGTCTGTCTGCCAGTGAATTTACGCCAAAAGAAAAAAAGAAAAAGAAAAGCCTACAACACGCACTGAAGCGAAATTTACTGGAAAGATAAAATAACGCCCGAGGACAAACCCGTTAAAGTTTGGTGCGGATCCCCGACTGACAAAGGGCGGATCCAGGATCCAGGATTCGCTTGACTCCCAGACAAAGGGCAAAAGAAACAAACTGCAGCGTTACTGGAACACGACAAAAAAGCAGAAGAGCACACAAAACAAAGTGTGAAGTAACGCAGTTTTAATGCACGACACAAAACAGGACAAGAAATTTTCGGCAATATGCCTTCCTCAGCGACAAAAAAATACAGACAAAAGTGGCTTGGCTTCACAAGGAGAGTATTGTGCATGTTTATGTCTGTATTTTTTTGTCGCTGAGGAAGGCATATTGCCGAAAATTTCTTGTCCTGTTTTGTGTCGTGCATTAAAACTGCGTTACTTCACACTTTGTTTTGTGTGCTCTTCTGCTTTGTTGTCGTGTCCCAGACAAAGGTATGCACTCCCCCACACGCTCTTGGCGTTACACATACACATTCCAAGGCAGAACAGAACTGGCGAACAGAAATGCACAGGGTTCTTGTCGTTAACATACACACTCGGTGGCAGAACAGAACTGATGGACGGAATGCACAGGGTTCTTGTTTTCCTCGTCCGGGCCACTCCAGTCCCACGCCGCTCCTCCCGGCTCCATATCCACAGCCACACCCCGACCTGTGCCGTCGCAAACCCCTGTCACCAGCAATCCACAGGGAGCAGTCAATGCCGAGTCGTCCGGAGGCAACCCACCGGACGAGACACTGAGCTGCTGCCCCGAGTCACTTCGGTGGAGTGGGACGGTGCCTGTTGTGATTCAACAACTCGGGCGAGGCACTACGTGCTAAGCTCCCTACTGCCGACAGTACTGCCTTGTCGCGGAGCTAAGGCCAGTGACAAAGCCTAGGTGCTGGTTCGTCTTTTTGACGTGTCACTATCTAGTTCTGGCGGTAAGGTAGCCCACGGAAAAATAGCAGATCTGCTACCGACTCATCAAAAAAAAACAAGAAAAACAAAAAACAAAAAAGCGAGAATCTGGGCCTCTTGTTTTCTATTATACCGAGTGCGGCTCTCCCCCCCCCCCCCCCCCCCTCCCCTCTCCAGCTAGAAGGTCTGCTAGTTGTTAACGGATGAGTCCACAAAACCGAAGTCCCATCTGACAGCACGCCCTCAGCTAACTGTCAAAGAACTTATGGCAAGAGGGGGGCTGGCTGTTGTCCTTCGCAAAATTTTAGAAGAAAAAAAAATTCCACTGGGAGAAGTATAAATATCCAACATAACGTGCCGCTGCAACACCATGGCAACGCGTGGTCGCAGGGGAGAGCAGTCCGAACGGCAAAACAAGAGTTATCTGTCGCGATGACGAAGTTACGCAACACGATACAACTCATTCATCTCTTACGTGCGCGCTCTCTCCTTCACTTCCTCATATT
>CM065728.1:3191831-3199331 GCA_033310375.1 Conus canariensis | reverse complement strand
ACACTGACTTGATCATGTTACATAAACACTTCGCCTCTGGAATGCTTTATATAGATAAATAGCCAACTGCTTAACAGTACTCTCATTTGATCATGACACTAACAAAACTAATTTAAAAAAAAACAAGGATTCTTGAAATATTTTTGTGGTAGGAATTGGTCTCTGAGGTCTTGTAATACTGGGCAAGTTAATACAAAATGGATTTCATCTTCTTTCGAATTTCGACACAATGGACAAATCAGACTTCTATCACGTGACTGCCTGTAGCGAAAATAATGAGAAGCAATATCAGACACACCAAATCTGAACTTAGTCATGATACGTTTTATATGTTTGTCTATTTTCATTGACATATAAACAGGTATACAGCGTAAATGACTAAACGCTCTATCGAATTCAAATCTGGTACTGTTCTGCACATGCGAATTCCAGTTTTGCCAACTACAATCAATTAATTTTTCTCGGAATACCCGAATAAAAACATTCATATCACCAACACCTTGGTTCATTCATACAAAACCGAAACCATACGCATACAATTTTATCCGCACATTTGTCACCCAGTTTTTCTTTCCTCTATTATCCAAGTCTAACAACATTCTATACGCTTTGAGTGGCAATCTGTGATCCTCCATCTGAACAAATTTTAACCAATATCGAACACATTTCACAACAGAAGTCAAATACATGGGATATCTAGACGTTTCACCATATACCAAATCATTCAGCGTTTGCAACGATACCCCCAGAAACTTCTTTAGAGCAATAAGATGGATTTTTTCACAGTGCACAGCAGCAGCATCAAGGCCCCATATTTCAGCCCCGTACTGTATCACAGGTTGAATTTGGCAGTCAAATAGTTTCAAAAACAAAGTAAGGGAATCGTTATTTAGCAATGACAGTTTTTGTCATAAGACACAATAATGCACTTTTTGCCCTACTAGCTAAATCCTTGTAAGCAAAGGCAAAACTCAAACGCGTGGAGAAGTAGATACCAAGATATTTATATACATTAACAACAGGCATTAGGGATCCATTGAATGTTCATCTTTCTCTCGCCGCACGATATCCTCCCTTCCTAAATACAATTATATTGCTTTTTGCCATGTTGACTTTAAACTGTAATGAAGCAGCAACTCCTTGTAAAATATTTAACTGAGTCTGTAATCCAATCACTGTTTCTGATAACAAGACCACGTCATCAGCCAAGAGGAGAATGAAAATCTCTAGAACATCATTTATAAAATTTGCACCGTGCCTTCCACGTTGTGTGATTTCCTGAGTCAGTTCATTAATAAATAAAGAAAACAAAACAGGGCTGCAAACATCACCCTGTTTCACACCAGATGTACATTTAATGTAGTCTGTTAACGCTGCACCAGATCGCACTCTTGCCTTTACACATTCATACATACTTAAAACACAATTATAAAATTTCCCATGAATACCGTTTTTCAACAGTACAGGCCATAATAACGTCCTGTTAACTGAATCAAAAGCCTTCTCAAAATCAATAAAGGCAACATATAATTTACGATTTAAACAAAACTGTTTTTGGATAAATGCCATCAGTGTGAACATATGATCAACAGTAGAGTAATTTTTCTTAAACCCGGCCTGGTATTCTCCTGTGATGTTATTTTCTTCTACCCACTCCTGTAATCGCCTGTTAATAATAGCACTGTACAATTTACTGCAGACATTACACAAAGAAATACCTCTATAGTTATTTGGGTCATTTGCATCTCCTTTTTTATACAATGGAATAACAATGGATTCTGACCAAGACCTAGGATATATCCCTTGATCAAACAAGGAATTAAAGAATGAGAGAGAGAGAGAGAGAGAGAGAGAGAGAGAGAGAGAAGACAGACAGACAAGACAAGAGAGAGAGAGACAGACAGACAGACAAGAGAGAGAAACAGAGGAGAGAGAGAGAGAGAGAGAGAGAGAGAGAAAGAGAGAAAGAGACAGACAGACAGACATGAGAGAGAGACACACACACACACACAGACACAGAGAGAGACAGACAGAGCGAGAGTGAGAGTGAGACATAACAGACAGAAGAGAGAGAGAGAGAGAGAGAGAGAGAGAGAGAGAGAGAGAGAGAGAGAGAGAGAGAGAGAGAGAAAAGGAGGCGATCGAACAGCGGAGTGTGAAGCGTGCGACGGAAGCGGAGAGGTTTTGGGCATGGTTAAACTGGATGTGATCTCTTAAACTTTGAAAACAAACGGAATGAGTGTCACTTTAAGAACAATTTCTACACGCACACGTCATTTAAAAAGTTTTGTTTTTCTGAAGTAATGAACAACACAACCCCCTTAACTACCCAAGAGATCCCCCGCTAAAATCCCCTTGCTGTCCCTCTCTGTCTTTATATATATATTATTATATATATATATATATATATATCTGTTTATGCATGCACGCACGCATACACGCACGCACAAGCACACACAAACACAAAACACACTTCTTCTCATACACACACACGATCTCTCCCCCCCCCCCCCCCCCAACCCACACACTCAACCTCTCTCTCACACGCACACACAATCTCTCCCTCTCCCTCTTGCACCACACACACACACACACACGCACGCACACAACACACACACACACACACACACGCCGCGCGCGCTCCGGCCCGCGCACTCGCACACACACACTGTCATGACAAGAGATGTTATGTGTGAATCTGTTGAAAATAAAATGTAAGTGAAATTTCATATTGAGGAGAACAGGTGGAGATTTTGAAAAGAAAGAATTTTTAGAGTATGGCCACAACGTTAGACCATATCATGTGAACAGTGCTTAAACCCCCTAATTAACCTTTCCTTGTTGTTGATTGGACGCCGAGGCACGTGATGAGTGAGAGAAGCTCACTGTTTGTAGGACGGGTGTGTTGTCGATCTGTATGGCAGACCGGGTGTTGCCAAACAGGGGGATAGGTCCGTTAGACAAATGTTTTTCAACCTTGGGGTTGAAACGGAAAACTTTGTTTCCCGAAAGACCAGAGAGCGGTCATTGATGTAATGCAGACAGAAGTCTGCTGGGAATGTGGTATTGATTCCCTACGGAAAACCTCAGCGTCCAACCAGCGGACTGCACCTACCTCCTGAGAGTTTGATTTCCGCTGGTGGAATTTTCATACAACAAAGACATTCCTATGTAACCACTTATTGTGAGAACAAAAAGAAAGAGAAATGTGATACTTTACGAGCTGTACCTTAAAAAAAAAAAAAGGGAAACTAATTAATGGCAAAGAATTCATGATATTTTTGTGTGGAGAATTGAAACGAAAACTGGTCAGAAAAAGTTACATGATATTTCGTTTGATGTTGACTGTCATTGTGAAACTTTCATTTTGTTTTGGTAAAGGGAGCACAAAAAGTGGATTCTTGTTTTTTCCTCAATCTCTCCTTTAAATGAATGGGGGTAGATACATGCGTGCGAATGGAGTGAAACATGCTGTGTTTGTGATTGAGTGTATGCAAACGCGGTGTGTCACACACACGCACACACACACGCACACACGCACGCGCGCGCGCGCGCGTACTGTCTCTGTTTCTCTCTCGCGCGCGCCACTCTCTCTGTCTCTCTTTCTATCTCTTGCATGCCGGCGCACATACACACATATGTACACATGCCATTAATCTCTCTCTCGCACGCGGGCCCACACACATATATATTAATCATGTACACATGCCATTACATTAACCTCTCTCTCTCTCTCTCTCCTCTCTCTCTCTCTCTCTCTCGCATGCCGGCGCGCACACACACATATAATACATACCATTAATCTCTCTCTCTCGCACGCGGGCCCACACACACATATATCAATTATGTACACATGCCATTAAATTAACCCTCCTCTCTCTCCCTCCCTCTCTCACCCCTACACACTCACCAAGTCCCACCAGCTTCTTATCGTGTGGGCGATCTTGACCTCCTCGTAAGGTCGAAGGTTATCGTCGGAGTGGAAGTCCTCCTCGTCCGAGCTGCTGTCTGACTGCTGCCCGGCACTGCGCGCTTTGGGGCGTGCCCTGCGTCCGCTGCCCCTCCCCCCGGGCACCCGGCTGCGCGCATGGGGCAAAGTGGAAGACTCCATAGCGTACACAGGGATTGGGGGTGGGGGTGGGGGTGGGGACACGGGGCTGTCTGGCGGGATGAAGGGGAGAGGGGGCGGGGTGTCACAGGTGGGGGAAAGTCATTGCATCACTGGACCGTGAGAGACTGGTAGGGTGGGGGTGGGGTGGGGTGGGGGGGTTAGGGAGGGGAAGTAAGGCTGACGGGATCTGAAACAAAGGAAAGAGAAACACAAAGGTGAGTTAGGCACGTGAGCGTCACTAGTCGATAGAATGGATGAGTTAGGCACGTGAGGCGTCACTAGTCGAAAGAATGAGAGTTAGGCACGTGAGGCGTCACTAGTCGATAGAATGGATGAGTTAGGCACGTGAGGCGTCACTAGTCGATAGAATGATGAGTTAGGCACGTGAGGCGTCACTAGTCGATAGAATGGATGAGTTAGGCACGTGAGGCGTCACTAGTCGATAGAATGGATGAGTTAGGCACGTGAGGCGTCACTAGTCGATAGAATGAGGAGTTAGGCACGTGAGGCGTCACTAGTCGATAGAATGGATGAGTTAGGCACGTGAGGCGTCACTAGTCGATAGAATGATGAGTTAGGCACGTGAGGCGTCACCAGTCGATAGAATGGATGAGTTAGGCACGTGAGGCGTCATTAGTCGATAGAATGATGAGTTAGGCACGTGAGGCGTCATTAGTCGATAGAATGGATGAGTTAGGCTCGTGAGACGTCGCTAGTCGATAGAATGGATGAGTTAGGCACGTGAGGCGTCATTAGTCGATAGAATGGATGAGTTAGGCACGTGAGGCGTCACTAGTCGATAGAATGAGGAGTTAGGCACGTGAGGCGTCACTAGTCGATAGAATGATGAGTTAGGCACGTGAGGCGTCACTAGTCGATAGAATGATGAGTAAGGCACGTGAGGCGTCACTAGTCGATAGAATGATGAGTAAGGCACGTGAGGCGTCACTAGTCGATAGAATGGATGAGTTAGGCACGTGAGGCGTCACTAGTCAATAGAATGATGAGTTAGGTACGTGAGGCGTAAACAGTCGATAGAATGATGAGTTAGGCACGTGAGGCGTCACTAGTCGATAGAATGGATGAGTTAGGCACGTGAGGCGTCACTAGTTGATAGAATGAATGAGTTAGGTACGTGAGGCGTAAACAGTTGACAGAATGGACGAGTTAGGCACGCGAGGCGTCACTAGTCGATAGAATGGATGAGTTAGGCACGTGAGGCGTCGCTAGAATGATGAGTTAGGCACGTAAGCCGTCGCTAGTCGATAGAATGATGAGTTAGGCACGTGAGGCGTCACTATCTATAGAATGGATGAGTTAGGCACGCGAGGCGTCACTAGTCGATAGAATGATGAGTTAGGCACGTGAGGCGTCACTACTCGATAGAATGATGAGTTAGGCACGTGAGGCGTCACTAGTCGATAGAATGATGAGTTAGGCACGTGAGGCGTCATTAGTCGATAGAATGATGAGTTAGGCACGTGAGGCGTCATTAGTCGATAGAATGGATGAGTTAGGCACGTGAGGCGTCACTAGTCGATAGAATGAGGAGTTAGGCACGTGAGGCGTCACTAGTCGATAGAATGATGAGTTAGGCACGTGAGGCGTCACTAGTCGATAGAATGATGAGTTAGGCACGTGAGGCGTCATTAGTCGATAGAAAGGATGAACAGCTGAGCATGGGTTGGAATGGACAAACAAGCTGATAAAGTGACCATGCAGACATCGATTATTATCATCATTATCAGTATTATTATTATTGTTGTTGTTGTCGTTGTTATCATCATTATCATCAAGTTATTGTTTTTATTGATACTATCATTATCATCACTGTTACTACCTTTACTATTATTATTATTATTATTGTTATCATTAGTATTATTTTTTTTAATTATCATTATCATCATCATCATCATCAACATCATTGTTATCATTATAGAGCAATGATATACTTTCATCATTATTAGTGTTGTTATCATCTTTATCATTATTATAATAATCATTATAAATATAATCAAAATATTCTCATTATCGTGTTATTATCATCATTATTATATTATTATTATTATCATCATTATTGTTATTATCACTAGTACTATTATCATCATTAAGATAATTATCATAATCGCAATCATCTATTATTATTATTGTTTTGATTTCTTATTATTCTCATCATCATTATCATAGCGTCTATCCTCTGTTAGAGAGCAAGCGCTAAGCGCTTTACAATCAACGCTCTCGTTCACACAACGGGCTGCCTACATGGGTAGAGCCGCCTGGAGAGCTGCCTGCTGGCGCTTCGTTCAGGTGTTCTCCCGTTTCAGACAGCCTCAAACCAGTCCTTTCCGTCATTCACGGGAAGCGCATGCTATGTGTATACCTGTCGTTTATATCAACGGCAAAACTGGTCTTCCTTCCCGATGGTGGTTCATTAGATTTGACGTTTGTCCAATATGTTACGCGTTCGTTCACACACAGAACCTCGGTATATAGCCTCTTTCGAAGAACAACGTTTTACGGGAAACGGAGTTAGAACCCCCCCCCCCCCCCCCCCCCCCCCCCCCCCGTCCTGAAACCACTCGGCGGAGATTCGAACCCGCAGCCCCAGGATCTCCACGATCATGATCTGACGCTGTACCGACTGAGCTATTCTGGCCGTTTGGTAATCATTCCGTGGGTTTTGAAGTAACTTTTCTTTTTCACGTCTCGTCTTGTGTAAAGTATCGACAGGTTACAGATTACAAAGCAGCAGCGAATTCGTATGACCGAAATAGCTGTAGAACATTGACAATGATGCTTTCTTTCACAGACGTACAAGTTAGATTCTTTACGTTTAAATTTCCTGACGGCGGACAATATATACGTATTTTTGTACGTACATATTCGTCAACAGACAGCTACATACTATATCTTAGTTCAACCGGTTGATGAGGTCTTTATCTTCGTTTAACCGATTTTTGTTTGTTTGTTTGTTTGTTTTTTGTTGTTGTTTTTTTGCATACGCAGGCTGATACTCCTGCGAACACTGCCAGTATAGGCAGGCAAGGATTAATCCCATCTGCCCAACAAAGGGTGCGGAGTTTTGTGTGTATGACCATTTTTTTTTTATCCCGCCATTTAAGGCAGCCGTACTCCAGCTTCAGGGAAAACCGGTTGATAAGGACTATATCTTGGTTTAATCGGTTGATAAGATCTATATCTTAATTCCAACGGTTGATAAGATCTATGTCTCACTTTAACCGGTTGATAAGGACTATCACTTAGTTTAACCGGTTGATACGGACCTTGTCTAAGTTTAACCGGTTTGATACGGGGGAAGAAACTATCAAACAGGGAAGAAACTATCAAACAAACAAAAAGCAAGGTCTCTCTCACTCACAGGGACTGAC